>CAOKZL010000502.1:600000-1083199 GCA_948472985.1 Iguana delicatissima
GTTTGGAGAGCCTGCAATACTCTGCCATACAGTTCTGTTGATCTGCAATAGCCTGCCGCAAAGCAACTGCCTCAGTGAAGAAACACAAACTACTGGCCCAAAGAGACAGAGATGCACAATCCCTTTTAGCTACTTCAGATCAAATGCAACATTACATTTCACTGAAGAAAACTGGCATTCCAGTGATGTATTCCTGAACAGCCTGGGTACAGAAACCCAAAGGTGGCCATTTGTAGATCTCATAGGTCCTCTGAGTCACAGAGTTAGATTCTGGCCAATAATGAATTGTAGAGCTCTGCTCAGACTTTTATTTTCAAACATATGAAGGGGCTGTGTGAGTAGCCTTTAAGAACAACCCCTTAATGATGTCCCATGCACTGGTCATAGTCCTGAGCCAATGCATGATCAGCAGGAATCTGAAGGGGGCAGCTTCACTGCATGCACAGTTAACAACACAGGAACAAGGTTGATAAAATATGATGAAAATACTGGTTTCTGCACAATGGAGCAAAAGCACCTTAGTTCCTGAGATCAAGGCGGGCAGAATATTGTCCTCCAAATGTCAGGAGCTGCAGCCCAACTATATTTGGAAGGCACTACTTTACCCATCTCTGTAGTCACAACAGCATTCCCATCAGCTGAAGACATTTACATTTGTACATGGAAAAAAGGAGCTGATTTAATTCACTGGACTATTCTATAAACACTTGTATTTGCATAAATGCAATTACACTGCATCTAAGCTGAAAAGAGAATCCTGAAAGTTGCCAAAGGAAAAAGAACACTGCAAAGTAAACAAATGCTTTTCTATTCTCCACAGTACCAGAAGGCAGTTTTGAATTACTGAATCAGAGTATCATCAAGGCTAAAATTATAGAACACTGATGTCACTTGTGACACACTAAGTATCAGCATGTTGAACATATCCCCCTCCCATGATTAAGCATCCCAAGTTACAAAGCACAATTCAGATTTTTTTCAATCATATGGCATCAGAATTGTAATGAGAGGAAACGCTACACATTGTAAAATCATGTTGTGACTAAACAATTAGTAAGAGGACATCAGAATTTTTTGAGCTGCTAAGAGTTGCAGCATTTTGTTTACACAATTTCAGAAGGATCACAACCACTATGCAAATATAAGGATATATTATTCAGTTGTGGCCCCTTTAAAAAAACATGGAAGTGGATATTTACATTTATCCCTAGCACTTTTTTGTATTTTAAAGGAAAATACCAGCATTTTTTAAATCATTCTTTACTTTATTAAATTTAGATCACATTTTTCTGCCATAAGTGGTTTCCAAAGCAGATTATAATTTGATCACATTCCAATTAAGTACAGATGTATAAATACAGACTTTTGATATATGTCAGTGCTCCCTAACCTGTGGTCTACAGACCCCTAGGGGGCTGCAAAGACTTGAAGACATGTTATGAGTCTGCCACACGGACTAGGAAATAGGGTGAGAAAGGGACACGAGGACCATTCTCCTCAGTGGGGTTTTCAGATACTCATGAGTCTTTGAATATTCTTTCTATTCCTAACTGATACATCCAGTCTTTCATGCGATAGTGAGCTTTTCCTTTGATTGTTTTGTTTTAAGTGATCCAAAATGTATTTATGGCATAGAAAAGTTATAATCATTTAGCTTATTTCTTTAATGATCTCAGATTGGTCTGCATGCTCTTCTTTTCTGTTGTCTTCATAACTTTATTGCAAAATAAATACCGTGTCACAGATGATTACAAATATAGTCCTGCAGAACAAAAATGAAGCAAATACACATATAAACCTTCCACAACTGACATGGTAAACCGAATCAAAATATATATTGTTGATATGGCTGCAGCATAATCAACTATATTGGTAAAAGAAGCATGTGCTCTAAAGCTTCTGATTAACACCACAGGAAATGTGCATTGGATTGCAGTGTACCTTCCCTTTCAGTATTCCCAAATGAGAAATGTTGCGAGTGAAAGAAAGAACACTTCAGTGGGCACCAGGCAGAAAAACGTGAACTTCTCAGAAAAGTCTGGAAGTCTCCATGGTCTATGTGGATGAAGTATTATTTTAACATTAAATCTTTTCCCAAATGACATTTTGTACTATATATGAAAATGGCAAATACAGGCTGTACCTTCTTCTGAGTCTGTTAGTTCCGCTGTGTTTTCACCACTCATTAAAACAACAAAGCGTGCATCTGCTCGGACTGTAGCTTGCCATGTTGACATGGCAACTGGCGGTTCTTGGCATGGGAAAAGGGCCCTGTTGTTTACTGGAGACCCCACTGTATAAACACATGGCCTATAGGAAAGAGGAGAAAAAAAATACAAGTATGAAGTAATGTGTACTCTACAAGCTATTACAGAAAATACAGAGCACCCACTGGGAACAGAAATTCAAAACTATCAATATCATCACAGTACATCTGGCCTCAAAATAGCCCGAGAAGATAGAACCAAAGTGTTAGCAATTTTCTTTGCATCCTTCAATGCAAATTCTGGGTTGCTCTTAGGTTTCTTTCAATGATGATCCAAGAAGGCACTTTCACACAAAATAACAACAAAACAAGATAACTTCTTCATGGGACAGAGACACATCATAGCTCATACAGAAATGACTATGAGTTGATGCTACAACCAGAAAATGGCTACCATTGTGAACTGGTAGGCATGCCTATGTGGAAGAATTGTCTATATGTGGCAGATATTGAAACTGGGGGCCCAAAATGAGCAAGGTCTGCACGGAACACTAAACCATGGTTTAACATTACAAGGATAAGACATAAAGAGTCTCTGGTTCACATACTTGCCCTCCTCTTTTCTACTATCATTTGGCCATAAGGTGAAACCAGAAGATTCCACTTCTATTTTAGAGCAGTGTATCATCCAAAACCTGGTTAAATGTAACTACAGTTAATACAAATAAACCAGCATTGTAACCTACAGTTTGAAGTTAATTTATTTCCATTTGCTGTAGATCATAACATATAAATCCTACCACAATTAATCCAAAATGGACTTGGAACTCCTTCTTGTGGATGTATAGGAGGAGGAAAGGAAGAAGTGTATGAGCCATTCTCAAGCAATCACATTAAAGTTTCCTGTTACAGTCAAATCAGGCCAGCATCTTCATGCAATCTATGAGAGATATATTATAGCCTTCTGCAGAATCTTTGCCACTGGGGACCAGGCTACACGGTATCCATTGGATTTGCCCCAACTCAGTACTCTCACAAGAGCAGTTTAATTTGTTCCATAGAAGTGAATGGCAGTCCTGGAATTACATGACTTTTTAAAGAGAGTGTTGTCCTCAAGAGGCTAGCAAAATGAGGGCTAAACTTAAGAATCTTTCTATATAGGCCCATCAGCATAGCCTAGGGATAGCAACTGCACAGGGGTCGGGAGCCCATTTTTCTAGTCCCCATAGGTTGCTCCCAACAGTCCATCTAAATGTTGTTGTTGTTTTTTGTCTGTGTCCTTCCCAAAATCATGGCAGGAAGTTACTTTGCACCACCATTTTGGAACTTACATGAGTGGGACAAAAACAGAGATGTTGGTTGTGCAGGGATTTATGTGTGGGTATAGACTTTTGGTGGATTGGTGTGCCTTTGGGGGGCTTTGTGCAGTTCTGCGATAAAACCTTCCTTTTTAAATGGTGGTTGGGAGCTATGGGGAACTAGCAAGGGCTTTGGAGGCCACGAAAGCGGGGACGGGGGCTGCACATGGCCCATGGGCTGCATGTTCCTCAACCCAGCATAGTCCAACTCCAGGCTGAGACTTCCCATCATCACTTGTTACGCTACACATTAACTAAGACATAAAGCCCATGAGCTGGCTTTTTAACATACAACTGCAAGAGAATCATTACTTCTATCTATCTATCTATCTATCTATCTATCTATCTATCTATCTATCTATTATTAATTTAATTTATATTCTACCTTTCTACATGTACAGCATCCAAGGCAACTCTTTAAGCTCCTCTCCTTAAGCTCCTCAGTCTAATTGATTCAATTTGGTCATTTTTTTTTCCTATTCAAACCCTCAGAAGTTTCGCACATTAAAAACAAAATATTAAATGAAATATTTAGGAAGCTGCACAGCCTGATGACCTTTTACTTCTATCTTCTGAAGACCCTGACTGCAGTCGCCCGGCAGGCTGTCATTCTTTTATCATGATGTTTACCGAAGGGAGAGGAAGCACAGCCAGACCACCTGTTACCTGACGCGTGCCGTTATCTTCCCACATACTGAGACTTTAACAGTCGAGCTAATAATATTCAGAAGAATGCCGGAGAATGATGGGGGAGCTAACTGTCACTTTTCTCTTCTCTAAACCCTATTCACAAATTTAGGGCAACCCATAGGGGATATTCCTCCTAAATAGGGGAACCTATAAATTATCCACAAGATTGTACTACACTAGAGAGTGCCTAATGCACCAGAGATTATATACATATGATCAGTTGAGGAAGGACTGTAGCTCACTGGAAGAATACTTGCTTCCACATAGAAGGTTCAGTCCTCAGCATTTTGCAGCATATTACTGTGTCTGAGAACTTTATTGTAAAATGAAATTACTATTGCCATGCATGTGACAGCATCATTTTAAATGTCCCACTCGCACTCAAAAACAAATTAGCTTAACTGGCAGGGACCAAAACTCCTACTCACAATTAGCAAGGTCCCCGAACACAGGAACACAGGAACTGAGTCCTTGAACATAAAATTTAATTACATCTTTGTGCATCTGCACACATGCATATACATACATGCACACACATACAATCTTCCTCAGCATTTGCAGCAATTCACAGCAGACAAGGGATGAGGGCAAGAGGACATAATAGTAGTACTGGGGCAGAATACGAAATACATTATTTCTTCAGTGGGCATTTTATCTCTTGCCAAAGTGATAGGAAGGTGAGAATGGAACACAGAAGGCCTCCATATTTCCACAGCAAATGGGTTAATGGGCAAAGTTTTCGAACGCTAATTGCAATGTGTACATTGCATGCAAGTATTTCTGAAAGTATTTCCAAGGCCAACTGCAGGCAATGTGGTGTTCTCAGATGCTGGGTTACTACAACTCCCCAATCCTCTTACTGGCAGTGCTATCTAGGATTCTGGGGAGTTCTAAGCCAAAATATCTGGAGAGTACCAGAATGCATACCCCTATTCTGTATTAAAGATAGATATGAGGTAAACATTTAAAAAAAAACAGAGAGAGAAGTTACTATAGCATAATATGACTACAAATACAGAGTCCAGAAGAAGCAGGTAACTTTAAATATGTTTTCCAGAGGCATAAATGTACACAGAAGTATGCACATTTACAGTTTAAGAAACCTGGTAAGTTGGTGGTCTGTGATCATACCCTTACAAACCTTTCAAAGAACAGATGCAACAAAGAGGGCAATTTGGACTGGTCCTTGGGGAAAAAGGTCTTAACATTTCCTCCCAGTTGCATTTTCTCAATATGTCCAGCCCCGTCCTCTCTTGGAGTTGTTATTTGCCCATAGGGAAACAATACAGGTACTAGGTTACTTCTCACAGTGTAACTAGCAGCTCCAGGGTCCAGTTAGGAAAATAATACATGAGGAAGCGTTTACCTATATTTTCCCCAACTTTGATCCAAAGTGACACATATGGTTGTTATCCTTTTAAAAATACATCTCTAATAAAATCAAATATCTCGCAAACCTTATCTACCCTTGGTAAAGCTCCCACTTCCCCCAACCATTAAACATCTATTTGATCACTCAGGTGTTGGATGATAAAGAATATACAAATGAATTTGTTCCTGACAAGGCCATTTATAATCTATACTAGACAGACAAGACAGCAATGAGAATCAGGTCAAGAGTTGATAGATGAGCAGTCAAGAGCTGAGGTGAGCCAGATGACAAGAAAAAACTATGCAAGATGCATAGTTCAGGAAAATAGTGCATTACATATTGATAAGCTGTCTAATATCTAAGATGTTTCAGCTTTTTCAATCTATATACTTTTAGAACAATAACATGATATATACAACATATGCTAAAGAAGTATATTTTGCCTTATGGCTTCAGTAAATTCACACTGAGAGCCAAACTAAAGAGCAGAATAAATGACATGCAAGATTTGTCCCCTTATTGACCAGAGAAATCATATCCAGAATATTTAAACATTCAAACATTAAAATATATTTTGCATTTACTACAAAATGATATCTTACACAGCATGGTTCACCACAGTGTTTGCACAGATAGCTACTGCAAAGTGAAACTGCTCTATAGAATACGTTTGCCTCCCATGAGCAATCCAAACAAAACATAATCAGTTCTTCCTTGGCTTCCTTGGCTATTGAGATTTAAGAAATGCATTCACTCAGTCTGGATTTAACATGGTCTAATCCTGCTAAGCCATCATGAGCTCTCAACTTTGCCTGCTTTGCCTACCAATCCATGTAAACTTAACCTGAAAATGAGATTATTATTTCACAATTCAACTCTGACCCAGCTAGCACAAGACACAGACTTTTATAACATACAAAAGAGTAGCTAAGGAGGATGCTTACCTGTCATTCTGGTCTGTAGTCCAGCTCAGCGATCTTCCTTCTGGCTTTGTTTTGTACCAAATCCTTATGGCACAAGGAAAGTCCTTTGGCAGTTTGACACCTGCCTTCCTGATCTCCAAGCTCCAGCTGCCAGTAACAAACAGAAGCTCTCCACAAGCAGGCGCTTGGCTGCAATGCTTATAATAGTCAAGCTGCTCCTTCCAGTGATCTGCAGGTAATGTCACAAGTTCATGCACAATTTGATTCCTACGATCCCCTGCATTCTTAGATGCATTCATTACCTTGGCAGGGCTTGTAAATTTCTCAATACCTGGAACAAGGGAAACATCTACCTCCTCAACCTTTAGCACGGATAAATCACAGCAGTCTAGCACCAGCGAGAAATCTTCACTCCCATGAATCTCAATGTCACAGCAGTTCTTTGAACTAGAAATCCCAGAAGCCTGTTCCCTGTTGCCATGGCTACCGTTTTTATCAGAAGTATCATTTTCACCTTTACCACAGACAGCAAAATCATTACATCCACTTTCAGGAGAGCAGGCGCTTGCATTTGACACAGGAACAGAGCCAGTTTCAGGTGCCTGAACTTGGCAGGTCTCACCTGATGGAGACTGACAGGCTTCTTCCATCTGCTCACTGTTTCCTTTTCTGCACCTGCTGTCAGCTTCAAAGAACAGAACTATTTTGCCCTCAATCACCTGGTTTTTAACATCTATATCCAGATCCAACACATAATGCTTCACCAAAATGTGGCTAGTATTGGCCATTAAAGGCAGATCATCTTTAGTAAAGTCTAGCTCCATCTTTGAATGTCAGTTTTCTATTTTTAAAGTTGTGGTATTTTTTCACATTCTCTTCCCTTAGAAATGCTGGCACTATAAGTTTTCCGGTTATCAGAAAGAGCTGTGCACATAATAATGGAGTGTAATACGGTGAGATGCTTGTGTATCACTTGTCTCTTACCTTGTAAAGAAAAGAAAAAAGAATCAATCAACAGTGAGATCTCAGTTTTAAACAGGGCTGCAAAAATGAAAGAAGCCCACACTGAAGTTATTTTTAAATAAACATACTTCATCTATTAAGTTATTCAGCTATCAATTTGTCATTCATACAAGTATATATCAAGTAAACAAAGCACAGAAGATAGGAGTATTCTCAAGGAAATTAAAAAGGGAAAACTTATCTATATAATGGCCAGGGAACAAATCTAATGAAAATGGTACTTGTATGATATTGTCAATGAAAAGAAAGGAACTTAAGCAACAGAACTTTATGCAGGGACAGGGAAATGTTTTAACCCTGGAGATGCATTGCTCTCTACAAATCAGACAAGTAGGCTGAATGTAGACAGGGGACCAGACATCATTTGTTCTCACTTGATATTCTCTAGCCCTTCCCTCTCCACTGATAACCATTTCCCATTTCTCCATTCAGGGAGAACAAAGAGACTACCCCTTCATCAAAGGGAAAAATTGAGGAAGGAGAGAGACTACTTCTAAACCCTCTACAGACCAGTTTCAGGCCATACGTGCCCCAAGTTAGGTCAAAATATTATTCCTTCTTTCAGTATTTCTGTCTTACTCATCAGTGATAAATTCTGAAGTGCAGACCCACATCATGACAGTCCTTTTAACGACAGTCCCAATGACTGTCCAAAAATGCAGGCTTGGCTTTGCTGATCTAAATAATAGAAAAGACCTTCCTTGCAGCCTTAATCTCCACCAGGAGCATGTTTTTGGTAAGGCTAATGATTCTTGCCACTCCATTCCACACCGAACCAGCCCCAAACGGGTTTACAACAGAGAAAAAATCCATTTCTCCTTCAGCTGAGTGAGAAATGCAGCTACTATTAGAGAGAAAAAGTGAGTCCAAGCAAATATCATATTGGGTCATAGACCCTGTTTATCAGAAAGCACTGAGGCTCTACCACACCACTGTGTACATGATTACTCTGAAATATATCCCAAAAGTTCAACAGAGTTTACTCCCAGGTGAATGGGTACAAGTTTTTTACCTAAAAGCATGACTGCTTGTCTAGTTTTCAAGAGGTGAAATGTACCATGTCTAATTCCTCAGATGACAATGCAATGGAATATGTCTTTGTTATGAATCTAAAGTGAGAAGCACGACTGAAGGCTAATTGGCCTCACGTGTTTTATTCCCTAGAAGCCATAATTTAATACATACAATGTAAATCCAGGGATTAATGTACTTTTCACATTACGGCTACGCTCATATCAGCACTTCTGGTAAATTACAAGAAAATGAGTCAATTTATAAGTAGTACATTCTAAATATTCTTTTGAGATTGCTCTTGAAGAGTTTTCAGATTTATAGCCAAATACTCCAGGTATATAATTACACCTTAATAGCTGGAAATCCATTAACATTTTGAATCAGAGACTTCTCATAGCAAACAAAAGGGTTTCTCAATCAAAAAGATGCATGAAAATAACAACACACTGAAAGAGGAAAATTAAAATTTTACCATCCTCTGTTCTGACAGTATGTTAACTCTCTACATTCCCTTCATTTTTCCCCTTAAAAACCAATACTAACTGCTGAGTTATGATATTTTAAAGTATTTTATTATTAACTAAAAATAACTTGAAAATTTTGGATTTATATGCCTGTAACATTTGTTGTTGTAGTATTCCTTCAAGTCATTTCTAGCTTATGGCAACCCTAAGGGGAAACTATCATGTGGTTTTAAAATCATATTAAACACATTTTATTAATTTTGTATCAAGATTTCAGTGCAAATACTAGTAGAAAAAATCTCATATATTTTAATATCACTTACAAGTAAGAGTGTTTTGTTTTACTAAATATCTCAAAAAATCCACATTGGTGGCTTTGCCACTCCAACCTTGAGTCCCCTCCCCCGGCGCCAGGAGCAAGCCATTCTAACTATAATCAGGCCTAAAAAGCTATTTTAGGATACATATCCTATGAAATTCATGGGGTTGCCATAAGTCAACAGGCAACTTGAAGGCATGTTCACACTCACATATGAAGCTTATCTGTGCATTAATACGCATGCTTACTTGCCTAATTTTCAAGAAGTGCAAGAGGGGATTTGAGTCTTGCATCTTTACTATATTTGTACAAGAGGAAATTTAAGTTTAGTTTTTCATGCAGGCCATGCCTGATGAAATCTCCCCTCATCTCCACAATTCTTAAACTGCAAGAATTCTCTCTGGATGCTCACTTTGTTATAGATTATAAGCCTGAGGGCAGGGAACTGTTCTGTTGTTCTTTTACTTGTACAGTGCCATGTACAGTAATGGTGCTACACAGTAGATCCCCCATATCCACATGACTGGTACCCATGGCTTCATTTATCCACACTGAAATGCAGCCCGAAAACATTTTGTTCCCATCTCTTTTTAAACCACACTGTTGTTAATTTTTACATTTTTATCAGTAGGGCACTGGCTTTGGATTGCAAATAACGGGTACAAAATTTTCTTTCTCTTAGGTTTAAGGTTCTGTCATGTTTCAGGGCATCCTCTCCAAGCTGCATACTCACCTTGATACCTATATCATTCATCTCACTGGAAAAAAAAATTAAGTGTTTCACTATCTATGTTTTTTATTATCCACAGTAAGTCCAGAACACATCCCCTGTGGATATGGGGGTCCTACTGTATAAATAATAATAATGATGATAATAATTATAGGATGATGAGTGAAAAACCATCATATAATTCTTTTTCTGAAAGTTATGCTATAAGCGTATGGAGGAGATGTAGCTCAGTGGTGGAATAAAAGAAGTTCCCAGGATTAGTCCTTGTCATCTCTAGCAAAAATTATGCTTTCCAGTCTAAGCATGAGCTCTCACGCTGCAGGTGCTGGTTTATGTGGATCACTGGTACAATAGCTTCATTTCTTTATCAGGAGACCTTCTGTAGGAGGAAGAATTAAGTTGCACCCTGAATTACACTGCTAAAATTTCCATCTAGAAGCATCTTTTGAACTGATTTGCAGAGGGAGGATTAGTTAGCACAGGCCTCAGGGAAAAAATAGTTTCCCCATCAACTCAAATTCTGGTGCATTTCCAGATGACACAGAAATATGACATTCTGGTTTAGCTGTTTCTAAAATCATTTCCTTAACAGACAGCAACTCTTTCCTAATGTCAGAAGTGGAACATGCGATCAGCAACATGAGCTAGTGATGACTAAATGAAGCTACTTAGTATAAAGTTTTTATATAGATGCAGATGCTCAAAGAGAATGAGAAAGATTAATACATAGCAAGGACTCTGCCCTTCTAATGTACTAATCACAAGATCTCTAATTCAATCACAAAATAATCAAGATTCCTTTTATGTAAAGTAAAATTAGAAATCTAATGATGTTTATGAGACCTCTGTAACAAAAACACCCCTATTTATATTAATACTTAAACAGCTTATAAGAACATGAAGATATACTGTGCAAGTTTTCCATTTCCTCAGCCTGTAGGAAACATTACAGATGTATGCCAAGCATCTCTTCCCCATCCTCAAAGCAGGAAATGAGGCGTGCACTGCCCAAACCACACTGATCCCTGTCAGCCTTGGATTCCAGGGTGGGTTGAAGCACATTACAGACATCTATGCTCATCTAAGGACTGGATATACTGAATTAATGTAGCCAATCTTTTAAATTAAAGCCATGTGCATATGGCCTACAAGTGTTTTGTATACACACAAATATACATTTCAAGAACCTTCAAGCACAGAAAGCCTCAATGACAGCCTTCCAAACCAGTGATTTATTGTGTATGGACCGTTTTCCCTAGCCACAATTAGATCAGCCTTCCTAACAATTACCATCTCTCATGAAAGTACGGATGTTACTGAGCCAGATCTAGTTACAATTTTAAAACAGATGATGTTGTTCGCTCTGAGAAAAGAAATCCACTGGCAGCTGATTTTTTTCAGACAACATAAATATAAATTGGCCTAAAACACTAAAAATGAATTTCAAGAAGTCTGTCATTCATCTCCAAATCAACTCTTTATCCCTTGATTCACAATAGCCCAAGCAATTACAAGAATGCATTCATATTTATTGTAATTATGACAGATATTAACATTAGCATTAACAAAATTTACAACCACAAAAAAGAAAACAATATAGTCAACTTACTTCCAGTTAAACACACAGAATTGCCCTGCTAGCATATACACAATCAGACAGTTTTAAGACATTGTCACAGCTTATGTATTACTCTTATTCAAATAATCAGCGCTGTTTCTAGTTATGATCAGCAAAAACCAAGCTGTTTCCTATTACTTTTAGACCTCCTTTATAACTAATATTTCTTCTTTATTCATAGTAACTACAGGTTAGAAATACTAATTTTCATCAGAATACATAATTCACATCTATAACTTTTACATAAAGTGACTTGGGAAATTTGGAAGGTTCTGGGAAACCAAAATTTGAACTGAAATTAGTGTGAAATGCAGAGTGGTTGCTCTTTATAATTAATTACAATTCAACAGCTGGCTGAGTAGGTGTCAGGAATGGTGAGAAGCTAGTTGTACTTGAGGACTTCAACCGTCCCACGTAGGATAGAGTGCCATCCACACTGCAGGACACATTCTAGCCTTGTTTTCTGTGCAAGGCACGATGATGGTAATCTGAATGTGGAGGAATTTTCTACAGTTCCATTGTCATGGACAGATCACTATCTGGTGAGGTTTAGACTCACTGGAACTCACTGGAGCCTCTGCAGGGGTGGGGGGCTCATTAAGAAGGCCTCACCTCAGGAGACTTATGGAACCAGACGGATTCTTGGTGGGTCTTTGGAGAGTGTCCTGCTGCCTTGGCAAGTGATCTTGTCAAAGTCTTGGGTAATCTTTGGAACAAGGAAATGGCCAAGTTGGTGGACATAATTGCTCCAAAGTGTTCCTTTCCATGGAGTGGAACCCAGCAAGCACCCTTGTTCACTAGGGAGCTGGTGGTGATGAAACAAGTGAGACGGATTCCACAGTGACAATGGTGGAAGATTTAGAGTGAGCCTGACCAAACATAAGTTAGAGCTCATTGGAAAGTCTATGCTGTGGTAGTAGTGGCAGTGAATCAATCCTTCTTGCCAATATTGTACCCACATACTGCTTCAAGTGGTCAGAAGCCTTTTACATTACAATCACTTGGAAGCTCACTGTGAAGAGTTTGCACAGCACTTTGTGATAAAACTGTGTGGACCTGCTCTGACTTGGATGTTGTAGTTGATACAGGCCTGGTGGATGTCACCTTGGCCCCTACTTGTCCAGTGTTACTGGATACATTTCAATTTGTGCAACCTGAGGATGTGAGCAAGATCCCTGGAGAGGTGAAAGCCACCATGACCATACTATACCCATGCCTTTCATGGCTGTTGAAGCAGCCCAAGGAAGACCTGTGGATAGGGTAAGGGGAGTAGTGAATGTTTTGCTATACCAAGGCAAGTTTCCTTCATATCTAAAAGAGACTGTGGTGAGGCCATTAGTGAAAAACACCTCCCTGGACCCCCATACACACACTAGAGAGCTATTGGCTAGTTTCCAATATCCCTTTTTTGGGTAAGTTATTAGAGTGCGTGTGGTGGCTTCCCAGCCCCAAGGATTCCTGGATGAAACAGATTACCTACGTCCTTTTCAATCTGGCTTCAGGTCCAGCTATGGGACAGACACAGCTTTGGTCCCCTTGTTAGTTGACCCACACAGGGAAGTAGATAGGGGAAGTGTATCCCTGTTGGTTCAGCTGGATCTCTTAGCTGCTTTTGATACCATGAATCATAGTATCCTTCTGGGTTGCCTCCTGGGGTGGTGCTAGGGAGAACTGCTTTACAGTGGCTCAGATTGTACTTGGAGGAGTGGACTCAGAAAGTAGTACTGCAGGATGTCTGTTCAACACCCTGGCCACTATCCTAGGTGTCCCTCAGAGACTGGCTCTATCTCCCATGCTGTTTAATAGTTACATGGAACTGCTGCATAAGGTCATCTGGGGTTGTAGGGTTCAGCATCATTTACCATACTGATGACACACAACTCACTTTCTCTCTCTCTCTCTCTCTCCCCTTTCCATCCAATTCTTAGGAAGCTGTTTCTGCACTAAACTAGTGTCTGCTGTCTGTCAGTAATGGACTGGATGAGAGTGAACTGAAACTTAATCCAGACAAGACAGAGGTACTCCTGGTCAGACAGAAGGCAGGGAATAGAAATTCAGCTTGTGCTGGATGAGGTTACATTCCCTTTGAAATCTCAGGTTCACAGCTTGGGTGTGCTCCTGGACTCAGATCTGAGCTTGGATGCCCAAGTTTCGGCTGTGGGCAGAACTGCATTTACACAGTTAAAACCAGTTCACCAACTGTGCCTATTCCTTGAGAAGTCAAATCCAGTTATGCTGATACCTGCCTGGATTACATGCTATTTGGACTACTGTACTGCACTCTCTGTGGGGCTACCTTTGGAAACTGTTTGCAGACTTCAGTGGGACCAAAATACTGTGGCCAGGCTTATTGGCCAAAACCGTTACATGGATCATGTGACTCCCCTGTTGAAACAGCTTCATAGGCAATTGTTCTGTTTCCAGGCAGAATTCAATGTGATGGTTTTAACCTTAAAAGCCCTACACACTTGGTTCCACCCTAACCGAAAGACCACGTCTTCTTACACAAGGCAATGTGAGCTTTAAGATCTGCAGGGGAGGGCTTTCTCTCAGTCCCACCACCTTCGTAGACATGATTGCTGAGGACTCGGGAGAGAAATTTCTCCGTGCCTGGTCCCAGGCTGTTGAACTCTCTTCCACAGAAGAACCGGTTTGGCCCCTCCCTGCTTTATTTCTGCCAGTAAATGAAGATGTTTCTATTCAGGCAGGCCTTTTGAATTTTAACTACATGTGTAAAGTGAAGTGCTATATTCTTTTCAATCTTGACTGGAAATTATGCTTAAATACCTTTTAGGTGTTTTTAACTGTTTTTAATTATTTTTTTAAATGTTTAATTTTTTAAAAAAATTTGTAAATTAATATTTTAGCTTGATCTTTTAAAATTATTGTAAGCCATCTTGAATCCCATCTTGGGAGAAAGATGGGATATAAATTCAATAAATAAAATAAATGATAAAATAAACAATGACAAACAGGCACCTGTAGATTTGTTTTCAATGTTTGGCAACCAGCAAATGAAACCAGACAATATACACAAAAATAAACTTACGGCACAAGTAATCCAAACATAAAAATTGGATCAAATATGAAATCATGAACTAGAACTTGGAAAATGAAACAAACATATTTTCAAATTAGAGGACATATATTCTGAGGATACATAGAATCACAGAATTATAGAGTTGGAAGAGACCACAAAAGCCTTCGAGTCCAATCCCCTGATAAAACTTCAAATTTCTGGGCCCTATTGGAAGGTTGTTCATTACACAGTACAGTTGTTTTCCCTTGATAGCTACAGTGTTGCAATTATGTAAACAAAGCTATACCATGTATATTTTCTCTTCTATCTATCTCTTCTATCTATCTATCTTCTATCCAAAGTTTGGTGAAAAGTTTTCCAGGTATCAAACAAGGTTTGCATGCATGAATATCTTATCTCTTGCTTGTCTCAACTTCTTTTCCCAAACTAACTAGACAGCTTCAGCTACATAATGTAATGCAACAGAACGTAACATAGCTCCCTCTACTATTCATAGGGTCATCTACCTACTTTGGCTTTAGGCAACATCTTTCTTCCTGCCTTTGTCCTCCAACGGCCATTGTTAAAACTGAAGCTGTCACCTCATCACTATACCCACAAGTTTTGAATTTCTATTGCTATTCACAGGTACCACTTGCTCATTCATAGCTATAAAGTTCTGTCCCTAAGCACTTCACTTCATGCATCTGATGAACTAGACTTAAGTCTATGTAAGCTTATGTTACCAACTTCTTTCTCTCAGTTAGTTTCAAAGGTGCTACAAGATCCTTTTGAATAATGCCATAATAGTTTATGATGTAACTCATTTACTTGAGAGGCATAGTATTTGGCCATATCTGTAGTTCTGTCATATTTTTAGCATTTCCTCAAATCATAAAAATCAAATACAATTCCATGCAAAAAAACCAGCATCTAAGTCTTTATGCACAAAGTCTCAGCCATCTTTTATAATGTTCTACAAATCTTGTTTGATCACGACAGTGTTCTGACTTTGTTCATAAATAGGGCAGGGGGATAGCCTCACTGCTACTGATGTATTCAAATGCTGATGTTGATAATTAAAATATGACAGCAAGGAAATATCAGCAGGAAAAAAAATCCCTTCATACTGGGCTAAAGCAAGATAAACACAGTATCAGGGGAGTGGAATATCAAGAGAGAGATCATTCCAATATTCACAGAACAGTTATGCGCTATCTGAAATGTAATTTCAGCAAGAAAAAAAAATAACAAGAAAAAAATATTGAAATGTGTCAGGAAGCCGCCAAGCGTGGGACAGGGAAGCCATACACTTTATTATGTATTTATTTAGCAGTTTTAATATCACAAGCACAACCATATTTATTGCTGTCAGCAGCATTCTGTTTGTAGGATTCTGTTGCATGAAACTCATAATTTCCCTCTTGCAATTTCATCAAGCTGGAATTGCGCTTCTTTGTCTGCATCCCTAATCACAGGGATCCACAGACTCACCTACCCTGTGAGCAAGGATGTGGGCTGAACTGTAATCAGTGTCATCTCTTCATGTAATCCACTGTTTTGAAGATACATTTTTAGTCTTACAGATCTTACATAAACCTTGATGCCTTGAAAATATTTATATGGGAGATACGGATAAGGAACAGTTGAGGGAGTGGGTTATGTTGAGCCTAAAGAAGGGAAGAATGAGAGGTGATAGTATAGCTATCTTCAAATATCTGTAGGGCTTTTATGAGGAAGATGGAGGAAATCCGTGTGTGTGTGTGCACACAAGCACTATTCCAGAAGGTAGGACCAGAACTAATGGATTCAAACTATGAGAAAAGAGATCTGAATCAACATTAAGAAGAACTTCCTGATAGTAAGAAATGCTTGACTGTGAAATGGATTACCTATGAAAGTAGCAAACTCTCCTTTGTTGGAGGTTTGAAAATAAAGATTTGATGTCCACTGATCAGGGAAGCTTCAGTTGTGAACTTCTCTACAAATCTAAATTCTATAAATAATTGAGATTTTGATATAAATGGGCTTAGTATTACAAAATTTCACTCATTACAGAATTGACAGGTTATGGAAAGGAAAATGGGTGAATGAATGCATATGGGAGAATAAGGTAAAGAAACATCCATTAGGTGAAACATACTTTATTGTCAACTCCCATGCAACCTTCTTAAGTTCATGGGGGCTTCCACTGGGCCCATGGACATTGTTACTATGAACAGAATGTAGTACGGGCATCCACCAAGACTCCTACATGACATCACTATCTACAAGTCACTATTATTATAGGAGGCGAGTACAACTTGTGGCCCTCCAGATATTTTTGGACTGCACATCCCCGCAGCTCTAGTCAGCATAACCAATGATGAGGAAAGGCAGGATTTTCAGTTCAACAACATCTGGAGGAGTTGCCCTCCTCTGCATTGGAGGAACAATAGCAAGCCCGTTCAAAGGTTGCAATGCGGACAACATCATTTTTTAACCAGCTCTAAGATGCATGCTCAAAATCACTTAGAACACATTAGTTTGTGCTTGATTGTTTATACCCTGCCTTTCCATCCCAACAGATGGCTTAATGCTACATGCATCATACAGGAAAAAAATCTTAATTAATCAAAACATCATTTTGAAAACCAGGCACTTAACCATGTTTTGGGGTTTTTTTTTAAATCAGAATAATTGCAAGGGGATTTTTCCATACGTCCAATGTATTTTAATGTATTTTTATGATTTTAACATACATTAATGCAAACACTACATATGTGAAAACCCAGTATCAAGTCATATCTGTAATCAGGGAGTTAAAACGGTGATGCAATACTACATATTTTCCCTTAATCTTTTCACTGCATACTTACAAGTGAATTGAAATGAGGATTCAAATATGCATGAACAGTACAATGTACATGGTGAAGGGATAGGAAAAGGATGAAATGTTCTATCACGATCCAGCACAGAGAGAGATGGGCAGTAGGATCACTCTATCAGCTCTCCCAAAAAACACACCTCCATTTGGTTGCTCCTCTGATCCCTGAAATGCTTCTATTCTGTCTGTTCATTATAAGTATCAGTATTTAACTTTAAGAACAGTTGTTTCCTATTGCTTTTTCTTCTTTTTCCTTTGTCCCATTTCCCTTTTGTGACATGTCTTTTAGAATAGTACAGCTTTGTAATTTTAGACTGTCTATTTAATAGCCTTACAGTACTGGAGGTGGGAAGGTGGCTTTCAATGACCATGTATACTAGTTCAGCTGTAAAGCACAAATCTAACATTTAAATGCCCCCCTCCAGACACTATCATTCCATTCTTTACAACTGCAGCTATACTGCTGATGCATTATAAACAGAAAAAAGAACCCTTTGCAAACCCTATTAAAGAGAGAGAGAGAGAGAGAGAAAGAAGAATGTGACTGTGAGTGGGACTAGCCCAGTCATGGTGGATTGCTTCTCTGTGACATCGCAGGAATGGAGTTTGCTTTTGCAGCCCTGATACTAAACATAAATGCACTATTTAGTCATAGAAAAGGATAAAATAAAGATTGTAAAATGAACATCTATCTGGTAACTATGTCTATGCCCAGCTAGTACCCTATGGAACATATTAAAAATAGGAAAACTGCCACAAACAGCACTCAGCGTGGGCACCAGCATGTCCAAGTGCTGAGCTTGGCTATATTAAATGCTTCCCCATCACCTGCCACACACTAGATTCCCTGAGGTACAGCACCCTGGATTTCAGCCCTGGTGTTCATCCATGCTGCACTATGTTTTGTTTTTATTGATTGGTACACAAGCCATGGAGAGAAACTATGTTGTAGTGTTTCAGCACTGGATTACAACTCTGAAGACCAGGCCCTGAATCCCCACTCTGCCATGGAAACCCTCTGGGTGACCTTGGGCAAGTCATATTCTCTCAACCTCAGAGGAAGACAAAGCGAACCCCTTCTGAACAAATCTTGCCAAGAAAACCCTTTGATAGATTCACCTTAAGGTCACCCTAAGCTGGAAACAACTTGAAGGCGTTCAACAACAACATAAGGCCATACTGGAATACATTTTGGATGAAAAGCAACTGAATATGCTTGCAGTTAATTAATTAACTGAACAATATGTGGTACTGTATAATTGCTTGAAGGTGTGGAAGGATGGAGTGCTCTGAAATCTTGTGCACATATACAAAGAAATCACACTGTGTTCAGTGGGAAATACTTTTCGTCAGTGTGTATAATAAACCTACTTAACTTCTACTTACTGTAGTGGAATGAATAAACTGAATACACATGCACAGGACTGTGCAATCAGTCTGTTTCCCAGACTGTTTAGCATTACAGTTGTTAAGATACTGTGTATAATATCCTGTGAAAGGTGTGAAAGTGAAAACAAGATGTGAAAGTGAAAACAAGGAAGGAGGAGACAGCATGTAGTAGTTTGAGCACTGGGCTCTAACTCTGGAGACCAAGGTTTGAATCTCCAGCCATGGAAACCCACTGGTTAAGCTTGGGCAAGTCACAAGCCTTTTCTACCAGACAACGCCTCCTCTGAGCTTTGCCACTTCTACAGATGGATTAGGAAAGGTACAAAAGACAGAAGGCAGCTACTCCTCCAGTCTCCTCTCTTATTCACCTTCTCCAGGCACCATACCACAGAAAAGTGGACCCAAGAGAGACCCCTGAGAGGAAAGGAGAAAGTAGCTACCATGTCTATCGTGCAAGGAGTAACATTTGCAACCTCAAATTCATTCACGTACATTTCATGCCTGAATGATATGACAAATTGGGCCCATCTTGCCCAGTCATACATCTACTAGTGCAGGATGACAGGTTTCTTGGCAGAAGCAGTAGCCGTTCCTCCTATAATGAATGACACTTTTTGTTCACGCACTCCTTTTTTCTCCATACCACCCAGTCAGAGATCAAGTTAGGCAGGCCACAACCTTCTTTTGCTCCCTCCCTCTGGATGCCCTTTTCACACTGCAGTTATAGCACTTTTGCACCACTTTAATCACCATGGCTTTATCCTATGGGATCCTGGAATTTATAGTGTGGTGAGACACTAGAGCTCTCTGACAGTGAATTCTAAATACCGCAAAAAATTACAAACCTCATGGTTCCATAACATGGAGCCATGAAAGTGTTGTCAAAATGTTGTAACTGTAGTGTGAGAGAGGCCCAAATCTTTGCTGTGTTGCTTGAAGAGAGAGTAGGCAGTATATTACAGAGGGAAAGACCAGGGAAATAATCAGAAGGTCCAGCAAACATTACCTGTCCAATCCCTGTTGTGGAAAGAAAAAACATAGTATCATGAGATGACAGTGGCTGCTGCATCACACCCAACACCTCTCTGTCTCTCTCTGGCCTAAATCCTGTTGTCAATACTGACCAAAGTATACCCTCTAAATTAATAGCGTCTATCTGTACGTTGACTTGTTGCTGCTACATGCCTTCAGGTGGTTTCCAACTTATGGCAGCCCTGAGGAGAATCTATCATGGGGTCTTCTCAGGCTGAGAATGTGTGACACATCCAAGTTTACCCAGTGGGCTTCCATGGCCGAGTGGGAATCCAACCCTAGTCTCCAGGGTCGTAGTTCAAGACTTACAAGCTAACAATTGATTGAATGGGTCTACTCTAGTTTGGATTAGCAGGCTGCCAGACTCGGCATGGCATAGCAAAGCAAAGCAAAGACCTGGGCCATTTCTGTACTCAGATGCTCCTTGGACTATTATAGCGCAATTATAGTGCTACTATTCCACTTTCAACATCCTATGGAATCCTGGCCTTGAGGCCCCTCCCTAAAGTGCAAACCTCAGGATTCCATAGGATATTGAAAGTGGAATAATAGCGCTGTAACAGTCTAGTCCGGAAATGGTGCTGGTTAACTGAGCAGAATCCCTACTACTGGGATGCCTCGGGGCAGATTCCAGGAAAGCGAGTGAAGAAGACAAGGCGGCTGCAACTTCCACGACCCAAGGCTATGTGGGGGAGATCCGGGGTGACCAAGCAGAGGCAAAAGCAGACTCCTATCCTTTTTCTCCCCTTCTGGGCCCATTCCTTCTTGTTGTGGTGACCACCAGAGAAGCAGGAGCGCTATTCCTCCTCACACATTTTCTCTGTCCGCCCTCACAAGTGGCAACGCGGGCGGGGGTGAGGAGCGATGCGACAACACTGAGGAACCCGAGCGCTTTCTCGGCCAGGAGGTTCGCCTCCAGACTTTGGAGAACGGGAGGGGACGGGCTCCAGGACCAGCGAACAGTGAGGAAGACGGAACGGTGGCTGGAACAAGGAAAGGCGGGTGCCTCCTGCAACGCACGCTCTCCCCCTTCCCCCTCGCTCGCCAGGGACAGAACCGTTAGGGAGACCCCCCCGCGCGACAACAACCGGACCGCGCACGCGCCCTCTTTTACCTGGCGCACCGCCAACGACTTTTCTTTGTGTTTTTCCCACCCTCCGCTCCAACCGGCATCAGCGGCAGAGGCAGCGTTTGATGGCGTCACCAGAGTCGGCCCCGCCCACTGGAATCAGTAGCGCGGTCGCTTCCTCGCCCAAGCGGGGCCGCGGGCCGTTCCGACTCGGTGGCTCCGCCTCCTTCCACCAGCAGCGTAATTGTAGGCGGGCCTCGGATTGCTGTTGCGTTACCGACAGGTCAGATGGGTGCTTGAAGGACGACAGGGGCCGTTTCCTCACGACACTCTTATAGCGCGATGATTCCGCTTTCAACCTCCTATGGAATCCTGGGGTTTGCAGTTCCGGGAGGGGCCGGCCGGCCGGCCCCTCCCGGAACTGCAAACCCCAGGATTCCAAAGGAGGTTGAAAGCGGAATCATTGCGCTATAAGAGTGTCGTGGGGAAATGTTCGACCTTAGGAGCGCTGCAAAACCGTAGGAAGTTCTTCCAGTTAGAAATTGTGAAATGTGCCAGCGCTCGCGTGTATTATTTTTAATGGCTGTCAAGTCACCTTTAACCAGACCAGACCTCCACCTAAATCTAGCATCAACAGCCCTATTTAGGCCTCACAGACTCAGACTCAGGACCATGGCTTTCTTGATAGAGGCCATTTCCGCACGAGACTGTTACAGCGCGATGATTCCACTTTCAACATCCTATGGAATCCTGGGGTTTGCAGTCCGGCCCTTCCCTAAACTGCAAACCCCAGGATTCCATAGGATGTTGAAAGTGGAATGATAGCGCTGCAACAGTCTCGTGCAGAAATGGCCAGAGGCTATCCCTCGGTAACGCAGTCATTGCTTTTCCTACTGCCTTCTACCTTGGGAAGGATGATTGCCTTTTCTAGAGAGTCATGTCTTCCCATGATATATTCAGATTAGGACAGTTTGGTCATCTTGGCTTACAGGGAGAATTAGACGTGATTTGCTCCAGGACCCATTTATTTGTCTTCTTAGCGGTATCTGTAGACCTCCTCAGCACCACATTTCAAAATAGTTGATTTTCTTTCTATAGGCTTTCTTCACTCTCCAGCTTTCAGAATTATACATAGAAACTGAAAATACAATGGTGTGGATAACATAACTTTAGACGTCAATGACTTATCGTTATATTTTGGTCTAGTTCCTTCATAGCTGCCCTCCAAAGTCCTAGTCTTCTGATTAATGTTTGAACCAAGGTATAGAAAATCTTGATGGAGACAGTTGGGGAGCACAGGTCCCTGCCTAGCCTGAGGCAGTGCTGAGACAGCCTTGCAGCAATTGGGTCGATACTGCTAAAGTTCACAGGAATGGCAGAGGTCCCTTGGAAGAAAGTTTCAAGGGATATGAGAAAAAATGAGAAGCAATGCAACTCTGTAGAGAAGGGACTAAGGGGAGAGAAATAACTGCAGAGATGAAGGCAGAAAGGAGTCATAATTGTCTGTTGCAATATATGTGCAATGTTTGTCATCTTGCCAGAAAACATCACCAATGACACCAGCAGCAAGTGCAAATTGGTAGCTCTCTTACGAGAGGAGATCAGTACATGACATTTCTATGTTGAGTCTCTTCAGTGCATCAGAGAACAGTAGGAATTCCTGGATAGAACATGGAGAGAATTGACCATGCAAAACCAACAGGAAGAAACTGCCAAGGAAAATGAAGAGGTCTTTGACAATGAGGAAACACGCTGGAGGAGAGTCACTGTCAGGAGCAGAATGGTGCTGGAACCTCATCAGCTAAGCAATCGCTTCATCCATCTTTAGGAGGACAGTGAAAATATAGATATTCAAACAGAAAATCAGCAATAAGGTGTACGAGAAAGAGTCAAGGTAACCACCAACCACAACAAGAAGAAAAGAAAGATGCTAGTGGTTGTGGACTCATTACTCAAGAGTATAGAGGCACCTGTGTGCCAGCTGGACAAGACTAAAGTTCCCAGAATCCTCAAGCCAGCATAGTCGATGGTCATGCTGTTGGAGAGAGAGCCAGTGTGGGTTAGTGGTTTGAATGTTGGACTGCAACTCTGGAGACCAGGGTTCAAATCCTCACTCAGCCATGGAGACCCACTGGGTAACCTTGTGCAAGTCACATCCTCTCTCTGCCTAAGAGGAAGGCAATGGCGACTGTCCTCTGAACAAATCTTGCCAAAAAAACCCCTTAGGGGCACCATAAGTTGGAAACAACTTGAAGGCACACAACAACAACAGATAGTCCCCAAAAGTAGGTTCTTCAAGCTCACATGTTGAGAATAGGTAAGGGCAAATGTGGGACCTGCAGTCTCTGTTGTGCGAATTCTAGTGTGGCCTCTGGACTTTATACCTTTGCCTTACCCGTGGAGGGCCATTACTGAGTGATGGGGATGCAACAATGGGAACCTGCCAGAGCAGCCATACTCTCTCTCTCTCTCCCCTACAGCTGCAACCAGATGAAGAGAACTACTGATATGTGGCAATATATGTCTATTCTACCTGTGATATTTGTACATACATTGTGCAATCTTATGTAAAAATGAAATAGATTACTCAGTACCAGCTAATGTCACACCTTCATTTAGCCAAATAAAGTTGGGGTAATCATTTCCAACTTTTTGATCCGTATAGAACATGTTCTAGCAAGTCCAGCTAAAAATGTTAAATAGTACATCTACCTACTTTGATTGGTTACAAGTTATATAAAATGTTTTTCAGATGTACGGATGTAGATCATCATATCTGGTCTGCACATATTCATTTAGAAAGCACTCTGCCACTGAAATTGCTGTGGTGTCTTACAGCAGCCTTATTTATAGGACAATGCTTTCTTATTTCCATTTTGTTGATGGGATTGCAAAGAGGCTACTATAAGGGACCCCTCAGGAATATCCCCCTAAATGTTACTTTAAGCTTCTTTTCTGGATGTTTCTCTTTCATTAAAAACAAAATATTCAATTTTCTTTCCTATCCCACTAGTCCTTGAATGCATCAATAAAAGCAAAGACGCAGTGTTCTTCTCATAACTCAGTAAGAGGTACTGAGCCATTTTCCACCATCTTGTGTTCTAGTCAGAATGAAAAGTCAGTGGGATAATAACGAAACATTACACATTTATTTTAAATGCAAGAAAATTAAATACTCCTGTTTTAATATTTGGTAGATCTGAAAAGCCAACATTTTCTGTGTTTATTCATAAGTAAATCCCAGTTTATTCAGTGTGGCTTGCCTCATAGTAAATGTGCTAAGGATTGCAACCTAATTATCAGGCTGCCTACATCCTGAATGTTCCATATTGATTTGACTGTTACCCTGTGTAAATTAATCCTTTCTTGGCACAAAATTTTCAGCAATGGACCTGGATAACAGGTTGCTTAAGGCCAAACAAAAGCTGCAATCCAATGCCTAGATAAACCTGCTTAAATCTCATTGATTTTATTCTTGAAGCTGCAGTACTGTGCACATTAACACAGAAGTAAACTTCATTAACATAGTAGAACTAAAGTCTACTGTATATGAGAGCTGATTACTCTGAAATACAATCAGTATTGAGAATCTAACATGTATGGAAGTTAAATCTACACACCCAAAGTCAAGCTGAAGTCCTTCTTCTAGTTGTTGTACCAGATTAGCAGATCTGATTAATACAAATTTCAGGCCAGTACTCTAAAGCAGTTGTAATTTTATTGTATAGAGCCAATGGCCTTCACAATGTTTAAAACAAACATGGACAACATTGAATTAAAAATAGATTGATAAAATTAAAAATGGATTATTAGAAAATACATTGTAACTTTAAAACCATTTTAACCATTTAAAACCATTTTAACAAATGCTGTAAACCAAATAAAAATAAAGTTATTAAAAATTATGCACAAGTTTAATTCAATTTGACAGCCCCTATAAGCTGGCTAAAAAGTATAAAAAAGTACAAAATATAAAATTAGAGTTTGTTATATTACAGTATTACATATATTACAATATAATTTCTGGTTTCTTCTCAGATCGTACTGTACCCTAAAGCAAGGACTTGCCCTCCAGAAACTGTTGGACTACAGCTTGGATTATCACTGATCATTTTCCCAATAGTAGGAGTTGATGGGAGTGGGAGACTAAAGAGCCACAGGTTCCCCATCTCTGCTCAAAAACTTACCTGTCAATATTCATCTGTTCTGTCCTTGAAACTTCTAGGGAGACTAGCACTGGAACAGAATGGAATACATCAGCTTTGCCCTAATCCACATAATACAGGAAACCAGGACTGGAACAGATTCCAGCAAGAAAGAGATTCCATGGATGTATTTCTAGAACAGAATATATTCAGCCCTCCACATTTCCAGATTTGATTATTCACAGATTATTTGCTGTCAGCTTTGCTGCTGCCCTGTGCCATTTTCAATAGGGACTGCAAGCCTTGTGAGACTGAGAAACTGTGAACACTATTAAAAATGGCGTGGGGCAGCCATGGTGGTGGCAGTAAGGTCCATCAGCCACCCACTTCTGCCTTCTGAAGGAACCCTGATGCCTCAAAGGAATCCATGGTGGGTTGAATATAGTGATCATACGTTTTTGTGTGTTAAATATGATTGGGGGGGCAGAGTTATTCATGGTTTTTCCACTTTCACAGGGGTCCTGTGCCTCTAACCCTGGCAAATGTGGAAGGATGACTGAATACACGAATATGCATATTACTCTCAGAGGAAGGCAAAGGCAAAGCCCATCTGAACAAATCTTGCCGAGAAAACCCTGTGATAGGTTCGCCTTAGATCACCATAAATCAGAAACAATGTGAAAACACACAACAACATACGTACTGCTGATAAACCCATTCTCTGAGTGCTAGTCCTTATAGAGCTAAATAACCTCATCCACACACAAGAAGGAGTCATGGAGAAAATCTTTCATTTCTAAAGATGCATAATTTTTAATGGCAAAAATGTTGTCTGGTATGTGGAGGGGAGACCAATAAGAACTGAGCATGTACTGTAACAAATGTTTGTTGTGGTGGGAAATTGAAAAGGAAGCGAAGGGAGTATCCCAAAATAAAGTTATGATTATCTAGTTAAGACCCTGTTTGGTCACACTATGTATTGTTAATTTGTTAAGTCCCAATCACATTGCTTTGTTGAATTCAGTAGGCTGAAAATCAGAGCTGTCCTTTTGACTGTTAATATCTGCAAAGATGCACTTGAAACTGCGCATGCGATGCTTGATGAAATCTCAGCAGTCAATCAGAAGGCAGAGCTTTACTATCCACAGTTTTTTCTGATGTCAAATAAATACATTCTCCTGCATTTTTAGTCTGTCTTTCCCATGTATCAATAGAAGATGTTTTACAAAATGATGAAAGAAACAATTTCAGAATGTGAAAGAAATATAATGATCATTTGTGGCAGCAAATACATGCAGTACTCAATGGACATTTGCCATGGACAAATAAAGGTAATTATTTATTGCACACAGCATGCCAGTTACAATGGAAAGCAAATAAGGCAGATCTGCTGAACTAACCAGACAGGACAGGGGGGTATAGCTCAGTGGTAGAGCATTTGACTGCAGATCAAGAGGTCCCTGGTTCAAATCCAGGTGCCCCCTGTTTTAAATGAAAAACATTTCATATTGGCTCTTTAATTCTTTTCCCCCTAAGCACATTTCTGACTTTTGAAAAGGGTTAATTTTGATTTTCACAAGTGTAAATAATTGTGTGAGGTTCATAGAAGGCTGTTTTGTTATCATAGAAAAACATGAATGTTGCTGCATTAAGAACCCAGGGTGCTTTTCCCTTTCTGACAGTTACCTCTATCACATCATCCTAAGAAGCAATTAATATTTAAAGGACAAAGTCAGATCTGTCTCTAGTCCCTGCTGGGTAAAGACTTCCTTGTCTATTTTCATATGCTGAAACGGGGAGTCCTCAGTTTCCAAGCATTAAGCGGAAAGGGAGAGCAATTCAAGGATTACTTGCAAGATTATTGGACAGAGGAAAGAATTATCCATCACTATCCAGCACTGAAAGTTACTTCATTTTATGATAAACCCCAGGGTGATAGATGTGCTAACATTTACATCCAGAGGTACCTCCTATGTGTAGCTTGATACGGTGATTTTTTTAAAAAAAGAAACATTTTTGTTTCTATGTATTGTTCTGGAGATTTATTGTGACAGAATTGTGAGATGCATATTGTTCAAAATAATATTCAAGTTTGCAATTTTGGAAGAGAAAACGCAATTATTCAATAAGGGTACAAAGGATACTAGAAAAGTAACAGACAAGGAGAAATTCAATGGAATATAGTCCAAGCACACTTGTATCTATGAGACTATAGTATGTTTACAGTGTTATCCACCTTTACTTAGTGCATTGTGATCAAAGATCCCACTCAAACCTGACTACAGTCAGCCACTGAAAAATACTGTTTTAAAAGTAGACTTGGTACATATAGCAGGTGGCATGGATTTATTATTTGTTGTTACAGTCAGAAAACAATTAATGTACACTGTACCAGTTACTTCTATAATCACTGCTACACTATATCACATATATATTTAATGTGATTTCATATATATCGTTGTATTTGTGTTTCCTCCTTTAAATGTAGTAGCTCAGTTCAATATCATAGTTTAGAACCCCAGTCATATTTTAAAACATCAGTCTTGAGGTAAGCTATCCAGTATTCAGGATTCACTCCACATTGTCCACATCAATATTCCTTATGCTTTTGCCCTCTAGTCTTTGGCAACACTGACTTCCGTTGGTGGAGTACCTATATTTTGTCACCTCTGGCTTGCAGGCACCCTTAATATAATTCTTTTTCTGTTTTGCTGACTATTTGCAACCAAGGATTTGTCAATTCATGCCTGGCACTAACACTGTTTGTATATATAATGCTACTGAAGTATTATGCGCTCAGCCAAATGAGATCCCTAGGGTCACATGTTCCCTTCTCGATTTAGCTATCTGTCTTCCCATCATGCACTGTGATTGGAGGTTTTTAAAAGCAGTTGGCAATAAGTCATTATTTGCTGTTGATGCCAAACCAAGAAAGCTATGCTTGGCACAAACTAAAGCCTGGAAAAGTAATGGGAGTGTGCAATTTCCAAATAGCTTGGGTACTGGCCATGGTGACTCAGGGGTTTAGGGAATTGTCATCCCTCAAAGTAGCTTTATCAGATTGAGGTAGAAACCATAGGAGTTAGAATTATAATTCAAGATTAAACAGTTTTACACTGCTTTTCTAATCAGGTTCGGTACTTTACCATGACTATTAATTTATATTTGTTTTATTTGTTTTCTTATTATATTTGTTTTAAATTTATTTTCAGATGCTATAGGAGCCTCTGAGATAAAAAGGAGTGTAAAAATCTTGATCTTTAAAACAAAAGAAACAAATGATATTTAGCTTCAGGAAAACTATGGTTTGTGCAAATCACAGTTTCTCAGGGTGAGCTGTAACAGCAAATTATTGTTAGACGTCCTGGTAACCATAATTAGATATTCCAGTCACCTTGCACAAGCATGAGGAGGAAGAAGGTCAGAAAGGAATATAAGAGCCAAAGGTCACATTTGTACACTTAAACTTAACCATGCTTATGTTACATCTGAACACAGTTGTTTTTAAGCTTCTTTATCCATGGTTTGGTATGATGCCTGGAATAACATAATCAAGTCTATATATTAAGAAGTTTCACTCTTTCACATGTATAGACCAGATAAAAATATTACTGCATATAATACATATATGAAAACTATGCATATATATTTCTGTGAACAGTTATGTTTCAAGATACTATATGCAGTGCAACATGATCTAACACCCAGCCAAATCAAGAAAAAGAATACTCAACTACCCAATTAAATACTGACACTTGCCTAACCATTTGTACAGCTGTAATACATCAAAATTTACAACCCCCTTCCCTGTGTAGTGTAGTCAACCATGACAAATTATAACATTACACAATTCCATTCCCAAATAAAAGAGCTGATTCTGATTTGAAACTAGCTAAGTCAAACAGCTTTGAAATTTATGAGACTGGCTTGTCCCTGGATTAGACAGGAGCCACTAAAAAAGCAAAAAGGGAAAAAGCAGGTTATGCTAGCTAATTAAAACAAAGAATATCATAAAAGCGACACACTGTATTATACCCAATCTGTGACCATTGCAAGCCTGGACAGAAAATTAAAGAAAAAAAAAGTAGACTGAACATTTTAAAGATAAGGAAAAAAAATGGTTAATAGACCTAAGAGCTCTGAATCATGTAGTTTTAAATGGACTTTTAAACATAGGTTCAAAACAATCTTAAATGTGTTTTTAAGACAATATACTGTATTAGTATATTGGGGGGCTGGTCAGCAGAAAAGCCTTTGATCAATGAAATAATAAATAAAGAAGTATCCTTTTCTAAACTTGAAAATGTAGATTCTTGTCGCAGATGACACTTTAACGTATCACAACAGTGTATGGCTGATAAAATAAGCTGCTGGTTTTAGCAGCTGATTCTTTTAGTCTGTATTTGTGCTCTTTGACCTATTCTGGAAGCAAACTACTTCACTTGGGATGTTGGGGAATCTACATGTAAATGTAATTTTCCCCAAACTGAGAAATGCTACAGCAACACTTTTTTTTTATCATTTGCTTTTTTATTATTATTATAATATTTACATAGTAGATAACGATTATTATTTGGTTGTGGGTAACATCTACACAACTTACGAATGTAACAACATATAACAAAATAGTGTACTCAGTACACAAATTAAACAAGAAAATTACAGACTTAACTCCAGTAAAAGTATAACTCCGTTTTATCTGACTCAATCTCTAAAAGCTATAACAAAAGGATTCCCCCCCCCCCCAGCAACACTTAATTTGTTCTGTTTGGGTTAAATTGCTATAACTACTCACATAACTTCTCAGAAAAATTCCTTCTCCTGCCTCTTTCAGTATGCATTGGTTATCTCAAAGTGAGAGTAATCAGGGTCGTGGCCATTGTGCTTCCCTTCTCCCAGGCCATTTCCGCACTAGACTGTTATAGTGCTATGATTCCACTTGCAACATCCTACGGAATCGTGGGCTGGCCCCTCTTGAAACTGCAAACCCCACGATTCCATAGGATGTTGCAAGTGGAATCATAGCGCTGTAACAGTCTAGTGTGGAAATGGCCCCAGTGGTTCACTGCCTTATTAATCTGATAAAATATTCCTTATTTGGAATTTTAAAAAGTCCTTTCTTCCATTTCAGCTTTAAATGCTTATTTTTCAACGATTCCTAACCCTTTGAGCCTTTATACAGTGCAATACAGTATAAGCCTGCTCAAAATAAGCCCACAAACTTCAGTTTTAAATAAACACATTGGCAGTTTCAGCCTTAATTTGAGGGAGAATGCCTTGAAATTAAAACCTCTTGATTTTAGTACGTTTTACTACCAGGTTCGAAGTGTGGTGTTGTTCTGTGCCTTCAGGTTGTTTCTGACTTATGGCAACCCTATCAAGGGGTTTTCTTGGCAAGATTTGTTCAGAGGAAGTTTTGCCTTTGCCGTCCTCTGAGACTGAGAGAATGTGACTTGTCCAAGATCACCTGGTGGGTTTCCGTGACTGAGTGGGGGATTTGAACCCAGGTCTCCAGAGTTGTAGTCTGAACTCAAACTGCTGCACCATGCTGGCTCTCAGGTTGAAGCATATGGATGTGCAATGGCAGCATTAATCAGGGGATGCCTACTCAGAAGTAAGTCCTACAGAGTTGAGGTGGACTCGTTCCAGGTTGAGGATTATAGGCTTGAAATGTCAGCTTCAATATTGGGGGATGAGTGTTCCTACTCAGAAGTAAACTTCACTGACTTCACTGTTTCTTACTGCAAGTTGAGACATACAGGTTTGCAATATCAGCCTTACTTGTGGGAAATGCCTATGTTACCACCGTGAACTGGCCTGGCCTTTGGTAACCCAAGATATCATTTTGATATCATAATTTGGCCCTGCTCTGCCACCAGCCAAGTGTTTGTGAGGCCACTGAACAAGCGCAAAGCTAGGCATGGCTATTAACTGCTGAGTCATATTTGTTTACACCAAGGCAAGCCAGAAACTGCCAGATCTGCTTTAGGGGACCTCCCGAAACAAACACCTTCATTAAACAAAGAGACCCTCTGCCCTGAGCCTGGCGAGCTGAGTGCTTAACTCCCAAGCTAGCCGCATCTACATACTGGCCATAATATTGTCAATTCGGACCTTAACTCAATCATGTAAATCCTGACCTTTCGGAGACATTGTCTCCAGCCCAAAACTCATTGTTTTCACCCAAGACCAGACTAGCCCAGGGTCATGCCTTCCCCTAATAAAAACCCCCAGCTCCGAGAGCTCCTCAGACTGCTCAACGGACTTGCGTTCGGACTGCTCCGAAGTGCTACCTCGCCTCACCGCCGCTCCATTCTGCGAACTCCCCTCGGCCGCCACGCTGGGTTTCCTTCTCTACAATTGGCTTTTTCAGGACTACGAGAAAGGTGGTGTATCACCCATTTCCCCTAAACTCTCCTTTCCATTTCTTAGTAGTAGTGAGGTTGTGTTTTCTTAATAATTGCTTAATAAATATTGTTGTTAGTTTGAACTGTCTGACTGCTCACTGACCTGATGCTGTATACATTGAGTAAAAGATCCCTGCTAAGTTACCATGCCTCTCGTTAGCCAAGAGAGTGCTCCAGCTGATTTCCTCATCTTTGTTTGGTTCGGTTTGGTTGTTTGGGCGGCCCTCCTGGGACCCCCAAGTCACAGGGTAACACCTACTTAGAAGTAAGTCCCACTGACTTCCATGGGACTTCTTTCCTTCAATGGATCTCCATGGTGGAAGGAACCACTGTATCCTCCCCTCACATGGAAACCTACCCAGAGAAAGAAAGAGAGCCAGAAAACATGGCCAACAAGTGTGGTCAGATGAATGGGGAAGGAAGGACTTTGAGGCAGAATGTCACCAATATGTAAGGAAGAAGAACAAAAGGAACAAGAGATCATAGAAGAGCAAAACATATATCCCAAAGAAAAAACTTGGGTTGCTTCAACTTTAAATTGTCCTTTCGATTGCATAATAGATTGCATAATGGTGGTGGTTGCTAGACCATGGGAATGGCAATGAGAACGGCTGCATGCATTATGGGAATTGCAAATTTAAATGGATGGACACCTGTGTAGTATCAGGTACCAATACCATGACTTTTGCTTTGTTTGGATTCTCCCAGTGTAAAGACACTCCCTTTCCATGGTCATGGTCACTTTCCATGGTTATTTTCCATTGTATAAATAAGGTACTTCTTTATGCACAGTTGAGAATCTGGGGGCCCTTTGAAGCCATACAATGGTTTAAATCTCTGAGGATTTTTATCAGGACTTCTGTTGGAAGAAGGAACTCAGATTGATCTATCCTACAGGATTATTGTAGTGAGGATAAAAGTAGGATGCAGAAGACTCATGTACAGTATATTGCCTTGGTCACTTTGGTGAGAAAGCAGGTTATAAATTAATGACAACCCACCAAAAATTTGATGTCTATCATTTCTGTAAAAATCTTGACACAGCCCAACATACCCACTGCATATGAGTGTATATATCTGCTGGGTGCAGTCTCTCCAACATTTTGTGTATCCTTTGCTAGACATACTGGTATAACATCATTGGTGTAAATACTGAAGATTTCTCTAAACATAATTAGTATACTTTTCCTTGAGCAAGTCATCCATAATTTGCCCCATTAATTTGTTCTGATAATATCCCAGTACCATCTTCCTATATTTGACGTAGTTGTAGCTATTTCACTAAAATGGGAACATATTTTAGAAAGTAATCCTTCAGTGTTATTCATATGTTCTGACAGAATACATTTGAATTCTCTTATATTTCCAGTTATATTACGAGGTAATGTAATTGACAGACAATAATCTGATTACCTCGAACCCTTCGAAGTTTTTCTTTTAATTCTGCTTCATTAAATTATCCTGTTCTTTTCTCCCCACTTGCTTTCCATTATCTAGATATGAAAAATCTGGATGTAATACAAACAGGAACAAAAGTAACATTTTAAAACATCCCCCTCCCCTGCATGTTTGTTTTAAAATAACATATATATATATTTAAAAGTTTATCTACTTATTCTAAATCACTCCCACTCTCAAACAGAATTTTGTTAATTAATTGTAGGTGTTCCACTATTGCTTCCATTGTTGTTGCTGTTAATTTCCATCACATCAGCTTTAACATACAGTGATCTCCAAGTCACCCTATCATGGTTGTTGACTGACCATTCAGTAATTGTTCCAGTATTTCTACTCTATTTGGATTTAGAGCAACATTTGGTATAAACCTGCTGAAGACAGCCAGGGCAAACCTTTCACTGGCTCTTAACACTGACCATTTCCACACTGGACTATTATAGTGTTATTATTCCACTTTCAACACCCTATGGAATCCTGGAGTTTGCAGTTTAGAGAGGGGCATTTAGAATTCTCAGCCAGAGAGCTCTTTGGCCTCAGTAAACTATAAACCCTAGAATCCCACGGGATGTTGAAAGTGGAATAATAGCACTATAATAATGTAGTGTGAAAAGGCCCATAGAAGTAGAAGGATCAGGGATCCTTCTGTTAGTTTGGAGGTACAGAATTGATTTGAATCTCTCTCCCTTACTAGTGAGAATGAGAAGTGACTAGGAGGGTGCCACAGGGTTCTGTCCTGGGTCCAATGTTATTCAGCATCTTTATCAATGACTTGAAGGAAAAGAGGCCATTCTTATCAAATTGGCAGATGACACCAAATTAGGAGGCCTGGCTAATACTCCAGAGGACAGGATCAAAATTCAAAATGACCTTAACAGATTAAAGAGCTGGGCCAAAACTAACAACATGAATTTGAACATGGAGAAATGTAAGATACTATGCTTGTGCAGAAAAATGTGAAATGACAGATAAAGGATAGGTGACATCCAGCTTGACCACAGTACATGTGAAAGGGATCTAGAAGTCTTAGTAGACCACAAGCTGAACATGAGTCAACAGTATGATGCAACAGCTAAAAAAGCCAATGCTATTCTAGGCTTTATCAATAGGAGTATAGTGTCAAGATCAAGGAAAGTGATAGTACCACTCTATTCTGCTTTGGTCGGACCTCACCTGGAATACAGCGTCCAGTTCTGGGCACCACAATTCAAGAAGGATATTGACAAACTGAAATGTGTCCAGAGGAGGGTGACCAAAATGGTAAAAGACCTGGAAACCATGCCCTATGAGGAGCAGCTTAGGGATATGGGTATGTTTAGCCTGGAGAAGAGCAAGCTAAGAGTGACATAATAGATATGTTTAAATATTTGAAGAAATGTCATATCAAAGAGAGAGCAAACTTGTTTTCTGCTTCTCCAGAGACCAAGATATGGTGCAATGGCTTGAAAAAGAGAAGAAACTTGAGAAGAAGAGATTCCACCTAAACATTAAGAATTTCCTGATGGTAAGAGCAGTTTGACAGTGGAATACACTGCCTTGGAGTATGATGCAGTCTCCTTCTTTGGAGGTTTTTAAACAGAGGCTGGATTTTCCTCTGTTGGGAATACTTTGAATGTGTATTCCTGCATGGAGGGGGTTGAGCTTGATGGCCTTTGTGGTTTCTTCCAGCTTTAGGATTCTATGATTCTAGTGGTCTGAGCATTGGATTATGACCCTGGAAACTAGAGTTCAATTTCCTGCTCAGCCATGGAAACCGCTTGGGTGACCTTGGGCATGTCACACGCACACAGCCTCAGAAAACCCCTGATGGGTTTGCCTTAGGCTCATTGTAAGTCAGAAATTACTTGAAGGCAGACGAAAACAAATCTCTGAGGAAAACTGATAGAGAAGGTAATCAGATAGGGAGGGAAGACAGATCATAAGCAGATAAACATTTCAGAGATACACATTCTCCTTAAGTTCTCATTAAAATGCAATCATCTTTGGGCCTTATATTTTATACTCAGGTTCCCTCCTTTCAGGATCCTTCTCAGAGATGCCAGCTTCATCTTGTTTCTTTTCTTCTTTTGTCCCTCTGTTCCATCCCAAACCCCACTGTAGTCTCTGCCCCTGAGTTTTCCACTTTTGGGAAAACATATCCAGTGGTAGCCATGTTGGCCATATAGCAAAATACAACAGCATCCAAAATCCACAAAACAGCAATACCGTTCCTGGGCCAACTAAAACTGCACAAAATACATGAAGCAAGCTTTTGAAGCTCCACTAGCTTTTCATCAGGCAAAGGTGTTAAAAATCAAACAGGAGAAGGGCAGAAAAAAAGATGATGCTAGAATCTCAGCTCTACATTTTGTCACAATGTTTTTCTTGTCAGTTAAGATGGTCTGAAAGGAGCTAACACAGGCAGTGGTCACTCTCCTCTTTGGCTATGTGGGCACTGGGAGTCCTAAAATCCAGGCAGTAAAATTTCATTTCCTTTAGCAAGAGAAAAAGTAACGCCACTTGAGGTCCAAGAAGATTCTTCCTCATTTTAGAGAGTTACTCTGTTCTTGACTTGCCACGGCACCAATCTGAATTAAGTCTTACCATCAAACCCAGAGCTTAAGAAAATTATTTTGTTAGAATAATCTCTCAGCCAGCAAAGCCAGTGGGGGGCGGGCTGGGGGACTCTAACTTTCCCAAGCTCTGACCAGACCTTGAGTCTTGGCAAAAGGGTCCAAACTGACCTTGACAACCTGTTTTTATAAGTGAAATTGTCAGACAAATTTGAATAAGGACTGCCAGTTCAAATCCAGACAGAAACAGGATGATGAATTAGTCTCTCCCATCTTCCATTTATCTGGTTTCATCGCTGGGAGAAGCTACACTTCCTGCTTGCCACATGATTATAATTTCTGATCGACTGCTGCATGAATGGAATTGAGTCTTGGAAAGACAACTGAACAATGTCAAAACAGCATGTTAGACAGCTACAACCAGAGGGCTGCAGATAAATGTTTTGACTGGAGAACAATTCAATTACTCATCAGTGGTGATGGGAACTAAATTTGGCTAATGGCCCGTTTTCTGATCTTAACCCTTGTTACACTGTTTGCTCCTACAAAGAGACTCTCATAAAGGGACAAAAGATCAAGAATAGGAGGATAAAATACGATGCTCTGTTAGGGTTAACTCAGACTCTAAACAATAAGCAAGGCAAGCCTCTTGTATTTCATCAGCTGCTTTTACTGTAAAAATGAAGGCAATATTTGCAAAGAGATTTACTGTAGCTCTTTAAAATTTTATGACTGCCTATGCAGGCTAGAAGATGCATTCCCAGAATGAACACACATCAGCTCAGAGGGATGTTCTTGGCATTTCATACCCTGACCTTTTGCTATCATAATGGTATACGATGAAAAGTGGGGGCCCTGCACTTGTATCATAGACAGCCACCTTTTACCTAATTGTTGACTCACTTATTCATCATGTTTAATCTTACTGTGAAAGACTATATGTGAAACTGGTTACTCAGAAATGTTCTAAGCAGTCAATCATGCAGCATTATTCTCTCCTCCCATCACACACTATGTTCCACAGCCATAACATTTCACTTTCCTTTTTTGGTGATATTAATGGATGGTTATTAAGCAAAGCCAGAAACAAGAAATGCATAACCCTCTGATATGGGACTTCAGAAATCTTGCAGTATTATTTCAGGACTACATTGCCTGCAGGAGCACAAGTAGCTCCTACTCTGTGGCTGCTGTGCTCTCCACCTTCCCACCCCCTTCCCCACTACTGCTAAATGTCCATCCTGCTGATAAACATCACTGCTGCTGTACTGCTAATAGGGGCATAAAAACAGTGATGCTGGTCAGGCTCATTGGCGATACAAGGAAGTGAAAGTGATGTCTCCCTCTTTCTCCAAGCTACCAACAACCACTCTGCTATTTTCCCATTTCTAATCGCAGCACCAAGACCATGGTACAGAATGCTCGTGGGGTTGCTGGAAGGGGAAAGTTTTAGCCTCCCTTCCTCTGTCAGCAACCCTCCAACAGCCTTGCCCTCACTGAAGATATTTCACAGAATTATAGGAGAGAGCTAAATTTAAGGGCTTCCAGTAGTGTGTGCATGTGCAACTGTCTGTGTGAATACATACATTCAACCCCCTCCCCAACACTGGATGTAGTCCTTGAGGTCAAAACAGGTGGGCACTCTTGCACTATTCATTTGTACATTTTGTGTTCACCCTTCCTTAGCTGGTGAAGTGTTCAAGATAGTTTTTAACAGGATTTATAATTTCAAATAATTACTTTAGGCCAGTGATTTTCAAATTTTGGCCCTCCAAGAATTTTGGTCTTCAGCTACCAGAGGCCCTAACTGATAGGAACTAGAATACAACATCATCCATAGTGTCACAGTTTCCTTGTAAATTCTATTGCATGTGCTTGATTAAACTGGAGTATTTGCATACCAGTGTCTCTTAGCCTTGGGAAGTATATGTGTGCCTTCAGGTCACCTCCCAACTTATGGCAACCCCATTAATTTCATAGGATTTTCTTAGTTAAGGAAGATTAAAGTAGCATTTCAAGTGGCAACAATATGAACATGTCAAAAAGCTTGATGATTGTAATAAAAAAAAATCCTGCAACCACTTTTTGTGACTAATCCAGAACCGGGAAGTAAATAATTTAGGCTTTGAAGTTCAGAAGACTGGAGGTAATAATGCCAGAACATTTTTGAGGACCAGACTTCAAGGCCAGCGTAGCTATATTACCAAGGATGAGGAGAATTGCCTTCTACCTCACAGGAGAATGTTAGAAATGTGATTTCCTCCAGGTTTGGACTGACGTAGGAAAGTCCTTTCTGCTACCTCAAAGCTCTCCCACTTCATTTGACTGCATGGATAGACCAGGCCTCAGTTTCAACTGCAGAACTTTAGGTAATGCTGCTGCTATTGCAAAGGCAGTAAAATCCAATCTGACCTTCCTCTTCCAAGCTAAGCCAGAGCTGTCACCATATCCATAGCACACATTTGACAGGACAAATGACAAAATCAAATACAGCCATGATTCAATTACAAACCTTTTCAAATTCTCCTGGTTGATTTAGCTGCACAGCTCTTTAATCACCACACACATTCATGGCATGTTAATAGCAAGGGTGAAAATAAGAAAGCTAACTTTTCCCCGATGGACTTGGCTGGGATGGAACTGGAGGTTGGCCAAGACAGTCACATGCAGGAGAAGGAAGTCACTGATGACATTAAATTGGTATTCTCATCTCTCCACCAAAATAGGATTTTTTGCTTCTCCAATTTGTTCTTCTTCCCACACATTGTTTTGGTTATTACTTGTTTAATACAAGCCACAAAATAGGCAGTGATAGAAAAGAGAGCAGTTTTTCAAAATAATTTATCTCAGTTGCTTATCTCGGATAAGGGGATAACATATTTTATTCCATATAAAGAGGACACAAATGGTAAAGAGAACAACGCGGATAGTTTGTATCTGCAGTGCAGAACTTGGAAAACCCTTCCCAAAGGTAACTTTCCAAAACTCTAGGACTTGCTCAGTGCATGCAGCACATTTCAATAATATTGTAGTCTATCCTGCAGGGTTTCTAGGCTGCTTTTTAGGAATTGCTTGCACAAGGATATAGGGCAGTGCATGGTGATCCTTGGACTGGTAGCAGACAGTTAATCATCAGCTGTTGATCTCTAACAAGTTTCATGAAAGAAAAAAAAAACAATTGTAGCCAATGGGCACAAATATGTCACTGTTTCCTTGGCACACTGAGAAAAAATACTGGTGTCCCAGATAACTTAGGAGATGAATTTTTTAAAAAAATCAAACAAACATAATTAAAAATGAATGACATAAGCACAAGTTACAGCTCTGTCGACTGAAGAAGGTGAGCAGAAAGACACCTTCCACGGCCTAATTTCCAAAAGCAGAAAAAAAACCTAGATTCTAGAATATTCTCATGGGAGAGCATTTCATAGTAGCAAGGCAGCCTCCAAACAGGCTCTGCTTCATCTTGAGGCCCCTATTTCACCTCCATCTATGATGGAATTTAAAGCAGCTTTTCACTGGCTGACTGTATGGCCAGAACTGTTCCTTGGAAATAATTGCTTTTAAATGTAAAGCCAACCAGAGTGCAGCAGGGAGGGAAAAACAACTATGGTCCCTTCCAGACTGGCCTAAAGAAATGCGTGTCATCACAATATAGCCAACTGAGTTTGCCACGTTTTGATGGTTTTTGTAGCCACTTGTTCCATTCTTTTTAGGAGCTGTTCAGAGCAATTTCTTGGATCTGCACTAAGGCTTTTCCAAAGTTTTCTTTTTTTAAAAATAAGTTTGATGGGGAGGTCCTGTGGTTTGAAGGGCAAATTTTCTCCTGTCTGACTTTATGTATCTGTGTATATGCATGCACATGTGTGTGTCTGTGTAGAGTTACAGTACTATTGTACAAAAGTGCCATTCCACTCATCCATTGGTGCACTACAGTTCTTTTTTTTTTTTTTTAAAGTGAAAGACACTAAAAATTCCCAGAAAATGGTCCAGGATAACAAAAAGTAATTTGGTTATTTAAGAACAATCCTCAGATCTACAATTACAATACAGCAATACTACCATACTGCAACCTCTTGACAAACTTGCAGTCTTCAAGTAACCCCCAGTGTAGCCCGACAAGGCAACTACAGCTTCTCCCAGCAGCTCATTTCCAGTTCCTGCCTGTTATTCACTCTCTTCCCAGCATTTTCCCAACAAGATCTTAATGGCTGGAATCCTGTTAGCACATTATACTGGCAGAGGCAGTAATGGCAAGAAGAAAAGGGGCTATGGGCACCATGTCTATGAAGGAAGAAAGGCACTGGAGAAAGAAGTGGCTTGCAGACAGCTAGGGCTTGAGCCTTCTTCTCCAATCCTCAGGGTAAGGGAGAGGAATTTCAGGGTGAGAATACTGCCTTAGAAACAAGGGCTACCATATGACAACAGAGGAGGAAATAGATATGGTGAACATCCTTTTTCTAATCTAATTCCTGACTGCAGATTTGCCAGTCACTAACATATATAAACTCAATTTTCAGGGTACTAACACAATTGTATCAAAAGTTCTTTGACAGCACCTTAGATTTTTTTTTAAAGTATGACATCCAACTGTTAAATGTCCCTTCCTAAACACATGCTATCATGTAGTTTAGTTTCAACCTTATCTAAAGAGGAGGGAGCATTGTATACTTGTGATCAATGTAGCAGAGGGGATGAAATGCATGCACACACACACACACACAGATCAAGGATCCTTGTAATATAGAGAAACCATTCTTCCATACATATATACAGAGGCTGCCATCATAATGGACATTTTGCAGAAGCAGAGCCTGTTTGGGGGCTGCCTTAGAATTGTAGGGTTAGGCAAAGAGGTAGTTCTATCACATAAATTCTTGAAGTTTAGAAAGGCTATATGGCTATGGCTATTCTCCACCTTTTCTGTCAGTTTGAGTAACTGAAAATTATATTGCTGGTCCTTTGATAGTGTAACTAATTCAAACAAAAGTGATACAGATGGGTCTCAATTTATGCCAAGGTTGTGTTCTTGGCTTGTAAGATAAATTGAGACTGATATAAAAGGGGGAGCCAGTTCCACAGGGAATCCTTGGAGATCAGAAGGATGCTTTCTGATGGAGCTGCAGCAGGCAAAGAGTTTGCAGTGTTTCACAACCCACCACCAGTTTTAAAGTTTCTAATTGTCCAGCCTGGAGAAATGCGAGAAGCCCTCCAGGGCAACTGGAAGAGGCAGCACTGGGGCTTGACTGGGGTGAACTTTCTCCCTATCACAACTTCCCCACCTACACAGTGAGAGGAAACACTTCTATTCCAGATGATGAGGTTCCAATTGCTCAGCCTCCCAAGCCACCTAAGCAATCAAAAGAAATCTTTTCCAGACAAAACAAAACTCCAAGATTCCATTTTCTTCATTTCCTCCAGCATCCCATGTCCCATAAGGCAAGGACGATCCCTGCCTCCAAATGATAAAAAGATTTGAGTTTGTTCCCCCTCTCAGACTGCCCTTTCTACACAGGCAAAGGGACTTGCTACTTCTAGGAATACCAAGACGGCGTTTACTTTCTCCCATTACCCCAACATAGACAGGCAAAAGAAGCCCAGTCCTTCCAGCCTTTTTTACCACTCAAAACTCCACACCAAAACCTTTTCTTTTTTTTACACCAAAACCTCAAACAGCCTTACTTTATTACCTCTTCCTCCACACTCTCTCGCCTCATTCAACTGCACAAGTAAGCTGGGAGAGCTAAGCATTTGGTTGAGATGCTGAGACCATCCATTCATCTATCCATCCTTTTATTAATTCCAGATAAATGTTGTAAATTGGGAAAACATAAATTGTGACTTGTCTGTACAGCTGAGATCAGGAAAACACATGCTGAGTATTTGAGTAATGCATGGAATGTTAAGATACCCAAATTTGCTGACAGGTCTGTTTGTTTCCTAGTACTGCAGATAATCCATAGAGCCGGTGCAGATGCCACACCAAAATCCATCGGAGAAGCAGAACCACAGACCACACCTAGGCAGGAATTTTGTACTAATTCAGCCTGGCTCTTAAGACACTGTTGTAGTGATAGAGGCTGCTATTAATAAAGAGATTTTCATGGTTGCTGAACTTCAGACAGATATTTGATGAATTCTTCTTTAAAAAACAAAAACAAAGATGGGATTTTTCTTGTTTCCAAAACAAGCATTTCTGAATTGTTTGTAAACAAAATCAGATCCATCTCTAAAAGAAGGAAAAAGAAAGAGATACAGTTCCAAATAAGAATGGTATTTTGCTTTATTTTGTTTTGAGAATATTATTAGGCATGGAAGGAATGGCGGATGGCCAAAAAAGCACTCAGTTGAGCTTTCATCTCCTTTATTCCTTTTGGTTTGTTTGGGTTTTTTGTCTTCCCGGTTTTAGTCCTTAGGGGAAATAATACTAGGAGGTCAAGATGTTTTATCAGCCATTTGTTCTATTTATTCCACTCTACTCTCAGTTTTAAGATCTTACTTGTATTCAGTGGGTAGCTTAACTAGATTTATTTTAAAGATTCAATTTTACAGCACTCTTTCTCAGCCAGTGCTAATGGCCTAAATAGGTATACTTGGATCTGATGAATCAATTGGTTTTAAATCGTAAACCAAGGTTAACTCCAAGAATGAAGCTAAGCCTATGTAGCTAACAATAATGCTTTTATACAATGTGATCAGTTGTTCAAATCACTTTGCATACTGTGTTCATTCATTACAACAATAAGCCATTGGTATGGTTTATTGAAATCTGGCTTGTTGTGATGTATAACTCATCTCTGTGGACACATTATGGTTTGATAATCAGTTACAGAGCACAGTCTTAACCCATGATACTGACTGATGAACTGTGGCTTGTTTAAACCATGGCTTGCTGTAACCTATGAACCTGCCACCACAGTTTGCCCCTGACTTATTTTATCAGCGGTCCAACCTGAAAAGGGATCCAACACAACAGGGGCAGGAATGAAACCAGGTAGAAATAAAACTGAACAGGCAAGACAAGGCTTTTTATTTTTTTTTTAAAAAAGTCATGGTTTTATCAGTGCAATATATGGCTTAAACACCAACCTTAAATCAACACAAACAACGGCTAATTGTTAAGTGTAAAACTAATAATTTTATTGTCATTGTTCCATCAACCAGATCAGTATTATCAGACTCCTGCTGCAGGTGAGTGACAGGAATGGTTTGTTTAAGGCCACCCAGTGAGTCTAGAGCAGATTCAGGCCATTTCTGCACCAGATTGTTATAGTGCTATTATTCCACTTTCAACATCCTATGGAATCCTGGGGTTTGCAGTTTAGGGAGAGGCAGGTCCCTCCCTAAAGTGCAAACCCTAGGATTCTATACGATGTTGCAAGTAGAATAATAGCGATATAACAGTCTAGTGCAGAAATGGCCTGTCATTGAAACCAGAGATTTCATTATTTTAGCAATCCCTTTTGTTGCTGTCTTTGCACACTTACTCATTTGCTCAGAAGTCTTATTGAGTGAACTGAAGCTTACAGGTGAACAACCAAGTGAACTCAGTAGAAATAATTTCTCAACAGATGTGTGTAGAACTGAGATGCTCAGTTTCTATGCCACACCAGGTCATTAGCTGTAGCTTCACTTGAACCAGTATGGCCTATAATAGAGCACAACAGTGTAATCTAACCTGGATATAACCAAAGCATGTATTCCTGAAAGAAATGCTTTTATCAATAGATAAAGGTGTAGCTGTTACCCTAAGAGGTGGAGGACATTGGGATCTACCTGCAATGCCAGCATCTCCTTAGAATTTGGAGAAATTATAGCTCAAAGGAGACCTGTGAGAGGAGGGTACCAGTAGGGTCTTTTCACCTGTGTACTCACTGTGGAGAGAACTCCAGTTAAAGATAAACAAAGTACTGTATTTCCTGGCATATAAGACTCACTTTTTCTTCCAAAAAAAGTGCATCTTATATGCCAGTGTGTCTTATACTCCAGTAAATAGTATTTGCCAGTGTATAAACGGAGTGTGTCTTATACATAGTTGCTTCTTATACGCTGACAAATACAGTATTTTATTTGAACTGACAAATGTACAAGAAATCAGACACTTAAGAACCATACAAGGCTATCGGAAAGTGAGGCAAGAAAGGTTGGCTAGAGAGAAATTAGGGGCAAAAAAGGTGATAGTTACCAGTCTTGAAGAATGATGTCGCAACAGAGGGGCTCAGACAGCATCTGAGAGTAGCACAGAGGAATGGCATCTGCAGCACACAATGTATTATGTACTATGTTTTACATACTACAATTGGTCAGGGTCACAGCCAGGTTTTTTACACTCTGTTTCATACCTTGAAGGGGTGCATTGACAAAGGTGTAACAGTTTTCCTGTGGGACTGACAATGGGGTCCAGAATGGGCCGATTGCTTTAACTCCAGAGTGACAAAACACCGATGGGATTCATGACAATCTCTTAATGTTTGGTCAGGTAGGGTGTATAGGGAAGATCTCTTTAGACTATGATTGAGGGATACTCTCTGATTGCTTTATCTGGGCAATTCATCTCCCATTGTGTTTGAAGATGCAAAGAACCTGAAGTGGTGAAGGGATTAGCACAAATCCATCACTGTTGGGCTTTTCTGCATAATTCTATCTGAACTATCATGACCCCAAACACATCAGCATGATCTCGATCATGTTCTCTGTCATTAATAAGTCCAATTTATACAAATCACATATCTTGTAGGCGGGGTGGGCTATAGTAACACAGTAGCCTGACATTTTCTGTGCCTATCAACAATCACAATGACTGCTCGGATATTAAATAGCTTCGGCGTGGCACCAATTATAGGTTTTCTGATGCTGCACTGCCCCCATTTTTCACAGCTTACTTTAAGGCAATAAGTTCTGCAATCTTCAAACAGCATGGCCACTGGAGTTGTAGTCCCTTCTGCCAAAAAATGATTTTTTCCCCCTTCTAACAACTGCTATATTGGATAGCAGCAATGAAAGATGCTATTTTTATCGAAATCGAAAGCAAATACGAGTGTCTGTGATGCAATCTGCCAAAAAGAGGGAAATTGTTTTTACATATCAATTTTTTAAAAACCCATAAATACATTCTGTTCTTGTCCCTCAACCTGTTTAGCTTCACTTTTCTTTTCCCCTCACTTGCATTTCTCAGACAATCCACCAAACTGTGGTAAATGCTTTCAAAGTAGGAAGACTGTTAAAAAATCTGTTACATATCATTTGTTACTGTTACATACTATTATGCATCGTAAGCTGCTGCAGCCTCTTACTTTAACAAAATACACACAGAGACCTGATCTTTTAAAGGACCTGATCTTTTAAAAGAATGCACATCTTGTGTTCTATTTGCTTGGCCCATCATGGACGCAGAGCTTCCAACATACTCGACTTAATAACTCCTTTGACAAGAGCCGCATTTCCAGCATCAGAGAAACAACAGTGGGTGTTCAGGCTTTGTGATTTATACAATAAAAATGCATTGCCCCCTGCCGCTAATCTTGTGTAACACAGGCAAAGCTACATTCCTGAATGCAACATTGCAAATGAAAATGAAAGCTTAAGTTTATAGTGTTAAATAGGATTGGGTTTAAAAGACATAAGTATTACATACTCATAGAAAATTATATATAGTATTTCTTAAAAAGATTGGGAAGTTATACCCAACTTTCTGTTAGAGTAGTAGTGGTACTAGTGGTGTTTATAGTAAAAGAAGATGGGAAATCCTTCATTCTGACATCTGGGTGGCAGCAAAGACTGGATTCCCGCAGCTTTAATAGCTGTGTAGAAGAGGCCATTTTGGCAAGTGTTGTCACACAACTACACCCTCTGCTGTACAGCTGTTAAAACTGCAAGAGCCCTGTCCCTCTCCCTCCCACCCACACCACTTTTTTTGTGTCTACAGGTTCTCCTATGTAGTGCTTGGAAGGTATGTAAAAACAACAGAGGAGAATACGTAGCCCTCCAGAGTCTTTGGCCATTTCCGCACTAGACTGTTATAGCGCTATTATTCCACTTTCAACATCCTATGGAATCCTGGGGTTTGCACTTTCAGGAGGGGCTGGCTGGCCTCTCCTGAAACTGCAAACCTCAGGATTCCATAGGAGGTTGAAAGTGGAATAAGAGCGCTATAACAGTCTAGTGTGGAAATGGCCTTTGACTTACAATATAAGTATTTTGGATGCAAAGGGATATTGTAATACCTTTAAGAGTAACTGGGAGAAAGAAGACTGTAGAATAAACTTTTGTAGACTGAGTATACTTTATCAAATGCATCTGATGAAATAAACTCAGTCCACAAAAGTTTACACTACAACCTTCTTTCTCACAGTCTCAAAGGTGCTACAATGTCCCTTTGCATACTGCTAACACGGCTATGTCTTTGAATTCTATCACATTAGTCTTGTAAACTTTTGGAATGAGCAGAAGTGGCATGGTATATTTTTGCACCATGTGCCTTCTCCCAAAAGCCCCAGTGGAGACTGTTTTCCCTTGGTGAATTTAACAAAGGGATGGGCAATGTGTGTCTCTCAGATGTTGTTTGACTGTAGTTCCCAGCATTCTTCATCATTGGCTATGCTGGGTAAGGCTGTTGGGAGATACAATCCAACAACATCAGGATGGCTGTATGATTCTCACCCTGGTCTACCATCTCATCACAACATGGCTGGCTGCTGCTGCTGCTGCTGCTGGTTTTCTTCTTCCTCATTATTGCCACCTGTTTGATTGACATCCAAAGCTCCAATGAGCAAGTGTGCAGTGATGTCAATCCCTCCTCCTTCTCCCCACCATTGTTGTCTGGACCAAGTAAAAGTGGACAAGCTGCAACGTGGGAAAATGAGCAGATCCCAGGGATGCCCAATCATGATGACCCTCCACCTCAAGCTTGTCTGCACCCTAACAACTCAAAACCGTGGGCCCATTCACATCACAGCACTATTGTACTGTTAGGATTCAATTTACCTGTCATTTAACAATCTTGGGACTGGCAATTTAGAGGGGTATTTAGAATTCTCACCCAGAGAGCTCACCAAATTACAGATTCTAGGATTCCTTTGGTTGCAGCCATGACAGTTAAAACGGAAGCACAGTCTTATAATTCTGTAGCATGAAGGATGCCACGTGTCCTCTTCCTCTTCCTCTTCCTCTGTGTGATTACTTCATTACAAAGACCTGGGAGGTACAAGGGCACACTAGGCAAACAATTTCTTCCAAATGGAAGGAAAATTCACTTGTATACGAATGTGATCATATGAACGTAACCACATGGTCTGATATATTTATCACACAAGCCCATTCTCCCGCACAAAAATGATTTTCCAGGAGATAGCAAGAGGATGATACTATATTTCACAGCATTAATGCAATGCCAGTTCTCACATTTGCCTTTTTCCACTCTGGTGTTCAAGGTACCCTTGACCCCATGCTCTTTCCCATCACTGGTAGTGGTCAGTAAACTACATGCTGTGCTCTTTCATACAACTTCCTTGAAAACAAACAAACAAACAAACAAACAAACAAACAAACAGAAAGCAACAATTGCTCTATAGTGATCTGTTGTGTGCCTTCAAGTCGTTTTTGGTTTATGGCAACCTAAGGCGAAGCTCTCATGGGATTTTCTGGGGCAGAGAGTGTGTGATATCTACTCATGGTCACCCAGTGGGTTTCTGTAGCTGATCCTTAGTCTCCAGGCCGTACATCCCCACATTTTGATATGCTCTAACTGGCAAAAGATATTAATTGGCAGATGTGTTGCACAAAATATAAATTATACTTATGGCTGGCAAGGCCATGTGGAAGAAAGGGACACTGGCTGGAAGTAGGTCAGAGATGACTCCAGCATGGTCAGGTCAAAAATTCTCTGAAATTAGCCAAGAAAACCTGACTTAATGGTTCTGAGTTAATCCTATCAACTGCCAACATCAGAAAACAATAAGGTGCCCAGGATCCCTACTGTGTGCATATCCTACTGCAGATAGCCCAGAAATCCCCTCTCAACCAAGACATTGAAACCAATCAGTCCATTCCAGACCAATTGTACACAACAGGTTCCCTTTGTCCTGCATCTGGAACCTTCACTGCCACAGGCTACTTTCAGGGTACAAATACCCCTGATTTCAGGATGCCCAGTGCACTTTCTTGAAGGTCTACCCGTCCTGGGTCCTGAATGAGAATTGTCCTTAGGTCATACCTAAGCCAAAACACATTTGTTACCACAGTTTCTAGCCAGACCTGGGGGATGTCAGATATCATTTTGATATCAATAATTTGGCCTTCCTCACCCATTCCTTCCCACGTGCTTGTGAGGCCCCCGGACAAGCACGCAAACAGGCTCAGTCGCTAATCGCTGGAATATTCAAAACGAATACAGGCTGGCCAGAAATAGCCAAACTGCTGCTTCAGGAGACCTCACGGCAAGTACCCTCATTATGTGTGCACGCTACTTACAAAGAACTCCCTGCTCCGAGCAGGCAGCTTGACGAGCCGAATTCTCAAGCGTCAAGCACTCTGCGTTTGCATACTGGCTGCCCTATTGACAATTCGGACCTAACTCAATCATGCTAAATTCTGACCTTTCGGAGGCTTTGTCTCCAGTCCAAAACTCATTGTTTTCCCCAAGTACGGACTAGCCTACTAGCCTACGGCCACAATTTCCCCTATAAGAACCCCTGACTTTGAGAGCTTCCTCAGATCGCTCCCGACTTCCATCCCGCCTTGCTGCCACTTTGCTTGGCAAGCCTTCCCCTCAGTCCCACGTACTGAGAACCTTCATATCCACCAACTCTATCTTCAGACTACCCGGGCTTCAGGACAGGTGCAGTATTTCCCATACCAAAAATCTCCTCTAAAAATCCCTCTATCCAACTCCAACCTTTATTTCTATAGTTATCTGTGTGAGCGTGCTGCATACACTTGTTTGACTGTATTTTAACAAAAAGCAACCATTATTATTTCACATCTGTTTGCTCCTTGACTCGGCCTGACCCCATAGACGCTGGGTAAAAGATCTTGCTCCGTTGCCCTGCCTCTCATATTGCTAACTTGCGCTCTTTGACTAATTTCCCCAACTTATAATTTGAAGAGCATTTAGGGGTCCCTCATGGGACCCCCAGAAATCAGGGTAACATATTTCTGCTCTTCACTACTCTTTTGGACTGGTAATTATGAATCCTTCCAAACCCCTCAGCCTCTCTATAATTTTTCCTCCCTTTCTCTTTCAGTTAGCTCTTGTGCGAATGCTTGATTGTGTGTATCATGTGTATATGCATGAGTGAATTCCCCCCAATAAAAACACATTTTTAGCTTATCTTTTAATCATTGTCTGGCTTTTGTTTGGCCTGACCTTGTAAAAATTCTGCTGGGTTACCCTGCCCCTTGTTTTGCTATAGCTAATGCTCCACTAATTTCCCCAATCTTGGCATTTTTGGAGCAAATCAAAATGTCCCCCAGAAGTCAGGGTAACAAAACCAGTACCACACAGGCCCATATAATGCCTTATAAGTACTCTTACTTGGAGTGCCACCTATGCCATGCATGCTCTTCTTGTTTTTAAAAAGAATGGAAACTTCCTACTTCCTACTTCTTTTTCTTGATCCTCTGTTATGAAGTTTGAACAGGTTCCTATTCATTTCAACCCCCCCCCCCACACACACTATGCCATAATAACAGGATTGCACAATTCTGTTATCTCTGTTATCTCTCTGGTTTTCAGTTGGTTGGCTTTGCCACTTGGCTATGGAACCCCCATAGCAATTGTTCTACTACATTTTCACATTCAAGCTATTGCCTGGCTACCTCTGGAAATATTAAAGTGGAAACTGTACATTTAAGCTTCAGCACCAGGTACCCCATGGCACTTTGTTGTTGTTGCTACTTGCCATCAAGTTGAATTTAACATATGGTGACCCTATGAATGAGGCACTATTCCTCTTTAAAAAAATAAAAAACCCTAAGCAAGCAGATGGGGAAGGAAGGGAAAGATCAGTGCAGTTTTCTTGTGATCCATCCTCAGCCCTGACTCCAGGTGGTGTTCCCCTTGCCCAACTACCAGAAGTAGACTGAGGTTGTCCTATAGGGGAATTTAAATAGGAAGCCAAAATACAACCAGACAGCACCATCTGACCACCCAGTATCACCATGGATCAGATTCAGATGTTCATACCAGAAATAGTAGCTAAACAATAACAAGAGATCATTTGCTGATTATTTCCAGTGTAAATAAGAAGAGCTTCCCCAATGATCCTTCAGTAGGAGGACACTGGGAAAACTACAGCATTGCATGATAAGCCTTGGCCAAAGATGGAATTTACCTAGTGCAATTGTGGTATAACAGTTTCATGTGATAAGCATCTACATGAAATCATACCCTGAAAGTTTCTGAAAACTCAACTGTTAATCCACCAGTAACTCAATAAATATGACTGAGCTGCTTTCTAGATTTAATCTGCCAGTTTTTAAAAATGTGAATTAGATGTTCAAAACTACTCAAGGGAGAAAAGACTTCCTCTTTCTTCTTCTTCTACTACTACTACTACTACAATGATGACGATGATGATGATGACGGAATATATGATGATGATTGGAATATATGTCCTGCTTTTTCTCCAAAATGGGATTCAAGGTGGCTATCCTGATCCTGTTAATGACCATTTTCTACACCATCCCCAAACTGATGCATTTTTCTTTTAAAACAGCATTTTAAAAGTGCTATAAATCTTGTGTAGTTTGGTCTGCCCTTACTCTCAATCTGTTAAAAGAACATGGCCTTCATGTTGTTTTCCAGTTTGATGTTATAAATCAACTTGTAACAAAAGAAACAGAAGAGTAGATATGACTTCATTAATTCATTTCCTATCTTTTACCTCATCATTAGCATACCCCTTACTGTAGCAACTGTGTGGTCATCATATGGGAGAACCTGGAAAATTGTTCCCATTTGTTGGTGTTTCTTGGTTAATGTGTAACATTTAGCGGTTTTGTTCAGTTAGGGGTGAGAATCTTGTGGTCATCCAGATCTTTTGGGGCTGCAAGCTCCACCAGTCCTGGCCAGCACAGCCAGTAGTAAAGAATGCTAGGAGATACAGTCTCTCAATATCTAGTGGGCCACATCATTTTTACCTCTGCTGTTTTCTACCGTACGGTTCTGAGACTTTTTACTCAGAAGTTCCACTGTGTTCAGCAGGCTCTAATCTCCAGTAAGTGTACCTAGGATTGTAGTCATAATCTATTAACTTAACTTTACATATATTTACATGTGAATAAAAATAAGGTGAGAGACATTAGAATTGCCAACATTTGGAGAAGGTGTGCTCCTTTTTTTAATACCATTCTGAGATGAGGAATTATGGTGGCAGATTTAGTCATAATGCAGTGGATGTAACCATTGCTTTTATATCTTTGTGTATGGAAAACAATAGCAGAATAAAAGTTATTGCTAAACAAACAAGGGGTTAACTCTAGTCAGGACATTTATCATTTCCCAATTGTAGAATGCATTTTAGGCATCCACATTCATCACAATAGCTGAAATCGTATCTGCTGAACCTCTGCCTGATATCTGGTAGGTCTACAAGATTTCAGTTAAGTGCTAACATCATAAATTCTGAAATTAGAATGACTGAATGTTATAAACAAAATAACTTTTTCCTTAAATGCTTTGTTATTTTCTTGGAAAAATAACAAAACCTCTCCAACCCATTTCCAGGCTTATTTTACATAACCATGAACACAACCCACTCCATGGTTTTGGAGTCACTTGTCAGAATACTATCAAGCCCATCGAAACATACCATGTGTGCACTGCCTTCAGTTTGATCCAGATACACAAGCTTAAAACTCTCTTCCGTACTTAGGCTTAGTTGTAAGATGAAAGAGACAAGTAACACCTTTAAGCCAGGCACAAGTAGAAGTAAAGGTGACAAGGAAAGCCAAAAAAACTACAGAAAAGAAAAACAACAAAATCACAAAGCAATGATAACTTTATTGGGCCAACTCCAAAACATAAAATACATCATGCAAGCTTCTGAAGCTTCACTGGCTTCTTCATGAGGCAGCTGTACAGCACCTAAAAGTTTTTCCAGATGTAAAAAGTTCAGAAACTCCACGAGAAATTCAATTTAGTCAATTCAGTCTCAAGGGAAGTAACTTTTATGTTGCTAATGGAGTTGAAATTTTATTACCTCTCTTTTATTGTCCTTTGTCATGAAGAACAGTGTCTCTGCCTGCACTGAGATCCTCCAATATCAACAACAGAGTAACATGTGAGACAAAATGTAGGCCAATGATTCTAACATTGTCACTCTTCTTCTCCTGTATGATTTTTAACATCTTTGCCTGATGAAGAAGGCAGTAAAACTTCAAAAGCTTGCATGATGTATTTCATCACTGCATTCTGTTTTTTTTTCTTTTTTTGTACAGACAACATGGCCATCCCTAAATATGTTTTTAGGAAGAAAATAAAGAGCTGTTTCACTCTTCCATTGCTAGCCATTCACCTGCTTGAAATACTACTTCACCCATCATAGTGGCCTTACTTATTGGTTTATATCCCACCAAGTTAGATTCAAAGCAGCTCATAGTAACATATAAAAATAAAAGGAAATATTTGGGTATCTGTGGCAGCCCATAACTCATTCCAACATCATATTAGGCATCTCAGAATTTGACAGAGTGGTTTTGGTTGTCATCCAATTTGCAGTGCCAAGTTTCAAGTTGAAATTTCAAACAGTAGACTTTCTGGAAACAAAAAAAGAGGTGCTAATCATAACGCATCAGGAAATCATAGTAGATGCCTCAAAATTTGATGGAGTGATTTTGGTTGTGATCCAGTTCCAGTGGCTGGTTTCAAGTTGGCATTCTGAACAGGCAGTTTCCTAGAAACAAGAAAAGGGAGGATTTGCCATAAGGTAAAGGGCTAGAAAATAGGAAAGGGCTCTCTGAAGCACTGCTGCTGAGAACTCTGAGGTAGAAAAAAAAGGAAAAACAGGAGAGGGCCAGGAAACTACCACTAAGACATTTAAAAAGGAAGAGAAAGAGCTCTCTGAGTAAGTAAGATTCCTGAAGTTTACAAGAAGAGGTTGATGTCCATGAAATGAAAAGGGAAATTTTATTTCTCAAATTGGCTCAGTTTTCTAGTCCCAGGAATAGGGTTAGAATTTCTTCCATTATAAGACACAGGAAGTGAAAGCAATGATAGTCTAAAAGGCCCCATATGCTATGCTAAAGCACAGGCAATTTTCCAAGTCATAGAATCATAGAATCATAGAATCATAGAAATGTAGAGTTGGAAGAGACCACACAGGCCATCCAGTCCAACCCCTTGCTATGCAGGAACACCCTTAAAGCACTCCCGACGGATGGCCATCCAGCCTCTGCTTAAAAACCTCCAAGGAAGGAGACTCCACTACACTCTGAGGCAGCAGATTCCACTACCGGACAGCCCCGACTGTCAGGAAGTTCTTCCTGAGGTTCAGGTGGAATCTCCTTTCCTGCAGCTTGAATCCATTGCTCCTTGTCCTTGTCTCTGGAGCATACCTGCCCCTCCTGCAGAGTCTGGCTGTGAGATGTCTCAGAACCAAGTATTCAGGCGTCAGCAAGAGGTAGCCACTGATGGCTGCAGTTGTCACCTCCACCTTCTTCTGTGTCCTTCTCTTAAAGAACGGATGCTTGGGCAAGTTGGCTGTCAGACCATTGGTATTTATATTTTCCTTCTGTAGCAGCTAGGTGTCACCAGCAGCATCTTCTGCTTCACCAGCAGAGTCGCATAAGGAGGACCATTACTGGTGTTACTCCAAAAGGTGGATGACACAGAGGTCTACCCATGATGCCAGTGCCTCCATGGAACAGTGGGAAATTATTCACCGAAAGGGAGGCCTGCAAGAGGGGGGTAACCATACAGGATATTTCCACCTATGTATACCAATACTAATGCAGGGACACCAGTTGGAGATTGAAAGTATGTTTTACTGGGGAAAACCACAAACACATGGAAGATTCAGGCAGTCTCACAACCATACAAGGCTAACTGAAGGAAAGGAAGGAAAATCTGAATAGCAAGAAGTTAGGGCAAAATGGGTGATATTAACTGATTCTGCGAAGAAGAGACAAAGCGATATGGCCCAGACTAAGGGTCTGAGGGTAGTACAAGAATGGGAACCTGAGAAGAAGAGTAACAGCTTAGGTCTGATTGGCTCAGAACCAGGGTTTAAAGACCCTGTGGTGTGTGATGGTTTGCCTTCCACCTAAGGTCACAGGAGAGCTTGGGCTACCTTCCAGTTAATGTTGTACTGCAATCCCCAACAGGTCGAGGAAACTCACCAGTGATGACGCATGATGGGAATTGTATTCTAACAACTTCTGGAGAAGAACCTGTCAGAGAACATCTACATAGCATGTTAAAGACTTGAATCACATGAGCTGCCTGTCCACAAAGGAAGCCCACACTAGAAGCTTCCACAGCAATGACATTCACATCCTTGATTTTGTATTTGATTGATGATAATATGAAGCGAAAAAACAGCTGAAAAACAAAGCTTCACCCAAATGTTGCCCATATTCCACTATCAGCTTCAGAAGCCTATTAAATCAGCATGAAACATTTGAGAACTACACCGTGACTAATTTCAATCTGCGTCACTGTTGCTCTCTAAGGCCCTTTTATTCACAAAAGGCATGCTTTAATCAATAGTATTTTACCCTTTCTATGTACACTGCATGACCCCAAGCAGCCCCCATGATTGCAGTACTGTGCCTCCTTGTACTCCACCATGAAGAACTAGACCCGTTGAGCAATATTTAAATAACAAAAATTGACCTCCTTCCGTCCCGCAGAAGCACACATTTTAATTAAAGCTTTAACTAGAACATGTATTTCACAGACACCAATCTCAAGAAAATGTTTCTTTTGTTATATGATCCGTTTAATAGTAATAATATATGTCTAGCTCAGGCTCATAGTATCCTCTATCTTCCTCCCTGTTTTGTTGCCTTTTTTCCTTTTCTATTATATTTTTAAAAATCTTTTTTTTAAAAAAAAAAAATAACAAACAGTTAATTTCAAAGAAGCTGTAGCAGCCAGTTCAGCTGTAGATTCATTATTGACTTTCAGCAAGTAGCTAATTACAAATAGCTTTAGTAATACTGTTGGTAAGCTCCAACCAGAGCAGACCCATAAGTCGATTCTATTAATTTAATGGGTCTGTTTTAGTTGGAAGTATGTATGTGACCAGATCCACAATTTGCTCTGTCAAATGGGCTTGGAAGAAGACAGTATTTGGACCCTAAATTTGATTAGTCCAAATAGAACAGATCCATCGAATCCATGCTACTTTGGTGCATCATGTCAAGTTCCATTTATTCAATAGATCTACTCTAGTAGTGATTTATTGGGTTGGATATGGGTCTTACTGTATGTAGAGAAGCAAATTAAGGACTGTACTAGGGATTAAATTACAGCAGAAACTATCCACTTTAAGATCCTTTATCGTGATTTTTTAAAAACATAAATGTACTTCCCAATAAATAGCTGTACAGGGTGGAAACATCTGCAGGGCAAAGAGGCAACTGCTCTGAAAGTCAAACGATCTGTACCTTTGACATATATAACTAGCATATGGGATAATAATGAAAAATGATAATAACTCATGATACAGATGGAAGTTATCACCAAGTTCGCCAGTGATATAAATACACCCGAGAAATCTGTAGAATGTGAACCACATTCCAGTGTTAAATGGCTCTGCCTAGTGATTCTAGCCCAACCACGTTCCCAGAGGTTGTTTACTATATACTGCTTTTGTTCAGTAGGTAGAGGGCTGGCAAGATGGAAGCAGGGGAATTATCAGATCATTTGGCTCCCACCCCTGCCCACTTAGCTGCAGTCCTTCTCCTGGTGAAAAGGAGAAACAGATTTTCCCAGGAACAATCAGTTCTTGTGAGCTGAGGGGTAAACGCGTCGAACTTCGGCCATTTCCGCACTACACTGTTATACTGCTATTATTCCACTTTCAGCATCCTGTGGAAACCTGGGGTTTGCAGTTGAGGGAAGGGCCTTTAGAGATCTCAGCCAGAGAGCCCTTTGGCCTCAGTAAACTACAAGCCCCAGAATTCCACAGGACGTTGAAAGTGGAATAACGGCGCTGGAACTGTGTAGTGTGGAAACGGCCCACGGCAGGGCTGTTCTTGCCAAGGCTCACTATTGGGTTTGTCAGGACGAGCGCCGACGCTTTCAAAGGTGCCACTCCGCGACTGGCAAAACTTGCTTTGCCAGCAAAGTCACCTCCGTGTGTGTGTGTGTATGTGTGTACACATCCATTTATATTTGACGTTGTTGTTGTGCGCCTTCAGACTGGCCCCAAGGTAAAACCCTCGCACACACGTATATCATTACACACAGATACTGAATAATCGGGGACTCTTCCTGGGTGTGGCTACCCCGGTTGTGGCACAACCAACTCCTGGCCGTCGAAACTCGCCACTCCCCCTCTGCCTTATTTACCTCTCTCGCTCGTCAAAGCAAGATTGTGAGCAAGCTGCGCCTCTCAGGACAGGGCGGCGAGCGACGGAGTCAGGGGCTTGGCACTATTTCCGCACTACCCTGTTATAGCGCGATGATTTCACTTTCAACATCCTCTGGAATCCTGGGGTTTGCAGTTTCGGGAGGGGCCGGACGGCCCCTCCCGAAACTGCAAACCCCAGGATTCCAGAGGATGTTGAATGTGGAATCATCGCGCTATAACAGGCTAGTGCGGAAATGGCCCGACTAGAGATCCGTCCTCCAAATAAGTCGCCCAACAAGATCTGGCTGGCCGGTTGCTTCTCTCCTTTGCCCACCTTTTTCTGGGGGTTTCTGCCTGGCCGCTGCTCGAACGCCTTCCCCTCCACCCGCCCGGCCCTGCGCCAACTTCCCGCCGGAGCCCGACGTTCCCGCAACGGAGCGCAACCGAAAGCGGCGCGAAGGGTCTCCCCCGCGCGGGGTTTGTGCCGTGTGGGCGGGCAGGCATTCGCCCACCCCTCTCTCCGGATTGGGCAGTGGGCGGGGAGGAGGCCAGCCTCCGGAGCTGCGGCCAGTTCCGGGCTCCTGAAAGGCGAGGTGCTGCGGTCCCCACCGCCCCTTCTCCAGCCAACCCCGGGCCAGGATCCGCTTGCTTGCTTGCTTTCTTTTAACCCATCCTTGCGACGGTGCCATCATGACGGACCGATCCACCTTCGACACGAACGTGACCACCCTGACCCGGTTCGTGATGGAGGAAGGCAGGAAGCGCGGGGCACCGGCGAGCTCACCCAGCTGCTCAATTCGCTTTGCACGGCCGTCAAAGCCATCTCCTCCGCCGTGCGCAAGGCCGGCATCGCCAACCTGTAAGTGAGGGGGGGGGGGAAAGGCTAGCTGCCTTCTCCCCACCCCGAAAGGGACCAGCCGTGCCCCTTCGCTCTTCGCGCCGCGCCCCTCCCCCCAATGGAGATCGGTGCTCAGGATTCTTTCTTTTTTCTACCGCAGTTGCCCCATCGAGTCTACCCCTTCCCTTCTCCGATCCCTCTCCCCGGCGCCATCCCAGTACAGTATTCGCCGCATTGCAGCCGCTGGATGTCGGAGGCTTCTGGCATCAGGTGGCTGCTGAGGCACAGTGTTTGCCAATCCTCGGCTCCCGGATGTGGCTGGACTACAGTTCCCATCATCCAGGCCACTGGCTCTGCTGGCTTGAGATGGCGGGAAGTTTGATCCAAAGGCTTCTGATCACCAAAAGTTGCAAGGATTCCAGAACCTTTTTTTTTTAATGAGTTGGGGAGGCTCATATAAACGCTGTTCGAAATCCTGCATGGAACACATATATGTTGTGGTTGTACTCCATTATGCTCTATTCCCCAATCTCACTGCCCCCCATTCTCCTCCATTCCCCAATCTCCATAAAAGCCAGGCAGCTCTAGCAAATGAAGGAACACTGCCAAGCAAGGTGCTGCACAATGGCACATCTAATCCCCTCGGTGAGCCATAGTGTGACAAGCAAAAACAGGTAACCCTGTGGGGTCTTGTCACAACTCCTCTTTGCACTATGGTTTGCTTGCAGGACGGGGCTGGATGCATTAGCTTTCAGTGCCCCATTCACCAGCACCACAGAACTCTTTCACCTAGTGTGGCTGTCTGGCTTTTAAGGTGGATAAGGGGAACATTTGCAGAGGTGGCAGTGGTGCCACAATCACAAATAGGAGTCCAAAAGGCACCATCACCTTAGGAAGTTGTAGGTCTATCTTATGATATTGTAACTGCTTAACAGGAGGCAACCCAAGCCTGACAAGCACAGTGTGCGCTTGGAAGTGCCCTTCATCTGTTCAGCATAACTTGCTCCAAGTAAGTGAGCATAAGACAGCGTTCAGGCAGATTGTTTTTGTTGTGAGTGACAATCACTGTCTTAATATTTCTTAATGCTTGAACATTTAGTACACTTCTGATTTACAATGCCTGAGAAGAATCAACCACACAGAAGTCTTGGCAGTTGCCCAGTTTTGCCAGGTCATTTAAGGGGGCTCAGCCTGTAACTTAGTCTTAGGGGGTCTGGAACTCCCTCCCCGAGATCCCTGTTTTGGGGTCCATGGAGAGGGGTAACCCATTGCTGGAACTACAGGATGCCCAGTAGTTGTGAGTAGATGTTGTACCTGAAGAGTTTGAAGCCACACACAACAGCAGCTCCTCCTGCCACTGACAGATTCAGAAGGGCCATGTTGCTTCCTCCTTTTTCTCTTGCTAAGTGAGACATAATGGTAAAGCCTGGGGCTGTCCTGCTGCAGGTGCCAGGAAACCAGAGTGGATGAAGGCTGCCTTTGATTCTGCTTCCTCACTTTGTCTGTAAAGCAAGGGTGGGCAACTGCAACTGTGGTGGGTCGGGGGGCCACTTCTTTTGCTCCTGGGACCTTCTGAGGGTCTGACAGACTGCCTCAAAATGGCAAAACCCCAGCAAACAGCCCATGCTCAAAATGGCTAGAAGTCAGCTTAAGAGTTTGAAAAATGGGTTGTTGTGGGTTTTCTGGGCTTTGAGGCCGTGTTCTATTAGTATTTTCTCCTGACGTTTCGCTTGCATCTGTGGCTGACCATAGATGCAGCCGAAACGTCAGGAGAAAATAGCCTCAAAACCCGGAAAACCCACAACAACCTATGGATTCTGGCCCTGAAAGCCTTCAACTTTACATCAGTTTGAAAAATGTTTTGTTGTTCATGTTGAAACAGTGCAGGGCAGTTTTGGAATGTCTTCAGAGGTGAATGGCTCTTCCTGGAGGCTTCCAGGAGGGGGATTTCATACACACACACCCCTTTTTGCCAGAAAAAAATGTGGTCTAGACAATTGGGGGGGTCAAGGGATACAAAAACAACTTTGGGAGTTGCATAGAGTCTCAAGGTTCTGTCTTGTGCAGTCCTGTTCTGAGGAGGCCCTGCAGCACAGTGGAGAGAACTGAATCCCATGGCAGTGGCTAGAGAAGGTGCAAGAAATACCGCCTCTCTCCCTGCATGTGCAGCCTCTTTTCTCAGACAGATTTCCTTTCTCCAACCTAGCTTCCTTCAGATGTGTTGGGTTATAGCTCCTATAACCCCCAACCAGCATGAGCTGTGAAGGGCACCAAGCTGAGAAACACAGGTGGAGGTGACACAGAAAGCTAGATCAAAGCAAAACAGCCTCTTGGTACATTTGGACGTACACGGCATCCTTTCACTGTCAGACAGTGGGCCCAGTCAGCCTAGAGATGGCTGCTGAGGAAACCAGCAGATAAAGTGATGGCTTGCATCAAGCTCACTCCACCATATGTGCTCTTCAATTAGAGAGTGCAATTGTGTGATTTGGGCCTAGTGAGCCCCCTTCTACTTACTGTGTCACCTGAAAAAGGAGGGTGAGTCTAAAGAGGTTGTGGCTGTCCCTTGCTCGCTCTGAGTGGTCACGCTAGACCCAATCTTTCATTTTTATTTATTAATTTTAACACAAACAAACTAATTCATGACATAAAATAATCTATACGTAAACAACGTACACATATAACCAAAGCTAAAACGAAAGTGATCTAGATTGAACTAAACAGAAACTAAGACATAGTAGCAACACAAGTTGCTAGAAGACTAAACGACTAACCTATTACACATCCTAACTACACTTACCAGCTAGAAGACAAAAGAACTCTTGACACCCTCCTCCATACAAACTGTAATGAAAAGGTCTACCATTACAGATCTATGTACATTTGACTTACTGGAATTGCTAATACTCATAATCACAGATTATTAGGTTTCTTATTGCTCAAAAATTAATCAATGGTCTTGGGAATTTAAAAAATTCTTTATACTGGGCCCAATCCTTTCTGCTGCACTGCCAAACCCTGCCTAATATCCCAACATCTTTGGCTACCTTAATGAAGGAACGCACGCACGGACAGAGATCAGCATTGGAACCCAATTAAAAGGAGCCATTAAGGACCTAAATCCTGTTGTGAGTCCCAACTAGAGTAGAATCATTGAATTAATTGGCTTTACCTATGTGTTGCCTTACCATTCAACAATTGATTGAATGGGACTGTTTTAGTTGGGACTAGCCCATAGTATTCTAGTGGAGGTGCAGTTAATCAGTAATTTAATGTACTTACATATATGGAGGATATCTTGATATCCTTTGTCATTGTAATCTTGGATCTGCATTGGCAGCTAAATGGCTTGGGACCTTGATACTTGGGTGAGTATCTCTTGTTATATGTGCCTGCCTGAATTAGAAGTTTGTGAGAGGGGGGCTCTCCTGTGTCCCACCAGTACGATCCACACACTGTGTAAAGAGAAGGCCTTTTCAACTGTGGCACCCCAACTGCGGAGTGCCCACCCTTTAGAGGCCTGCTTGGCAGCAACACCGTTTTCATTTAGGTACCAAGTAAAAATATGGTTATTTATATGGAGAGATATTTATAAAAATATGGCCTTTGGGATTCACTGGTTTATTTAAATAGTGTGTGTAGGAGTTTTAAACTGTCTTTTAAACATGTTTAATGTAAATAATTTTGGAATGTGTACTGACAATTGCTTTACGCAGAGCAAGGAATACAGACTTCCTAATGGAGTGAATTCTGAAGGAAGGACTGAAGCAGTTTCTGGTTAACAATTCTGCACTAGATTGTGTAATTTTTAAACAAATGACACAAGAGACCCCAACCTGCCTTCCAGATGGAAATGTGGAAACAGGGCTACCAGTCTGGCTGGGGGATGGTCTAAAAGGGTATCATAATAGGGAAGGTGGTCTATATTTGTAATGTACTTTGTAGTCCTATACAGTACAGTTCTACTAAGTAAAATAAATCTAATTCTCAGGTAAACAGGGCTAAGATTCCAGCCTTGGTCTTGTCCAGTAGTTCTTTTTCTGTTTCTAGCCAGCAACGTTTAATATTTAGCTGAAAATAACATTAAGATTAAATACAGAAGAAGAAGAAAGTGGTTCTTGGTATTTTAGAGCAATACAGAAGGTTTATATGGTAATGCTTCCTTTTAGTGTTTTGGAAATGGAGTATTGGAAGTATGTGTTTTCTTCTGTCCTATTAGAAAGAACAGAGCATCTTTTGAAATGCATGTTACACAATGGAAACATGGTATGCAAACATCCTCTAAGCATGTTTCCTTTCTGATGAACAAGTTATGATGCAAGTGTAACCATTTGTAACTCAGTCTCCATGGCAAGTGGTAGTGTGAAGAAACCGGTGCTGATACCATTCTTCATAGGTACCTTTGTTTGAACATAGTTCGTTAGAACTCTTACTCATTCAATTATATTGGAGTGTGGAGGGGAAGGGCCAATCTAGCTAATTTAAAACACAGTTGAGCCAGCACAGTAGCAATTTGCACTACTGTTGATACACTGCGACCTTCTTATCAGCATAAGATTGGTTCAATGTGTTATGCAGACATCTCAGTGAATAGGAAGACTACAAGATGTTTCTTTTATATTCCTCGATCATATTCACACTACCTTACCTCAATATTATTTTTGTAGGGGTTAATCAAAACAAGAATACCGAAATATTCTAAATACTTACACAAAAGAAGAAAAAATTGCATATAGAGTTTTCTGAGAAATCCATAAGGAAGCTTTAGCCTTTGCCCTTTCAGATAATTACTTGGATGACATTGTTGCCTTAGAGTTAGGCAGTATTTACAGTTCAAGGTACATTTCATGTAGCATCAGTATATATTTGCCATTCACATGTGAGTTTTCCTATTAAATTCAACACTGAAATAGCTTCTGAAGGCTGAAGACAGGCAAGAACCTTTACTTATCTGGGGAAAAAAGTCATTATTCTGCAACAGTTTAGTGATACATTAAGTTCTTTTAAGTCCAACTGATTTCATTTGGAAAGTTAAGAGCCTTCTCAGCTCTCTAGGAGAATCTTTTCAGGGAGTGAAAATAACACTGTTATCCTCTACATCTGTTATAGAAAATATTAATTCCTGCAAAAATGTTTTCCTTTTTGTTGTTGACACAATTGTGATTCTCAGCAGTCTGTTAAGTTGCAGAGATTTATGAAAGCAGTTCTGGAGATCGTCTTAAGTCTGTACAAACTAAAATGAAAAGTAAGAAGAAACTAGTGAGGTTACAAAGGAAATGCTAATGCAGGGTTAGTATGATAGGTGTCGCATATTTGTTCATACGTCAGTCTAAACAAGGGGCAGGGATTCTTCAGCCTTCTAGATGTTGATTTGTTATGCCACTCATATTTCACCATTGCCAGGTTGGTTAGGACTGCTGATAATTGAAATTAAATAACATTTGGAATGCTACAGGTTCCTTAATGCTGTTCTAAACCATAATTTAGCATTGGGCCTTGAGTTCATGTATTTCTTCCTTACTCTCCAGCATGATTCTTCTTGTCTTCCTTCAGTTATGGAATTGCTGGTTCTACCAATGTGACAGGAGATCAAGTAAAGAAATTAGATGTCCTTTCCAATGACATGGTGATCAACATGCTCAAATCATCTTTCACAACTTGTGTAATTGTGTCAGAAGAAAACAAAGATGCAATCATAGTGGAAGAAGACAAACAGGTTAGTGCCCCTTGGTTGCCTTCAAAGCAGCATTGGGCAATGGCTATCTTTTAAACATTAAAAATTAACCTGAGAGACAGATTCCAGAGGACGAAGGGCAATGGTATTTTCGATGAAGAAAACTGAGCCAATTCAGTGGTCCTAGACATTACAAGGAAAATGTAGCAATTCCTGTCCTACATTTCTCTCATAATGTCAGTTAAAGAGCCGGAAAGGAATTTAAAGAGGAGAATCACTGGAAAGGAGAAAGGCCCTTTCTGCATGACATCGCTGTCTCGTTTCTGCCACAAGATGGCAGCCGTTGGCAGGTCGTGCTTCCGCATGACGTCGTCACCATCCTGCTGCCATCCTGTCATGGACCGTCATGCTTGCGCAGTTTTTGCAAAATGGAAAAAATCCATTTTGTGTCTGCGATCACGCGGCACTCCTGTCACTTCTGGCCATGCGGAAACTGTGGAAGCGCATTGGCAATGCTTCGTTCTGTAGCACAGCAATGGAAAAAGCCCAGCTGCGCTGCAGAAGGGAGACATGGCACCACTGCGTTCTCTTCCACATGAACCGAGTGGGTGCAGAGGGGGGCCTTGCTGACACTTTCCCTTCTGGACCCGAGACTGCAGTGAGACGACATGGACGAGCGTCGTCATGTGCAAATGGCCAAAATGTTTAATTCTTCCTCTACTTGATGGTTCTCCCCTGCAAGTGCCCCCATGCTATTTTAAAAACTCCTTCACCCTCTTTCCAAACTGAAAACAAAACCTGCAGGAGGAAAACAGCCTCAATGGAATATTTGCAGATGAAAGTCAGTGGTCCTTTTCGCACGCAGTTTCTTTTGCGAGAGGGCCTCTTGAGTGTCGTGTAAATGGGAGCGCCGGTCCGTATGATGCACTCTCATTTACGCGACGCTCATGAGCCTAATGCGAACCACACACGCATTTCTTTATTTTTGGCTTCAAGCTGAAAATGCTGTGCGGTCGTGCAAGGCTCCCAGGGCCCTCATGCACTTACCTGCCCTGTGGTGCGTCGGACGAGCAGGCTGGTTGCGCTTCCTGCCTCAGTGCTAGCCTGCAATTCCCAGATTGCGCTGCAGTAGGAAGGGACGGGGCGTTCGCACAGCGCTCGTGTGACTGGCAAGCCAGCTGCGGGACGACGGAGCAGCAAAGTGAACGCCTTGCGCAAGAGGCTGCTTGCGCGAACACCACACCCCACCTCTGCGAAAAAGTAAGATGCGGAAAGGGCCAATGAGTATAGAATATATTAAGCCCCATTTCCATTCATCAGTCTTCTCCTCCCTCTGCCCATGTAACCCCATTATTCTGGCCTGTTTAGGGTTGGGATCTCATGTTACTGAGATAGCAAAGTTGAGGCCAAAGTACTGGACTGCAGCAAAAATTTCAGTGAACAATTGATTTCAAGAATAGGTTACCATGTCTAAATCAGTAATTACCATCTGTAAATTGGCAGTTGCTCTGAAATGCTGAAAGTAAAGGTTGGCAACACATAGATTGCATATCCTTCATCTGCAACTTTTGGGAACAGGAAAAAGAAGCTGCCATTTATCCGTAAAACTGTAGAACTAGATTTGAGAGGAACATGCCTCTAATTTTGAAGATGAATTCCAGATATGCTATCTAGTTAGAAAACAAGGCACATACTTCCTAAAAGAAATGCTTTAAGTGTAAATTGCAGCATTTTTTGTTGTAGCTGTGAAGCAGCAAATTTTGGAGCAGTCCCCACTGGGTTGAGGAGGCCAATATAGCTCAACCCACCCTCAAAAGATAGCCCTACCTGAGTTAAATTGCAGAGTTTAAGAAGGTGTACCATGCCTTTAATAGCTGTTACTTTGCTGTTCAGGTATCTAGGATAATCAAATGATTATAATTCAGAATCATAATCTAAAAGATGTCATTGTCATCCATGATAAGTAAGGTAATTCAGTCTTGTGGGGACAATGTGGTTATAAATTGATCCCAAGCCTCAGTTTTGTAGCCCCTGAAGCCCTTAGCTGTTCCCTTGAAGGGCTCCCAATGTAAAAAAAATAAAAATGAAAAAAAAATCAGCAAATTGTTTTCTCCTAGATTATGCTGAAGCATACAAAAATGGACAAAAACTCTGTTGGCTGCCTTCTTGTGCGCACCAGAATTCCCCACTCTCAAATATTAGCCATGTGCCAGTCCCAAATGGCAGCTGGAAGTGGCACAGTGTCATAATTAGTACACCTGGATGCAGCCACAGGAGTTGGGAGTTAACAGGCTCTGTCCAGTTATCTACCTCTACCGTAGATTTTTGGATGAAATTTTAGCCACTTATTTCTTCAGATTCTGTAGCTCCCTGCAGTCTCTTATGTGGCTTTAGTTACTGAGTTTTTTTAACTGAAACGCCAAATGATTCTCTTCAGGATGCAAAGCTTGGAACAACAGTTTTTCCCTTTTAAAAATATGCATGTAGTTAATGCAACATTACTGTGATACCTTTTTTTTTACCTGTACTTCATGGCTATTTACATCAGCATGAAAGCTATTAAAAGTTTTGTCACCAGAAAAGTGTTTTGTCACCAGTAGGGCAAGTTACTTGAATTCACTCAGTAGATGAGAATATTTTAGTAATAAAGCAAGCAAAAATTTACACAAATACATCTGTTATGCTGGTATTTAACTGCTTTCTTTTCATAGGGTAAATACATAGTCTGCATGGATCCACTTGATGGCTCTTCTAACATTGACTGCCTTGTTTCTATTGGGACCATTTTTGCTATCTATAGAAAGGTAGGATATGTCGTTTTTAATGCTTTCTTGTCCAGATTGTGAGGTAATATGAGTAGTTCTTAAAAAAAAATATGCTGCTTTGGGGACTAATCTGAAGTTTCTCAAATAATTAGAAGTAGCAAGGGTTGACTGACAAGACTTACCATCATATTTGAACAGAATTGAATTAGATGGGACTTGTTTTCTTTTTCAGCTATCGTGTTTTTCAGTAAAATGATTTTAAGTCCCATGGCATATGAAATCACATGACTTCTCAAAGGGTGGAAAGTAGCTTGGAAAATTTACTGCAAACTCACAGTGCAGTCTTCAAAGCACTTGTGGCACTATGGCCATTTCCGCACTAGCCTGTTATAGCACTACGATTCCACTTCCAACATCCTATGGAATCCTGGGGTTTGCAGTTTTGGGAGAGGTTGTCTGGCCCCTCCCGAAACTGCAAACCCCAGGATTCCATAGGATGTTGCAAGTGGAATCATAGTGCTATAACAGGCTAGTGCGGAAATACTCTGTGTCTGATTAACTTCAGTGGGGACCTTGCTTGCACCAGCAGTTGGAAAGTTGCCATCTTATGACAGGCAGGTTCTGTTTGGAGAAGACCTGAAATTCTGGATTAACATGTTTTCAGAAATGCCTCTGACTATTTAAGCACACACCTTCCTATTTGTTTCTAGGATTTTGTGTATTGCAAAGTGTATATATATATGTGTGTGTGTGTGTGCGTGCTCTGGAGATGTGCTAATGCTGTCCAAATTGCAAAGTAAGGGTTACAGTAAAGTCAGCAAGTATAAAGTTGACACATTCAGCTGCCAAAATGGCACATTATGTCTTCTCTCTTTACTGATTTTTATTGAGATATCTCTTGCAGGGAGAGGAGCTTTAATGCCTAGTTCTCTCCTAAGCTTCAATTTTAGTAATATTTTTTTGCTCTGCACTGACAGAACAGAAGAATCCCTGAAAATTGACAGTTCTTAGCTGCACTGCAAGGAAGGGACCACCGAATTTATAAGTAAAACTGCTATCAAACAGCAATCAGAATCACCCCAAATGTTTAAAGGTGAAAATAAGAAACACAAAATCACTATCATTGCTTTTAACAATAATGACTTAACATCCCAATCAGTCCGTTATTTTGGTTTTGATATCCTAGATGATTAAGGAGCTTTCACTGCCACCACTCTTGGGATACAGGCTCTCTCCAAATCTTGCCCGTATTTTGACTGAGGTTGTCAGTAACTAGACATGGAACTTTGCTGGGAATGCTGCACTAAACAAAACTGGGATCTTAATGAACAAGATAGTTTTTATACATTGTCATGCACAATCCGTCTTACTTTCTTAAAAATAAATAGAAAAATCCCTTGTACTTATTTTTTTTTTCAATGGTCTGCACTGCATGTGTTTCTTTCCTGCTTTCCTTTTCTCTTGGCCTAGTACAGGAAAGTTGATTTCTAAGACATATAATAAAGTTGCTTTCTGTGTCCTACACTGGTAATTCTGCTGATTTTAAGAGTTTGTATCCCTTCCTCATTACTAATGAATATATTCAAACTAGGTATCTGTAGGTAACATAGGCAGTAGATGTGCACAGTTAATAAATACCAGTCCAGTTGTGGATGCCTTAAGAGCTTAAATTGGGAAGAAGGCAAGGCAAGAGAAGAGGGTTTCTGGTTTTTGTTAGATTTTTCTTGCCCTTGAAGAAAAATATTGTTGGTTCAAAATGTCTGCCTCAAGTATTCATGAGTACTCAGGTTTTCCAAGACTGACATTTGTATTAAAGGAAGAAAAGCTGCATGTTATTTGTTTTTGGCCTGGAACCTAACGAAGGACATAGAATCAGACCCAGAGGCACATTTCGTCTGAGTTCAATTCACCCCTTGTCCCACCAAGGATTATTTAATTTGTGCAAAGAAATTTTTAGGATGGAGTTCATGGTAATGGCAGCCAGCCTTAGTACTGAGACTGTAACAGATGATTCTGATGCTTGCATGAAATAATTCAGTCTGTTTCTAGAACTGTAGACTCTAGAGTGTGCTAAAGCATATTCACCAATAATAAAGGTACATGTGTAATGAGATTCCACAGCATACTCCAGATGTTAACACTTCAGGAAAAGGCCAGATTTTCTTAGAGTCCTCAGGCTACAGGAATGAAGGGAAGGTTCTCCAGCTCTTAGCTGGCCACTCAAGCCGATCACATAAAATTGTTGTTAGCAGATCCTTTCCCATCTAGTTCTCTTCCTTAAGCCATTCCTGTCTTTGAAGCTTCTGGAAAAGAAGAAAGCTTTCAAGAATTGTTGTTGTTGTGTGCCTTCCACTTGTGGTGACCCTAAGGCGAACCTACCACAGAGTTTTCTGGGGCTGAGAGTGTGTGATGTGCCCAAGAACATCCATTTTATTTCCATGGCCGAGTGGGGAATTGAACCCTGTTTGCCAGGGTTGTAGTCCATTGCTCAAACCACTACAAGAGTACTTGATAAGGTAAAAACCAAAACATTTGACTTCCAGATATGAATGTTTTTCTCTCTTACTCCAGACTTCTTCTGGTGCACCTTCTGAAAAAGATGCTCTGCAGCCTGGGCGTAATCTTGTAGCCGCTGGTTATGCTCTCTATGGCAGTGCCACCATGCTTGTTTTGGCTTTGGAATGTGGTGTCAACTGTTTCATGCTTGATCCGGTAAGCCATTCAAGTAATGTTCTGTGAAAAGTTTATTTGTTATGCTATGAAAAAAACCCTAAAGTGATTATAACTTATTAAAAAAAGCAAGAGGATTTCCTAAAGGAAACGAAGATGATTCTGTTTTCAAAATGTCATGGATGAGTAACAAAGTAGCATTTTAAGGGAGCTAACTAGGTGTGTGTGTGTGTGTGTGTGTGTGTGTGTGTCAAGGAAAAAAAATAGCTTATTGATTTAGGATCCCTGTACTCAAACATTTGCACAGCCTTGGTTTTGCAACCCTGCTCTTTGGGATGCTATAAGCTCCACCCATCCTTCCAGGCTATCCCAGTATACCTGGCGTCATCTCCACCCTCCCAAAGCTCTGGAGCCTTCCTTCAGTTCCAGCATTAGGGGCAAATTAGTCATTACCTTCAACACGCAGAGATGATCTGTTCTCATTTTTCATACTCAAAAGTAAACATGAGGGACCCCGTATGGATTAGGAGCCTACTATTGGGTGTAGAGGGCTTTGAATTTTGTCCCTTCTTGCCATCCTCATCTATGTGAGCAGTACCTTCTATAGGGGAGAAAAAATTCATTTGAAACAAATGAGGACATCTGTTTATACAAATGGAAGGGCCCAGGATCTGAATATGAATTAGGACCAACATTGGAGGCAAACAGTCCTCTGGCTTTATTTTGAGTACAGAAAAGGGAACAGATTGAACTGCATACTATCTATTAAAGCTAGTGTTGTTTGCACACTTAAAGAACATACAGTTTTGAGGATCTTTAGAATTTAAAGCACAAGCTTTAACTTTGTAGTTGTTGTTATGTTTCTTGTTTCCAACCTATAGTAATGCAAAGGCAAACTTATAAAGGGCTCTTCTTGGCAAAATTAGTTAAAGGAGGCTTGCCATTGCCTTCCTGTTCGAATGAGAGCCTATAACTTGCCCAAGGTCACATAGGAGGTTTCCATGGCTGAGTGAAGATTTGAACCCTTGCCTCTTGAAGTCCTCGTCCAGTACTCAAATCACTGCATCAGATTGGCTCACTTTATTCAGTAGCTATCTGTTTTCAAACAAGATAATCTTCTTTAAATCTTTATCCCATCAAAATCATGTTAACCAATGTTCTTGTACACTTTCAGATAACATCATGATGTCTTAAAGAGTAAGTGTGGTGATCCTGAGTGTGTGAAAACTTAAACACCCTAGAATTTTTTCATCCTTGAACTTCTGCAGGAGACTGCATGTTATAACATAGCTCTCATAGCTTTAACGAGAACTACTTTTTGCATAGGAGAAGCAACATTCAATAGGAGTCCTTGAGTATGATGAATTCCAGGTTCTGTTACCAGTGCCTGGAATTCTGCATTGTGTATACAGTAAGTTCTGCTATAATGCCATTTTTTAACAATGTGAATTGACAATAACACTGTTAATTAATAGAGGATTGTAATTGGCAGATAGCACAATTCCATCTTGAGCATTCAAAATCGGTGCATCTGAGCTGTTAAGCAGCAACCCTGCTTCCTTCTCAGCCACATGGGTTTGAGGTGGTGTTCAGAAGTGCTTTTTTGCCATGTTTTTCTGAAACACATCTGTGTTTCATGGATACACTGGTAAGTAAGAGTCCTTCAATGAAACACCCTGGTGATAAAAATGTCTGTGGTGATCACAAGGGGAAAAAAAGGCAATAACACTAGAAGAGAGACTTGATATGATAAAATGTTTCAAACAAAATGAACATGTGTGTGACATTGTTCATGCAACAGGAATAAAGGAATGCATGTTGTGCAGTTCAAGACATAACACAGAGAAAATTAAAGCAAGTTGTATTGTTGGGCTAAGGTGAGTACAAGCAAATCTAGATCATGTGTGCAGGAAATAGAAGAGCAAGGAAAGCTGCTAAGTGTGTGGATTAAAGGTCAAACAAAAATGGAATCTGGGGCCACATATCTAAGAAACATAAGCTATTTACAATGACCTTAAGGAGAAGTCAGAAAATCCTAGTGACATACCATCATTTAGAGGCAGCAGTGGTTGTTTGCTGGGTTCAAGAACCAATAAGGCTTTTGTTTAATTCTGTGGTGAAGCTGCAAGTGCTGATGAAGAAAGTGCAAAGACAGTTCCTCCTCTAATAAAGAAGTTAATGGAAGAAGGAGGCTATAACTTGGATCAGATTTTTAGTCTTGATGAAACAGGAAATACATGCCATCCAGAACATATATTTCTGAGAGTGAAGCCCATGCTCCTATATTCAAAGCTCCAAAGATAGCATGTGTGCATATTCATTGGGGGAAAAAATATTCTCCCCTATGAGTATGTTTGTGATTCTCCAGGCTTAAGCCATCTGAAGAGCTCCCACCAGTCAAAGAAAATTGTGTTGCATCTGTAAAGCAGATGGAATTTGAGGAGGTAGAAGAGGATGGCATTGCTAACTTATTGGAATCACATGGCAAAGGTCTCTTCATGGAAGATCTGCAGCAGCTTGTTGTAGCTGCTGAGGTTGCAGCAGATGAAGATGATGATGAAGAAATGCAAAATGAAAAACCAAGAGAGTAATTGTGCTGAGGGAAATGCAAAAGCAGCTACAGGCCTTAGAAGAAGTGATTGGAATTCTGAACATAGCAGTGTAGCAATTTATGGAGTGAACTCTTATCTTGCACGCTACCAACAGTTTCTTTACCAGCAAAGAGGAATGGCAAAGCAGCAAAAATTAGACTTTTTTTTTCAGCCAGTCCCAAGGAAAAGAGATCTACTCCTGAACCAAAGCCATCTGCCTAGGCTGCAATCCACATTTAGTCCAAATTGTCCTCCAACAGATGTGGCCAACAGTGATGAAATCAAACATTGTGATGTTCATTGGCTGTTTTAGTGATTCTTCCTCCAGCCCTGTAAGAACATTTCCTCATGTTTTTTAATGGTAAGAGTCACAATTTATTCTTATAATTAAAATATATTCATTAACCTGTGTGACAAGTTAAAGAACTATCATCCACAAGGAATATTTTTGAGATTTGCACCCAACTCTATTTTTCCCATTAAGTCATGTTATTTTTTTGAGCACAAATTACTATAACGGACTTTTTAGGGAGTTGAACTCTCGCTTTATAACAGAACTTACTGGATGTCTGAAATAGCTGCATGTAACTTGTTTTTGTTTGTTTCCTCTTAGCTTTTAGAGTATTATGCTTTGTATATGTAGTACCACTTTCCTTAAATAACCATGAAAGTATAAATACCACTTAGGACTGACTGGTTTTAGTATGAACAAGATTTATATGGCTGTTCCAAATTGTTTGGAGAAACTATTCTAGTAAATAGCCCTCTGTTGCTGCCAAAAGTGTTGTTAATTGCTTGTAAACTTCACAGAGAAATTACTACAAGTTGAATGCACTTGATGTGATGGTGCATTCTCTAGCTTGTCCATTATCTATAAAAATAACAGTATCCTGCCAGTGGTAACTTGCCCAGCATCACTCTGCATTGTAGTAAGGTTTTGTTGTGTCTTTGTTAAATTATGCATGGAATTTGCTTGGCTATAAAGTGTTTACTATGAGGATGGTAATGATTTTTTCTCCCTAATACTAGGCAATTGGAGAATTCATTTTGGTCAACAGAGATGTAAAAATAAAGAAAAAAGGAAATATCTATAGCCTTAATGAGGGTTATGCTGCATACTTTGATCCTGCTGTCACAGAATATCTTAAGCAGAAGAAATTTCCTCAGGTAAACTTCTGCTAATAGATTTGGCCTCAAGATACACAGGGAATCATCACTTCTTGGAATCCTCATGCATTTGTTTTTTCAACTCTGTGGGTTGAAATGTGGTATTATATACTAACTTCTCCATTCATATGAATGGAATCCTCTAGATTATATCCAACCCTGTGGTTCTAAGCAGCCCTGTCCGTGGAACAAACATGTTTTTGCTGCTCCAGAAACTAAAAAATAAACTGATGGGTTAAAATTACAAGAAAGGAGATTCTACCTAAATATAGTGTAGAGCTTTTTTTACTGTAAAGCTGTTCAATAATGGAACAGACAGCCTCGTAGGGTGGTGAAGCCTCAATTCTCAGAAGTCTTTGAGCACAAGTTGGATGGGCATCTTGTAGGAGTGCTGGAATAGTATATTCCTGTATAGCAGTGGGTTGGACTAGATGGCCCTTGTGGTCTCTTCCAACTCTAAGATTATATGGTTCTGTGGTTTTTGATACAAATTGAGAAGCAAGGCTGAGCCCTAGGATAACGAGGGTCAATGAGATATGTCCAAGGAGCTCTTAAGGGTTGGTGTGAAAGTTTGAAATTGCCAGCATGAAAACCTTTTGTACGAAAGTGGATGAAAAAAAATAGCTGTGGGTTGCTACCACTTGTTTTGCACAGTCCTCTCATGTGCTGTTTTGAAGTGCTTGGAGGCTGTCATAGGCTTCCGTAAATCACTGCATCGGGCAGTCCGCAAGTTTTGCATGCTTTTTCTGCTGTGTAGGAGTTTCTAAATTTTGGGAGTAGCCCTGAATATACTCTTTCAGTGTATCCACTTCACATGCTGTTTTCTACTGCGTTACCTTTTCGTATGGCTAGCAGATATGATTGCATCTGCTTGATGAGCTTCCCTATAGGGAACATGTTGGTAGTCTGGAGGACTGGGCTTCTTCTGTTCTTTGGGTACCTTTTGTCCTTGTAGTTCAGGGATGGGCTTAGTGGGGCCCATGGGCTGCATGCAGCCCACAGGCTGTTTTTGTGACCCCCAGCCCCCTAGGATTAAAAAAATAATTGCCCACGAATGCCCCTGAACACCCTTTAGGGAGCATGGGGGGCAATTTTGCCACATTCTTTCCCTGCACCATTTTGTCTGTGGGGAAGAATTTTCAAAGCTAAAAGTGCCTTCTTGTTGTAAAAATGGGCCCTTCCTGGACCTAAAATATTCTGTGGACCCCCAAATGTGGCAAAATAAGAGTGTTCGGGGTATTTGAGTCCTTTTTTTTTTTTTTTTTGGCAGAGGAGTACAGTGAGAGGGGCTCAGCTATCCAGTATCTCTTGAGGGCCAGCACAGCCCCCTAACCCCTGATAGTTGCCTAGTTGTTGCCCACAGTTGCCCTGTTCTAGTTGGATTAGGAAGAAACAAGTTTATTTTAGCTGGAATTTTCTAGACTAAGATGGGGGATAACTGCTATTCACTTGCAATCCATTCAGAAGATACTGTACAGCCTTCCCAAATCCACTGCCCTCCAGTTGTTTTGGACTACACTCCTACTATTTGACCACTGGCTGGGCTGGGCTGACTTGGACTGATGGAAACTGAAGTCCAGCATGCCTGAAAGTCACCTCATTGGGGAAATCTCGAAGGAAACATTTATTTTAACACACTTTTTTCTCCGCTTGCTGTCCTAGGATGGTAGCTCCCCTTATGGAAGCCGATACGTAGGTTCCATGGTTGCTGATGTGCATCGTACACTGGTATATGGAGGAATCTTTCTGTATCCAGCCAATTCAAAGAGCCCCAAGGGAAAGGTAACATAAACATACCTCCTTTTATATTTGATGGTACTGTTGGCTCCATATTCTAAGCTGGAACCTACTTCTATGCACATCTGTGGACTTTCAGCCATGGCACTGTGAGCAAGAAGTACACACAGTATGAAATGATGAAAAATACAGTGATGACAAGCACAGGGAGAACATTTGTCTTGTTCCTGATACAGATGACATGTGCTTTAGTCGGGTGGAGTGGGGTAGAGAAAGTAAATTGGCATCTTCTCCTTTGGGTAAGTTATAGTATATCACCAAAGATGTTATACTAAATTCCCTAATTTTTAACAATGGTAACATCAATATGACTCTCTTATGACTCTCTCATGCCCTAAAATATACTGCTGAATTTTTGTTAAAAAAAAGCTAGGAATGAAGTAACAAGCTGTTCATTCTTGTGTGTGAACAGACTATGAACTCCAGTCTGTTCTGGTACTAATCACAAATTTCTCAGCTCAGATATATTTTTTACATTCTAAATGTGTGTATGTTTTGCCCCAGGCTCTGATCAGTGGATCTTGGAATTCTAGTGAAAAACAAAGTAGGTCTTGCAGGCCTGAAACCTGGCCACCTCTGCTTTAGGGCATAGCGTTCCTTATGGTTGCTAGGTAGATTTATTTTATCTTACTGTTAAGTTAATGTCCATTGTGGTGCTTTCCAGAGGCATATCTAGGGTGGGACAAATGGGGCTCAAGCCCCAGGCACCAATGCTAGGGAGGGGTCCAAAAGTGGAACCCCCCTCACCCTCCCTCCTGCCTGGCCCGCCGCTGCCCCCAGCTGGTGCCTCCCACAGTGGTGGTGGTGGCAGCAGCACCACCCCACCTGCCATGGCCCCACCCCCACCCTCCACGGCCTTATCCCCCCACCTGCTGCAGCCCAGCTCCACCTGGGCTCCTTTCTGGCCAGGTGGGGAGCAGTGCAGCAGCAGCCCTCCTGGTGACGCCCCCCTGTATCCCCCTCCCTCTGCCCCCTGTGGCCCTGCCCCCCACCTACTCCCACCGTTGACCTTCCTGGGGCATGGGGGTGGCAGTGGCAGCACCAAGCAGCTTGCCCTAGGTGCTGGTGAGTGTCAATACGCCACTGGTGCTTTCTAGATCCTCATCTCTGAAGCTGTAGAATCGTCTGTACAGGTACATATTGTACAAGTATACTTGTGTTCCTCGGCATTAATTCTTTAACCGAACATTTGGTACCAGACGCAGTAATAATGTGGAAAGAATAGAGACAGGCCCTTTTTGCACAGCATTTTCCATGCAAAAGAGGGCCTGGAGTGTTGCGCAATTGTGAGGAGCGATCTGCACGACGCACTCACAATTGTGCGATGCTCCAGGGGCCAGCAGGCACCGATCACGCACCTTTTCATTTTCGGCTAGAAGCCGAAAATGGTGTGCAATCGAACATTGCTCCCAGGCCCTGCACACACTTACCTGGCGTGCAGAGCCTCCAGAGCCATGCCGGTTGCGCTTCCTGCCCCAGTGCAGCCTGGGAAACTCCCAGGCAGCACTGCAGAAGGAAGAGGCGGGGCTCTCGTGTGAGCAGGCAGCTCGTGTGGAGCTGGAGGACCCTGGATGTGAGAGCCTCTTGCCGGAGGCTGCTCGTGTGATCCCTGCACCGGAAAAAGGTAAGGTGCGGAAAGGGCCATAGTTTTCACAAATCTAAAAATAAAAAAAAAGAAGAGCAGTTCAACATGTTTAAGAAAACATTTCCATCTAGAACTAATAATATGCACGCGTGAAATGAAACAACTAGGTCAGGTATGCCTTGCATAGGTAAACTTTTTCACCCTTCTAGAGATCACTTGAAATCTTCTTCCAAAATGCATCCGGGTACTTTTTTCTTTCACAAACTTTTACTATTTCTGTGACTTTTGTTTTGATGGCAAAAGGTATACATGTATGCTTTATTTTAACATGCTGAGGGTATCTGTTAAACTATGTAACCTGCTAATTTGCCCTCTCTTTTTCTCTCTGAACATGTTCATACATGGGATTCTGAAAACAGCTGCTGTTTATCTTGCTTGTTGTCACAGGCACAGATAGCTACAGTAAAACTGGCTAGAGTAGAATCCCACTCTTACCTAGCTCACACTTTGTTGCATTGTTTCTTGGACACTGAAAGTCTGTGTTTCTCCAGCCCTTTTTCACCATCCTCCCAATGCCAATACTGCTTAACCCCCTCCCATCCAAAACTTCTAGCTAGGTGGAGAAGAAGGAGGAACAGAGGGTACTGGGTGAGTGGGCTTTGTAAAAAGGAGGTTTGTCAGCAGCTTTGTTATATGAAGCACGCCTTTATGACTTCCGGCTGATGGTGAAGGATCACGTTTTACATGTTACAAATTAAGATGAAATCCTACAGTTGGAAAACTAGCTGAGAAGACAGTGGGCTGGAATAGCATGTTTTCTCCTGATGTGCCAGTCTTCTTACCCTTGTGGGAAACTTGATACATGGGATCGTTTTCAAAAATGGCATCTCCCACCTGGCATCCAAAGTGGCGGAATCCCCGTTACCATGCAGGATTCCACCATTTGTCTAGACCAGTTCTGGGATTATGTAATTCAAGCATCAGGTACCCTGAACACTAATTAAATTATAATTGTTTCAATACCCATTTTGATTGCTGGTATATTTTAAGAAGGCAAAACATTCTATACCACTAAAGAGCTACACTTATCTATAAGAGATGCAGTCAATTTTCACTTGCTGTCATTTTCAAATGGCATTCAAGTATACTTTCCAGTTTCAGTGATGGAAATGCTGCCAACAGTGATTTCTTTGGCAAACGCTTTCCCAACTCATAGTTGGACAGAAGAAGGGCTATTGTTACTCAGCAAACAACTATAATCTGAATTTTGAAACTCTTTCAATGTTTGTTTCAGTCTGTAGATAAGCAGTTACTCATTTACACCGAATGTCACAAACAGAACCTTTTCCCTTTATCTGAAAACAGACCAGTATTTCTTATGTACATAATTAATAGTGCTGGTTCTCTTGCATGTTTTCACGGATAAAACCTGCACGTAGCTATGCTTATATAATTAATGTGCAGTCTTTCTCCAAGCTGCTCAAGGTGGCATATATTTTATGTTCATACCACCTCTGTGAGGCAAGATGGGCTACAGTCCAAAATATGCTTATTCTGTAATTCTTTGAATGCACAGGTAGTTACTTTGAAATAAACACAGGTTTGCATTTTTAAAAAAAGATACAAGAGCATGATACAACCAGAGTGCTGTTTTTTTTTAATGTTAAGTGCCTACTTGCTTGTGTAGTACTAGCTGATGACTCTGTTGCTATTTTCAAACTATGTGATTCCAGCTGAGGCTACTCTACGAATGCAACCCCATGGCTTTCATCATGGAGAAAGCTGGAGGGCTGGCAACAACAGGCAAGGAGGCAGTCCTGGATGTTGTGCCTGAAAACATTCACCAGCGTGTGCCCATTGTCTTGGGTTCTTCAGATGATGTGCAGGAATACTTAGCCCTGGTCAAGAAGCATGCTGCTAAATGAAGTGGAGAAACCAGCTGTCGCCTCTCCATCTGAAGTGCCTTACCTCTGGACCAAAGACCACACTGTGTCGTAGTTCTGACTGTGAAGCCATTGATGTAATGCAAAAGAGCCATAATGTCACCGTGCACAAAAAGTGTGCTTGGTGCCTATCTTTACTGTGCCATTAAAAGTAAATCAAAGAAAGCAGTTTTATTTTGTCAGTTACACAATTCAGTGGAGTGGTAGAAATCTTTGCTTCACAGGCCATTTTGATAAAATGTTATAAACAATCAGAAAGCTGTATCATAGCTCACCACTGATTTAACACCACCAGGGTAGGAATTGTGCAGCCCTGTAGATTGGAGTTGAGTTGCAGCTCCCATGAGCCCTAGCCAAAACAACCGGTGGTGGTGGTGATGGTGAGGATCATGATGGTCTTTCTCTCCCTAAGAATCAAGAAGTGCTGAGGCCAGCAATTCCACAACATCCAGAGAATTGCACTTTGTCCCTATATGGACCAGGGTTGTCTTTGTTCTGCTTTAAGACTGCAGTGTTTAGGATGTGATGGCCTAATCTAGAATGGAAAAAATATCCTGCATGGAAGCCTATTGGCTGAATTCCAGCTTACAGTCATAAGGAATATTCACTGGCTGAAGCACATGCTCTTTCACACTACACAATTTTAGCTTTATGATTCCATTTTAACTGCCATGGAAACATATTATGGAAATCCTACAATTTGCAGTTTATAGGGGAGCATTTATAATCCTCAGCCAGAGTGCTCCAGTGCCTCTAACTAAGCTACAAACCTGGGGTCCTTTCACACTACACAATTATAGCACTATGATTCCACTTTAACTGCCCTGGCAACAGCCTGTGGAATCCTGGGGTTTGCAGTTTAGGGAGGAGCATTTAGGATTCTCAACCACAGAGCTCTAGTGTCTTACCAAACTATAAACCTCAGGATTCCACAGGATGCAGCCGTGGCAGTTAAAGTGGAATCACACTGCTATATTAGTGTGAAAGCAGTTCTGGATTCTATATGATCTATATAATAGGATTTCATATTTGTATGGCGGTGAATGGAATCTTGGGAATCAGTTCATCCCTACCAGGTTTTTGAAAGATAAGAGTGTTGAAGTATTTTATAGCCAGCATTAGCAGAGGGGAAAAATCAAACTGGTAAATGAGATTTTTATTCTCAAAGGTCTAAAGGAACCTGTCTCTACTGTTCTCATCTAGAGCAGCATTTACCACTGCAGTTACTGTTCTACTAAGTGACTAAAGTACTTTGGCATTTGGTGAAAGGTCACTGGCTCTAGTTACAGATGGTATCAGTAACACAGAGTCCCAGCATTTCAACTGAGTTGGAAGAAAATATAATCTTATTGGAATTGCTTTAGTGTGCTAGTTAATGGAAATAACACACTAATTTCTTATATTCCACACCTCTTACTTTAACCATTTATGAAGATGTCTAGAGCATTACTTATGCATTCTGATAGCACTATGGCCATGATGCAGAATAGTGCACAGGGAGGGGCTTCCTAGGTGCATTTTATTCCTGTGTAGAGCTAATGTAGTCATACATCTGTGTAAGAAACTCACCCTTTTGGTTATGAAATGTACTGTATTGGTTTTCCCCTGTCATGGAGGCACTGTCATTTCCCTCACTATTTCAGCCTGACATACCTTGCAGACTTGGTGAAAAGGTGCTAAAGTGTCACTCTTATCTCAGTGAATGATAACAAAAGTGGGGGGAAATGGGCATCTTTGAGATGAGGAAGTTCTGATGTATGCAGAGGGGGAAGATGTTTGTTCTTGCAACACTGCTGCTTTTAGGGAAGGCTGTTGGAAACAATATGTGCAAACTGTTTGCAGAATTCTAGACTCTGCAATGTTAAATCTACAAATCCATTATTCCTAGCAATATCTAGTGATTCCCTATTCATTTGCACAGGGGACAAGGATACCCCAGGCACATGCTTATATACGCAACAAATTAGTGGTTCCCCTCCAATAAGAAGACTGCCAGTGGTGGGAAAGCTGTGCCAGTTCTGTGTGTGATTAGGCATGAAACCAGAATTAATATTCTGCTCCGAAAGCCACCGTTGTGTTCAATGTCTTGGTGAAAGAAAGGATCTTGGAACTTAACCATGATAGCTCCTTTTGATTCTTCTTAATTTATTTCTCTCTCTCATGCTCTCTCTCTGTATACATGTATATGTGCCTTCAAGTCACCTGTCAACTTGTAGTGACCCCATTAATTTCATAGGGTTTCCTTAAGCAAGGAATAACTCAAGTGGTTTTGCCAGTTTCTTCCTCTGAAATATAGCCTACAGCACCTGGTATTTGTTGGCTGTCTCCCATACAAATATTAACCAGAGCTGACCCCGTTTAGCTTCCAAGTTTAAATGGGAACTCATATCTTTAGAGCACCTTTTAAAAGACAAGTAGCTAAAAGACTACAGGGAGAAAACAAAATCCCCACCTCTACCATGACCGACAAAAACAGGGTGTCTGAAAATTATCTTTACAATTTCAGTTATGTATAGAATTGAAATTGCAAAGACAATATCTGGATACCCTGTACACTTAAAGCACTGTTATTCTTCCAAGGAAGAGTCTAGCTTCACATTTCAGAAACGGAGTCAGTATTCCTTGCCAACTTGGAACTGCAGCCAAAGTCAACCGCAGCTAAAATCAGCACAATGATCACTCAACAGCATTCACTGAAATCAAAACTTTATCGGGGCTGCTAAACACATCTAATGAACTGTCACAATTAGGACCTCATGGTCCGGCATCCTGCTTGTGGCATACATTGATGTAAGTTGTGCTATGCATGTGGAGTTTTTTGGGACATAGTGCAATGCTTGTGTGACAGATCATCTGTCTAGGTTGGTCCTGCAGTTCCAAAACCTTGGACTCCTGTCACTCACCTTGCCCTTTTCCTCTTCAAAATCCCTCCCTGGAGTGGGCCATCCCTAAAAGGTCACCCCTATAAGAACTGGTGGATGTGTTTTTCAGTGGGTTCACTGTGCTAAGCATGACCAAAATCTCCATCAAAACTTAATAGGAACAGCCCAACAGAATAGTAAAAAAGAATAAACAAGTTTACTAATACACAATTAGATCAGATATTAGTCCCTGAACTATTTAATCATTCACAGCTCCCCCAAACTCTATGCAGTTCTTCCTCCGGCTGACTCTCTGTTACAGCTTTTTCCTATCCACCTTCTCTTAGAGACAAATCTCAGTTTTGTACCCCTTCTCCTCCATGGTCCCCCTTTCACAGCATTCCCTGGCTCCAAGCAGGCTGTCACGGCTTATATCCAGCTAATGGTAGCATAAGTGGAGTTATGCATTTGGGACCATTACCCAAGTGATAAGGCATTAAAGAAAATAGACCAGGATGTGCATCCAGATTGCCTTTATTTATTACAATTCCACAGTGGGTTGCCAGCCACATTCCTTGACCATTTATCTGCATACATTGTGCTACTTTAATATTCAGCTGTATAAGGTAACTTGACTAACAGATGTTTACACTACACTGAGGCAATGCCATTATTGCCTTTTAGGGAATTGCACTTCAGACAGCGAAACGCCATGACATTTCTGCCAAGGTGAAGGGGAGCTCTGGAAAAAGCCCACAGAAAAGTGCATTGATGGACCATTCGTAAAACTTGGTCAATCTATGGTTATGACAGACTCCCATCAATGCTTCACCCTCGTTTGGTGGATGTGGTGGTACAAATAGATTTAGGCTGCAACCCTTTATCCATTTGTTTTGGTATTGTTGTTGTTGTTCGCCATCAAGTCCTTTCCAATTTATGGTGATCTTAAGGCGAATTTAGCACAGGGTTTTCTTGGCAAAATTTTTTGCAGAGGGAGGTGGTGAGAGAGTATGACTTGCCCAAGGTTACTTAGTGGGTTTCTATGGCTGAGCAGGAATTTTAATCCTGGTCTCCAGAATCACAGTCCATGCCTCCATAGATTTCGGTGAGATTATTGTATTTGGAGTAAGATGAAAGAGAGTTACAGCATTTAGTTACATATTTCATAACACTATAATCTTAAACTATAAACTAAATTATCATCATGCGGAAGAACAAGAAGGAATTACTTGAGAGACTACAGAAGAGATAAACAGTAATAACATTTTTCTGTAAAAAAAAATGGCAAACTTTTCCATGCAACTTAAACTAAATACCACCAAGTACACCAATATCACATTGATAGAACCCATAATGAAGCAAAAAGTACTCCTGGAATGACAAGGCAGATGAATCCTCTTGGGTGCTTTTGGACAGCACAATATAAATACAGGTTAACCTTCCTCTTGCTGTGCTAAATTTAGAACTGCTTTGGGCCAGTCTCAAGAACCCAGGAAAGTTCTTCATTTGCCATTTGGTAAACACTGTACAGCTGCTCAAATAGCCCTGAGAAATCACCCTGGAAAAAGTGAAGCATCTACTGGGAGTTGGTCCCAGCAACTGCTTCATGTTTTTCAAAGGGACCATTTCTGTTGCCATGGACTTGGGATGTTTAGGAAGCATTTTAGATTAATTTATCTGGTATTAAGTTCAACTGGTATTAAGTTCAATTCAAGTCAGTGAAGCTCATTTCTGAATAGATATGAATAGCTTTACTCTGTTAACGAAGTTCCTTTTGAGTACCTACACCATTTGTGGAAATAATCTTAACTGCACTATGAGATTGTGTCTTATCAATAGGCTTTCAGACAGTTTTAGGGGAGTCTGGGTATATAGTTACATACATTCATTTTTCTTAATGCTTTATTCTGTCCCTCTTTTACATTGCTACTGCAATCTCTATTCTCACATGCTTCTGCCACAGTTTAATTAATTATCTTAATTACACTTTAATTCTTCCATCATTTATTTTGTGAATATTTGCATACTCTGCCTTTATGGGGACAAGCCTTCTTGAGGTGGCTGACATAGTAAAATCCCATGTAATGTTTAAACAGAAAAAACACACACATCTAAAACCAAAGGGCATCAACAGGCATAGAAAATACCCAGCGTAGACAGTACTAGAATTTAATATACTTTTGGAGATAAAGACTGAAAACAGCCCAATTAAATACATTTTTAAAAAGACTTCTTGCCCAGAGCTCTCCTAAGATCCTGTAATGATGGACCTAAGACAACAACCCATTCCAGATGTGTGGAACAGCTGCAGGAAAGAGCATCCTCCTTCCACTTACCAACTTAATTGCCCTCAAGGCAAGTGAGAAGAGTGTCTTTTGTAGGCAAACCATTATGGGGGAAGGCAGTTCATCTGATCTCTACTAACTGGGGAAATTAGTTGGTTGCAGTTATTAGGAGTATATAATCTATAACTGTAGTTTTTTTTAAAAAAAAAATTCTTAGGACAGCATCCTGTTGGTGACATTCACATGTGCATGCATAGCTTATGCAGACATATGTCTGTTTTAGAACGAGGCACTGTGAGTTGTTCTCTAACTCTTTGCTTCCCATCCAACCCCCCCCCCAGAAGCTGTCAAACCCAAGAAGGGGAGAGGGACAATTCAGGTGAGAGGATGGTACTGATATGGGCTCCAAGGGGAAGAATAAAGAGGGTGCCTTCCATTTGTGAATGTAACCTCATTTTCTTCCCCCTCTCAGCCAAGATCATGGGCTTCTTTTATCATCTGAATTGCCTTGCCTCTCCATGGTAAGCAGCTGAGCAATGGCCCTTTGACAGGGAGAGGAGGAGGACATGGAACTGTATAAGCAGATAATTTCTTGCATTTAATAGTCTCCCCCCCCCGTTTTGTTTTAGTATTGGTGACACAATAAACTAACAGTGCTTTGCAGGAAATGACTGTTTAAATTACAGAAAAGGAAGAACAGTTTGTTTAGCAGTATATAAGCCACTCTTGAGAACTTGAAGATCAGAGGAATTGTATCGCAGGTCTATTCTAGGTATTTAAGTCACGTGGACCCAGGAACCTTTTACTAAACCATCCCCAGCATCCAAGCCAACAGCTTCTCCTTAAAATAAAACTGCCGCTGAGCAACCGTAGCACTGAGAGGAAAGGAACTACTTGATTCTAGCTAAGAAAATAGACCTCCTTTGCCAGCCAAGATGTCGGATAGAAGCCCCTTCGAAACGGACATGTTAACCCTTAACCGATTTGTCATGGAGAAGGGACGACGGGTTAAAGGGGCTACTGGAGAACTAACCCAGCTTTTGAATTCTATCCTCACTGCCATCAAGGCCATCTCTTCAGCAGTCCGAAAGGCAGGACTTGCACATATGTGAGTTACACAGAATGGGGAGAAAGAAAATAAATCTTACCAATAAATGTTGAGATGAGGGAACCATAATTTTAAGACTGCATGCAGTAAATTAAATTGCTGAGGTAGAATTGCACTTTAGATATTCCATGAATCTAGAATAGAACTTGGAAAAATTGCTTGCTTGGATTATAACTTCCAGAGTCCCCTAGCCAGCACAGCCTACAGGTATGCTGCCTAGGGAATTCTGGGAGTTATAGTCATAGAGTAACGTTTACAACTTCTGGCATGGAAGGAAAGAATGCTAATCTAAGAGTCTAGGTGAATGATAAAGTATATAAACATCTCTTACTGTCTCTCAACTAGAGAGTTGCCAAATTTTGCCAAATGTATTATCTGGCCAAATTTTGTGAAATTGCAGAGGAGGGAAAAAGAATTTGATTAGAATAAGGCTATAGCAAAACCTGTTTTGAGTATTCTATAACTCATTGATTCGGTACACAAAAGCAATGAAACTGCCTGAGCTTTCCAAACTTCTAAGAAGACAGGAATGCCACTTAGTTTTTGCACTGTAGCTATGTCAATATAGGCTTCTCTCCAATTATCTGACAGGTTAGTGACTGAGGCACTGTCAGAAAATGGAATTAGTTGTAAAGCAGAACCCATGTACTGTACTATAGGGAGCATGAAGGACTTACAGAGTGTCACTTGGGACCATCTGCTTGTATGCTGCTTGCAAAGTCTCTCAACCAGCTCAGCGCCTTCTCTTCCCTCTCAGTTAACTTGCAAGCAGCGCACGCACGCACGCACACAAGCAGTTCCAGGAGAGCCTCTGGAGGCAAGAAGAACTGATGAAAGAGCAGAACTCCCACAAAATTAAAGAAATTTGTCCGTAGCTGCTATGGAGAGGTTTTGGATGAGATGCAAGTCGTCAGATAATGGGGTGTCAAAAGGTGGGGGCTTCCTGTAGTGGAGACTGTTAGATTCATATATCTTGCTTTAATGCTATGAAAGCAGCCTAAAGAAAAAAGAATAGCTTACTTTCTTTGTCTGCCACCTCTACTGCCGTCAAGGTCAAACAAGATGGCCCATAGATCCATGTAAAGGTCAAGCTGGCCAAAACCTGGTTTCTAATGTTACAGAAGATGCCTTGAGAAGATGCATTTAGTATTACGTAGTCTGAAGTGAACTAAGCTCCACTGATTCTGTAACTGGTTTAGCACAAACAAGTGTCTTGGCTATACTATGAAAGCCAATCAGAGTAGTCTTCTGATTTAAATATTAAAATGAATCAAATCCTGTCTTCACATATAAATAATAAAATATAACTCTTTGCAATTATATACAGCAGGAAACATATACACATGCATGTGCGCACACACTCATGCATAAACAAGGCAATCTAAGAAGCACAATGCAGATTTTGAAAGCCTCAACAAATAACTACAACAATCCTATGCAGATTTACCCAGAAACAAATGCCACTATGAACTATGAAGCTTATTCTCCAGTAAATATACATAAGATTCTATTCTAAGGCTGCATCTTAAGCACAATCACTAGAAATTAAGCTACACTGAACTTAGCTGGACTTGCTTCTGAAGAAACATGCTTATGATTGCACTAAGGAAAACTATTCCTCTCAAATTGGTGTTTCATCACTTCTTTCCCTGTCTTGTAATAAAGACATTCCTTCTGGTTACCGAGTGAAAGAGTCCTTCTTAGAATGCTAGTCATGTTAATTATTATCTCATATACTGATAATTATGATCAATATAGTCATTGATTATGAGTAAATCCTACATGAGTCTGTAGAAATGCATTTAATTGATCCTCCCTTTTAGTATGTGGCTAATATTATTATAGAATTATGCAGATATTACAATAAATCCATGGAAAGGATGAAGAAATACTACAGTAGGAGAATTCCTACGTAAAGCCTAGGCATGTAAGGCTTTCTTCTTGTTCCACCAAATACAGAAAAGTGTATTATTATTATTAATTGCTGTCAACAACAACAACAACAACGTCGATTTATGTGATCTGTTCGTTTCAGACAGCAGTACAATTGCACAATGATGTAGTTCTCACTTGATAAGTCTTCCTGTTGTTATCTGCTGTAAAGTCAAGTTCAGCTGATGACAACCCCTATGAATGAAAGCTTTTTAAGTGTCCATGTTAGCAATAGCTGTGCTCAGGTCTTGCAAACTTAGGACTCTGTTGGTGTGCCATATGTTCCTGGTAATTTATTTCTTCCAAGTGCTCTGAGTGCAGCTTTCTCTTCAGTTTCTAAAACTGAAGGTTTATCTTCAAATTGTCCTTTTTTGAATGAATCTGTCATCCTTTTGTCTCCTTTATATAATTCTTCAGTGTATTGTTTCCATCAGTTTTTTATTTGTACTTATTTGTGTAATGTGGTCTCCTTCTGGTCATAGAGCATCCCCACTTAAATTTCCCTTGTATTTCTCAGATCTTGTGAAAGAGATCTCTTGTTTTTCCTTTTTTGTTGTCACCTTCTGTTACTCTGCTTTGATTATTATAGTGGTTCTCTGTGTGTTCAGGGTTCTGACCTTATCTTTGTCACCATTTCCTTTTGTTTCTTGTCTGTCCTTAACTGCTTGAAGAGTTTCACCTGACATCCATTGAGACTTCTTTCTTTTTGGCTGCAGATAGTGTCTTTTTACATTCCTCCCCGACAATGTGTCTGGCTTCTGGTCAAGTAGGCTTAATAATGCAAATCTATTTTTTTAAATTATCTTTTAAATTCTACAGGGATATTCTTCAGGTTTTATTTTGGCACAACAATTGCTTTAGTATTCTTCTTAGCTTTACTGTAATTTTTTCTATTACGACTTCATAGTCTGCGCCACAATCTTCTCCTGGTCTTATTTTGGCAGAGGAAATGGACCTTCTCTGTCTTCTGCTTCGAATTATCTAGCTTGATTTCTGTATTGGCCATCAGGTGATATCCATCTATACAGGTGCCTCTTTGATTACTTGAAGAGTGTGTTTGTAATGAACAAACTCTTGGCCTCACAAAATTCAATTATTTGCTCTCCTGCTTAATTTTTTGATCCTAGGCCAAATTTTCGTACAAATTTTAATTCCATTCTGCTTCCTGCTTTTGCATTCCAATTGCCTATGATGAACAAGAAATCATGGTTTGCTGTGTGATCATTTCCTCCTGGACTCTAGCATAGAATCTTTCAATTTCTTCTTCTTCTAACTCTGCAGTTGAAAGATAAACCTGGATTATTGATATGTTAATGGATTTTCCCTAAAGTCTTATTGAGATGATTCAGTTAGATTTTGCATTCTGTCTTTCAGTTGCTTTTGCTACGTTATTAATGCTACACCATTTCTCCTTAGATTTTTATTTCCTGAGTAAAACACTGTAATTATCTGATTCAAATATCCCATTTCTGTCCTCTTTAGCTTGGTCCCCCCAAGTATTGCAACACTTACACATTCTATTTCTCATTTTTTTATGGCTGTTTCCGTACTGGGCTATTAAAATGGTGCAGAGCGACATGTGACGGAGGTCTTCTGCCCCATAGAGTGGACTGGGGCGGACTACTTTTTGCAGTTCCGCACCTCAGTCCACTCCAGAGCGACCGGAACTGGTCGCACAGCGTGTTTTTAAAAACCTCTTTTTAGAGGTTTTTAAAAAGCACAGAGTGCACGACTCTGTATCGCTCCGTCGCCACGCTCTGGTGCAGATTAGCAGGCGCGTACTAGTGCGTGCCTGCAGATCTGCCAGGGGCAGGCTTTAGGCTGGCGAGCTTCTCTGGAAGCAGCCATTTTGGACGCCAGAGCAGTGCGCAGCGACAAGCTCGCACTGCTCTTCGTCCCGATAGACTCACCCAGACTCTGAAGAAGTCCGGTGAGTCCTGTTTTTGTGCAGTTCCTTTCCCACATGAGGAAAGGGCCTATGTCTAACTATCTCTGATTCATGCATCTCAGCTTCAGACTTTCCTTTCACCTCTGAGCACATAGACAGCTGAATGTACTTGGCTTGAATCCAGTTCTGTCACTAGCCATAGTACTACTCCCAGTTGTTCTTTGCTATACCCCGGTAGCTCACTGAGTGCCATTCGACCTAGGAATCTCATCTTCTGGCACTGTTTCTTGTTTCAGTTTTGATTGCTTTATGGTTTTTATGATAAAAGACATTAAAAAGGGGTTTACTGTGCTTCCCTCTGTGCAGCCTTAAACAGAGGCCATTTCCACACTAGACTGTTACGGCGCTATTATTCCACTTGCAACATCTTATGGAATCCTGGGGTTTGCACCTTAGGGAGGAGCCAGGCAGCCCCTCCCAAAACTGCAAACCCCAGGATTCCATAGGATGTTGCAAGTGGAATAATAGCACTATAACAGTCTAGTGCGGAAATGGCCTGAGGGTGGATGGGCATCTGTTGGAAGTGCTTTGATGTGTGTTCTTGCATAGCAGGGGGTTGGACTGGATGGCCCCTGTGGTCTCTTCCAACTCAATGATTCTGTGATTCAGACCTAACAAGTGTTGGCTATGATGCCACTGTTGTTGTCTCTCAGAAATCCTCAGCTGGTATCATTCCCCACTACTACGACCCAGTAGCTGTTTAACACATTTGTCTGGCTCCTCAGCAAAAGCCTGTCTGACATGGGAGACCGTTTGATTCATTTAGTCTGGCTCCTCCGAAAAAGCCTGTCTGACATGAGAGATGCTACAAGCAGCAGTGCTACCATCAGCATAGCCTCTTGCCTCACAGGAACGTGCAATCCCACCATTGCAGAAAGGCTATAGAAGTCCATTTGTGGATTTGATAGTTTTATATGACTGTAAATAGTGGGTTGGGTGTCCAAGTAGCTCTTATCATCAGACAAGCAAAAAATCAACATAGAACATAGTATTGGGAAGACCATGACCTTCCATTAGAGTCTCATGAGTAGACAAGTTCCAACAAAGATGACCCTTAGCATATATCAGTTATGAAAGATTTCTGAATTACTAGCTGTATAAACTTTAGACATTTTAATGGGAAATTTCAGTGGGACTATACTAAATAATCCAAGTCCTGAATGCCTGGAAGAAAAAGATGGAAGTTAGCAAGCAAACCAATTAAAGCAAATGCATATCAAGTACAGTGATATCCCCTCCTGATATTAATAGTGTACTCTTCCTTCCATAGGTTTGGAATAGCAGGCACTGTGAATGTGACCGGTGATGAGCAGAAGAAGCTGGATGTGCTATCGAACACTCTGGTTATTAACATGTTAGAATCTTCCTACAGCACTTGTGTCTTGATTTCAGAGGAGAATAAAGAAGCAATTATCACGCCAAAAGAAAAGAGGGTCTGTACATATTCAGAGTGATTGGGAAGAGGGTCCAATATTTCCTTTAGCAGTAGATGGCGCAGTTGCATTGCTAAAAAAATTAGCTTGCGCTAAGAAAACTAAAAGAGGGAAAACAAGGGGAGAGAATGAGAACACATAACAATACATAACAATGTAAGTGTAATTACTGAAATGAACTATCACTTATGAAGGAAAAAAGAAGTACATTTATCTAATGGAGGCTTTGTACTAGCAGAAGACTCACTTGTTTTAACCAATTTTCACCTGTGCCCCCTGGAAAGCTACAACTGAGGCTTAGGGATTCTCTAAAACAGAGTGATATATGGGACAGCAGGATGTAGGGACAGAGGCTTAGGTGAAAATTAGGTGGTCCTCATTTTCCATGAGGTGAGTTGTTTTCTGCTATTGTCACATTTCCACTGGTTGCAATCCTGAAAATTGTAGTTTTGTCTGGCTGGTCTTGGGAACTGTAATTTTGCTTTTAGCTGCCTTTCAGAGAACTACAGTTTATAGAACTGCATGGAGCATGAAAATTTATATCAGTGTGTTTTTAGTACGTGCTATAGAAATGATTTTATTGAAGAGCACTTAATTTTTTGAAAACAGTGTGTTCTCCTTGACACAAAATAAGCTAGTGTTATTCAGAAGGAGATATAATATACCAGTTCAACTGATTTGATAACCCCACCAGAGCCCTTGGCAAATTTAATGTATGTGGCTATTTTCTGCCAATTTTCTACGCTTCGGCATCCATTCTTTTGTAGGACCATGTGCCCATGCTGTTGTTTGCTTAAATTTTTTATTTTGCTTTTTTAAAGTTACAGATCACTCCTGCTGCAACTATGAATATGGCTTCATCCTGATAAACATGTCATTTCAGACTGCTTCCATTTCTTCTCTTTCAGGGTAAATATGTGGTGTGCTTTGATCCACTAGATGGCTCTTCCAACATAGACTGTTTAGCTTCAATAGGAACTATATTTGCTATCTACAAGAAGGTAAGCTGACATATGAAAAAAGGAAAAAAAAACCAGAACGTGCAAATTGCTTGAAAATGAATTGTTCTTTAATGTCTTACTTCTTCCCTTGTACTTAAGAGGCTACTGGAATGTTTCTGTGCTGTTAATGGGCTTTACAGCCTTATATAAGTTGGGACCACACTATCTGAAAGACCATACTGCGCAGCTGGTCTGCTACTGAAGGCTAGTCTAACTGGCTGGCTGCTAGCTATTGGGCAGTTATGGATGCATAATTATAACAGTTAAAGGAGATGTACAATGAATTCCGGCCACCCCCTCTTACTGGAAAGCAGCTGCTGTGGCTGACAGTGATCTGTTGCCCTGCCGCTAGGAAAGCAGCTGATTGAGATGCCCACACCTTCCCATGAGTTTTCTCCATTCTGACAGCAGAAGCAAGGTCACAATTTCCCCTTGTGCTAGAGATTGCTTGTGCAAAGGGTGGATGGAAATGTCAGTCAACTGCTCCCTTGGTGACTGCAGAACAGACCCCCATTGCTTGCAGCAACTGCTTCTGGATAAGTGGGGATTGGGGGACCTTTATGGTCCCTAAATGTGCCCTAAATTAGGGGCTATGTGGGGATTGTGAATACCACACACTTACAAATGTGCAACTCCAGGTTACACATTAGTAACTCCTCAACAGGGTTCCAGCTTATCTCTTCTATTCTTGTTCATGCAATTTATTTTTATGTCATATTTTAAAGTAAGATTTTTCTATATTTTATTATTGTAGGCTGTGCTAAGCACTTTTGTTGCTGAAAGACAGAGTAAAAATTGTTTAATCAGTTCATTAAAATAGTTCTATAGATGTTTTAGTGTAGCTAGAGACCATAGGATACAGCAGAGATAGGCAAGCTGCGGAGCCAATTTTCTCCCCATCTTCAGGAGCTCCGCTGAGCATAAAAATAAACCAAAATTAGGGTAAATGACTAAACAAAGATTTTAATTTTTCATTGTGATGGTAGGCTTGGAAGGCAGAGTCTTCAGTTTGTAAAAATGGCAAAATTGATGGCTTCTAGGAGTCTGGGGAAAACTCTTTTTTTGCTTGAAAATGTTTTTGGAGAGGGGGGCATCAGGGACTTGGGGGCTGGTAAAATGGCCACGGTCCTTCAGCTAATCACTAGGGCCTCAATTCAACTCAAGTTAAGGCCAAACTATACATAGGGGTGTCAGGGTCTTCCACTTTTTTTTCTTTGGCCAGTTCCACACTTCACTGTTGTAGTGCTATTATTCTGGAATTCTGGAGTTTGTAGTTCAGTAAATTGCTCCCTGGCTGAGAATTCTGCCCCTCCCTATACTGCAGAGGAGTGTGGAAATGGCCCCAGTTTAACAGATCAAAGACGGATGTGTCTTGTGTGGGAGCAGGCATTCACAAAGGACAGAGACCATACCCTCCCCATTTCTCACTCACCCCTGCAGGCTACATCTACACATTTTTTTTAAAAAAGTAAGAAGTGACTAGAATGCCACTTAATAGGTGCAAAGTGCCTATTTTTCTACCTAAGGAAAGCTGGAATTGGATTAACCCCCTAGAGGTGCAATTCTGCCTTTTGGGTGATATTGGGTGGGTTGAGGGGTCTGGAGGCTGCACAGCCCCCACTCCTAATCTAGTGGATGATTGACAGAAGAGGTGGTAAGCCTTTCCTCATCTGCATTTTCGCAGTTGCAATTGCTACCCCTCTCCCTGCCTGATCTTTCCCTTGTCCTGTATATGTGTGACAGAGGACAAGCTGCTTCCAAAAGGGCGTATCTATATTTTCCCCTCAGGGAGAAATATTATTTGAAGTGGAGGTGGGGAGGAGTTGGATCAGGAAAAAATGTGGGAGGAGAAGGTCATCTGTGTTTTTCTGGTACCTGGTAGCTCCTGAGACCCCCTCCTCCATTGTTCCAGCTGCCATTCATTTCACCAGAGAGGGGAATAAGGGAAGCTAGCTACATCTTCCTCAGGTTCCTGCTGCTGAACTCAGTTTTCCCCTCCTTCCTACTCCTCCCTTTTGTCTTATGAGCCATCCTACATAGAAGTAAGCCTGAGGACAGGGACTGTCAAATTAACTATGTGTAAGCCTTTTTTTAACAGGGTAGGGTATAAACGCTTCGAATATACACACACACACTTTCTCTCTCTCACACAGAGGCAGGTAAGAAACTTGGCCTTTCCTCATGCTACAATTATAATCTGAATTCCCGATGGGTGCTATCGATACTATTTAAAACTGTTGGAGATCCAGGATACAGATTCCCTCCATAAGGGCCACATCTTGTACCAGCTCAGCCTAGCACAATGGTTATGCATTTGCAGCTATGCCACAGCTGGCCATTAACTGCTCCCCTGGGCATCCCATACAGCTGCTGCAGCCCCCTCAGTCATTCTGTGCTAGATGGAGAGTGGGGAGGGGGTTAGAGAAGCAGCTGGCAGCTGTAGCCAGATATAAAATGAAACCTGCTGGGGTCCTCCAGAGGTCTCAGCAGGTGATGAAATAATTTTATGTCTGGCTATGGAGTCATAGCCAGGCATTTCTCTAATCCCACCCCCCTTCCACCAGGCATGGAATGGCATGGGGATCTACAGTAAGTCTAAAGAAATGTTGATCAGTGTGGACAGAGGAAGGAAATACAAGCCTCTGCACTGACCAAAATAAAAGAGAGTGGGGGCATGTACAAGTCTATGCCAATAACAGGATGCCAACCAACACCTGCTTTACTCCTTGGTATTGACCCTCTTGCAATAAAATCTCATTACTGTGGAGCTTAGTAATGACTCACATTTCATAGGATTCTAGAGCTGGAGGAGACCACAAGGGCCACTGAGTCCAGCTCCCCCGCCCCAAGCCATGCATAAATACACATTCACATTTAATTCATGGGCCTCATCTGCAAGATATCTCATTACAGTGGGCCCTCTGCATTCACTAGGATTAGGGGTGTAGGACCGATATGAAGATCTGGGAAATGTCTTCATGTTCTACTTCCAGGAATGGCTACGAGATAAAGCAATACAGTACAGCTAATTTTCTGAGATGAAACATTCTCCACAAATTGGCAATTACTTTTGTGAAACAATGGGCTTCTGAAAAAGGCCTCCAAGTGGCTTATTAGGATATCCTGAAAAATGTGCTTATGATGTTCATGAATCTGACCAAAATGGAAATCTTAATAAGTATGGAGCTATTCACAAGATGAAGTTATCGTGACACTTTTGAACTAATACTCCAACTGTTAGTCCCAACTTGAGTAGATTTATTGAAACTGGTAATTTGGTAAGTCAATACTCATTAAGTTCCACTGATTCAATGAGTCTTCTCTGGCAGAACTAACAATAGGACTTCTAACATGATCATGTTAAAAATATATTGTATGAATTTGTTGTTTGTCATAAATTCTTGCTGAAGACTAATCCTCTTGCAAATATGCCCCAAAACTTCACCTTATTATGTCAGGTACATATATTGTGCAAGTGTCTGTTGCCAGAGAGGAGATGAAATCTCTAATTCGATTATTATGTTTATGTTTCCTTTTGCTTCCTATCTTTTTCTTCTTCTCTAAGACATCAGAAGACGAGCCTTCTGAAAAAGATGCCTTACAACCAGGACGCAACATTGTTGCTGCGGGCTATGCCTTGTACGGCAGTGCTACACTGGTGTCCCTTTCCACAGGGCAAGGAGTGGACTTCTTCATGCTGGATCCGGTAGTGCACTAATACCAGTTATTAATACTATGCTATCTCATATTCTCAAAGCTTGGAAAGTAGGCAGTGCACCTGGGGATTCTGGGAGCTGTATGCCAGGAAATTAATTTTTCTGAGTCCTGAATATTCCATATGGAAAGCACTCCTTGTTTAGCCATGGTGCGCTTGCAAACTGAAAAGAAAGTTTTGACAGGTGAGGTTTCTCCCCGGTGTTCTGAGTGCAGTGCTTTCCACCCTCACTCTGCGTTGGCTTTCTGACATCATCACAACATGATATCATTATAGTGGCAATGCAGTGGATTATATAGCCAGTAAGGAGGAGAAGTTTGAGGGGGAAAAGAGGCTACGGAAGCAGCTTTCCCAGACGATCTGGGAAAAGATGGTGTGGAAGATTTGAGGGTGAACCTATTAAAGCCATCTAAATAATTCATTATGAAACGTTTAACGCAGTGGTTCTCAACCTGTGGGTCCCCAGATGTTTTTGGACTTCAGCTCCCAGAACCCTGAGCATTGACCATAGTGGCTGGGGCTTCTGGGACCTGAAGTCCACAAACATCTGGGGACCCACAGGTTGAGAACCACTGGTTTAATGGCTTTACCTTTCAAACACATTTTGTGTAGGATTGACTTATATTCGTGTTCTCCTTATGCAGGTAGAACTGCATGTGGGCCAGCCACAAACCTGTTGGTTCATGTAACTATGACAACACAGGCAGATCACAGCAGGACTGGTAAAATGTCATGGGCACAGCAACAATAGCAAAAACCATCTTTGTCAGAAAAGAAAGCTGCCCCATCAGTTCCTAAGAGACTCAGGAACCAGAAGGGCATCTCTCTCTGATGATGGAGACAACTTCCTCTTCTGTCCCCCTGCTGCACTATGGACCACTTCAAAAAGTGCCCTACTCTGGTGTAAGGGACTGTAAGTCACCCACAGGATTCCAGCCATCATCTGCCCCCTGCACAGATCCTGCTTAAACTCTTTTTTCTTGCCATTGTTCCTCCTGTTTATTCTGGATATGATCATAAGAACTTAATTTATCTGCTTAAGATGATGTCTGAGTAGCAACATCTTTTCAAGTAGTTTTTGCTTGAGGTTTTAGCATTAAGCAGCCATGTGAGAAGTAGAAAAAGAGTTCTCAGAGTCCAGGCACCTTTCCTCCAGTACCAAGACTGTGAATCATACCGTGCAGATTGTACTGCCCATCCTTGTCCTCCAGCCATTCCCTTTTGTGATTTAAATTGTAATACAGGCTGAAGGCTTCAGGTCATTCATCCAAACGTGGGTGTTGGATGCATATTCATTTTTTAAAAAATCTCAGTAAGGATGCTTGTTTGGTAGGGTGCATCTTTTAAAATCTTGGCAAAGAAGAACCTTAATGAGGATCCATCTTTCAAAATCTTAATGAGAATGCAATGAATGGTATCAATAGTAATTTTATTCGTCATCACCTAAAAATAATTATCACCTTTTCTTTGGAATAAGCTGCTGTTGGTAGCCTATTAACTGGAAATGATTTGTTCATAATTTATGAATGACTATGTGAACAAAAAAAAATATATAAGGAAACAGAGAAATAGACAGGTAACTCCAGTTGAGTCATTACAGTAGAGTCTCAGTTATCCTACCCAAATGGGCGGCCGCAGGGTCGGATAAAAAAGGTCAGATTACCCGGATGCCCATGGTGGCTGCCATTTTGGGGCATCTTGGGGGCGTGTCGGGGTGTGTCGGGGCAGGCCTGGGGGCACGTTGGGCGTGTCTGGGGGCGTGGAAATGCCCACAGCCACGCCCCCAGGTCGCCATGATGTCGGTTAATCCAGATGGTCGGATAACCGAGCGTCGGATAACCGGGACTCTACTGTGCTTGATTTACTGCAGGAGATCCTAAACTGGGATTATGGAGTGCATAACCATCCAGATGCTTCTGATTTGTAACTCCCATAATCACTGTGCTGGCAAGGTATGATAGCAGCTGCAGTTCCACAATATCTGAAGGGCCACACATTCACCACCACTGCTACCAACTTTTTAAACAATTATTTTTATTGAATGTACAAGATTTTCTAACTTAAAACTCCATATAGGGATTAACATAAATTTAAAGACACAGACAGACATAATAACCATAAAATCAAAGATATCTGGTACATAAAAAACATAGAAACAAAGACATCTGCTACATCTACTAAGTGACCTCTTACACTTCTTAAGATGGATATAGTTATCACAGTAATAACTAGCTAAATCTCAAACTAAACTGCAAAATCAATGATCAGGTTATAATCACTATTGACCAGATAGTAATCTGCCGGTTATCAGTACGCTATCTATTATTCCACATATTGACACTTTCCCCCAATGATCTTTCAAATGTGATATCACTGTACCCTGTTTTTTCTTAAATCTACTCACATTTCCCTCTTTACTCAGAATCTTGATTTGTCAATTTCAGCAAAATCTAACAACTTTCAACCACCATTCTTCTGTAGATGGAATCTGTAAATCTTTCAATTTTTGAGCAAAGAGAAGTCTTGCAACTTTAGTCATGAATTGAAATAATTCTTCTTGCATTTGTGTCAAAATTTTCCTTCATCAGACCCAACAGAGCACTTGCTTTGGCAGCACATATACTAAAATTGGAACAATACAGAGAAGATTAGCATGGCCCCTGCGCAAGGATGACACGCAAATTCATGAAGCATTCCATATTAAAAAAAAAAAGACCCAACAGAAACACGTCTGAATCCAATCTTCATCTTCCAAAACTCTTCAATCAAGTGATATATCTTAGACCACTATTTCTTCATCTTTTTCACATGTCCACCACATATGAAAAAAATCCCTTTATTACTTTTTACATTTCCAACATAAATTTTTAGATCCTTTGTAGATTTTAGAAAGTTTCTCATGGGTTAAATACCATCTGTACATCATTTTGTAAAGGTTTTTTATAAGAACCTTTAAACTTCACCATTAATCATCTATGTGCAAACCAACTTATTTCAAATCCCTCTTGGTTCAGTTGTTCTGCTGTTTTCATTTTCATTTGATCAGTATCTATTAACATATGTCAACCAATTGTGTTTGAATGCTATTTCTCTTCTAAATAAAGCCTCATGGGATGAAACCTTTTGTGGCATCTTTTTACATTGTCTCTGTTTATATTTAAGCCAAGCTCTAAGTAAGGTCTTTCTAATAAAATGGAGTTTAAAATCAAGGTTTGTTTTAATATTATCATACCATAGAAAACTATGTCAGCCAAATGTCAAATCAAACCCTTCCAGTTGAAGAAGTCGATCCCTTTTTAGTGTTATCCAGTCTTTCAACTGTACCAAGCAGCATGCATGAAAGTAAAGTTTCAAATCTGGTAATCCAAGTCCCTCTCTGTTTTTGTTATCTTGTAAGATTTTAAATCTCACCCTAAGCTTCTTTCCCTGTCACAAGAAATTTGACAAGTCTTTCTGCCATTGTCTGAATGGCAAATTATTGTATAAAATGGGGATTATTTCAAATAGAAGCATTTTAGGTAAAACATTCATTCTGATGGTTGAAATATGGCCTAGAATTTGTTTGTGAAAAAAGCATAGTCCCAACATCTTCTCAAGATACACACTAGATTAGAACATCATTGGAAATAATCACATTTTTCAGTTCACTTTGCATCTTGTCTATGTAGTGTTGTTGCACCAATCTGTCTCCTATTTGCCTTCTCACAAAATAATGACATCCCTTGGTAAGCCCCCCCCCCTTGCTATCCTGGAATCCACACAATAGATCTTATCAATCTTACTGGAACATCTTTGAAAATAATCATATTTTTTCCCTTCAATCTCCCATGAGAAGTCTCTTCCTGGAATTTCTAGGAAATCTGCTGTGATATCTATCACTCTTTCATAGATATTTTCATTCTCCATCTCTGGACAGCTTCAAATGCTTACACATCTCTCTTTTTATTTAAAGTGCAAAAAGGTTACTGCATCCAAATTCTATTCACGCAGCACAAATAATTTCTCCATCCGTTTCCCCAAATGTTTGGTTTTTACCTTCTAGCTTTACAGCTTTCTCATTTGTCTGCTTCTCTTCCTTAGAAATCTGAGCCAGGGAAATATTAATTCTTCTGATTCTGTTTTAATATCTTTTTAAATGTATTTCTTCATCTGGGTCATATTTGAGCTAATTTGCATCATATTAGTATTTATGTCTTCTTTAAGTTGATTCATATCTCCTCAGATTTTATATATCTCCTCCAAAATAAGTTGATTGGAATCTCCTTCCTTAGTGGGTTCCACAGAGATTCTTCCCTGTTGCAATGGTTATAAAGGTGGAACTGAAGTTTTTCTCATCTTGGATAAGACAGACTTTAAACATCTACTTTTAAAATATTCCAGTTGTAGGACTCACTTTTTGCCATAGGGTTTAAGTGTGGCACAGTAGTTACTTATTCAGATGCTTCCTTAAATTTTATGCAGGAAGCTTGCTTATATCAGACTTAGTTCAGATAATCATTTCCCACTGTGTCTTCAACAAGGACAACTACATCTCTTCATCAGGTAAATAATAATCCCTTTCTTTCCCACAAAACTATTTCTGTCTGTTTTCCTGATTTTAAACTTTTGATAGTCTTAAATTTAATAGGAAGTACAGTGCAAACTCCTCATCGTCTTATTTAAGTGCTCAAATTCTTTTAAAACCTTTCTGGAGTGCACATCTTAAATAGGAGAAAAATAGCATTCAATTCATTATTGTTCTGCAGATGTTAAATGACAAAGTCTAGTCTGTCCATCCCTTAAAGTGTTTTTTAATTATAGAGTAACTGAATTTGAGAAGTTAGGAAAGTTGGTTATGTGCAGCTAGGCTGTTCTGGCAGCAGTGAGATGTGTTGGGGCTTTGTTGAAACACCCATCCTGAACACAATCATCTCAGCACTTCCAGAGCGCTCAAATTAGCTGTCCTAGGTGCCATTTGAGTTTCTGCAGGACATTGGCGTTACTCCAAATTCCTCTATTGAATGAATGATTTTTGCCAGTTTCAAAGGTGGCAAACCGGCTCCAGCCACATCTCATGCTCTGTCTTCTTTTGTTGGGTTATTACTTTTTTTCCAAACAGAACATCCTATTGTTAGATTGATGATTGGTTCATAGTCTAGAATAATCAGTTGGTAAGAAGTAATGAGACAAGATGATTTCCAGATTGCTGAAAAGTTCTTGTTCTGTGTTTGGGAATATAGTCTCAATGGAAAAGTGATATTCTTCAGAGAAACAGTTCAGTACTGCAGTCTAAATATTGAAGATCAGAGACATAATTTTGAGCTGTGAATTGGCTGCGGTTAGAGCTGAAGCCTTGTGAGATCAATACTTTTGGAGAATCTGATGCAATGCTGAGGGTTATGCTTCCTCCTTAAAGGAGTACCTGTTTGCTTTGAGTTTGTATATCTGGAAATCAATGAAACCGTTAGTCTCCAAATTCTCTTATCTGAAGTTAATTAACAGTGCAATCTTTTGCATGTTTACCTGGAAGTAAACTTCAGTGTTTCCTACTCCTAGTAGGTGTGTTTTAAATTGCAATCAAATCTTGTATAATTAACATAGGGTTTTTCGCTATTTGGAGGGATGGGGAACATTCAGCTATTAAGTTAGATGAATAATATATGAGCAGTTTTCTGAATGTCAGAAGGGTGACCTTGATAATATGTATTAACTGTGTCTTTAATTAAATATTTTGCAGGCTCTTGGTGAATTCATTTTGGTGGAAAAAGACGTCAAAATCAAAAAGAAAGGGAAAATCTACAGCTTGAACGAGGGTTATGCCAAGTACTTTGATCCTGCTGTAACAGAGTATATACAGAAGAAGAAATTTCCTGAGGTAATACACAATATCATTTAGCTGCCACTTGATTATAGATATTAGTATCACTTGTCAAATTAAATCTAAATCTAATTGTGATTATGTCCATCGTTTATATATAAAATTTATACACTTTAGCTTTCAATACCATGTCAATCCTACACCAGAATTTTTACAATTTTAAACCACATTCATTAGCACTTGATAATGCAGTCCTATTTATCAGTGAAACAAATGCAGGCACAATATAATGTTTATCTGATGTTATCTCAGCAATTGAATATGAAGAAGCCAAACAAAATATGAGATCAATGTGTTTGTAAGATTCTACTGAAGATTAGAGAGCCGATATGGTATAGTGGTTTGGGCACTGGATGATGACTCCAGGTTCAAATCCCGCCTTGTTCATGGAAACCCTCTGGATGAACTTGGGCAAGTCACACTTTCTCAACCTCAGAGGCTAGCAAAATCAAACAAATTTTGAACAAATTTTGCCAAGAAAATCCAGTGATAGATTCACCTTAGAGCTGCCACAACAACAACATCAGTGGTATGCTGAGTGCTCTAACAAATAATGAGGTCATTTCTAATTTATGTACATCAGTAATAACTCAGGGTTAGCTGGCAGAGGGAGCAGCTGCTTCCAAAAGTGCCTTACAGCAGCATAAGACATAGTCAGGTCTGCACAAGTCACCCAAAGGATCTTGAAGAGCAAACTTCGTGCTAGTACTGTGATGGGCACTAATTTAATACTGGAATTTAAGCTTCTTCTTCTTTTAATCTGCATTTCTATGGAATGTTAGTTCCAAATCAAGTTAGGGTGGCAAAGCAGTTAAGTCAAAGATTTCTGAAATTTTATACATTTTATACATAAAAGAATTGTGCTCATTATATTCAAAGACAGTTTATTTACTTTGCAGTCTGAAGTTCTTTTCTTCAAAATGTAGATAGTATGAGCTGTACTGATGTCACTAGTTTGTTTTTGTTTTGTATTTTTTAGGGTGATTTTTTTTTTTTTTTTTTGGCATTAGCGTTCCAAAATGTTTGGTTTCAAAGGTCATGTCCTGCCTTGTACAAATATACTCCAATGACAAAATTAAAATTGGAAAAAGAAATTCTTGCGTTTTCTTGCTTGCTGATTTTGTGAAACTGGTGCCTAAGAGTTCAGTTTGCCATGAAATCAAACTTGCTACTGAGAAATCAGGAGGGGCAACCAAAATCTCCTTTCCATTTCTACTTAACCAGTTTCCTGTTATATCCATGCCAGGGGATTCTGGATGGTTCAAGGAAGCCAAGATCAAACCTTGGCTTCTGATTCCAGCTTGTTCACAAATGATAACTTAAACTCATCCAAGTATCCAACACTGATCTCTTCCTCTGTCCTGTGAAATACAAAACTAGATTGGGATACTTCTAGTCTCCTCGTCTGGACTATAATAGAACTTGAAACACAAAAAGAGAACACTCAATCTAAAGCCAACTGTGACTTGTGAATACAACACATTAGCATTTCATCTGAATCTGTACTGAGAGCTCCAAAATTATAACTTGCAATTGTAATTATAAATTTGGGTTTCTTTTGGTCTCTAGACATAAGGATATTGCTTCCTTCTTTTCTATAAAACATTAGTTCACAATGTGATCTTTGTGGCTTTAATTCTGGTTTGATGGACCAAGATCAAATAGGCCTAATGCAAAATGTATAACTATTCATCAGATCTGAAGATTATTGTTTTGTTCCAAAGTGCATTGCAACAGTTTATGCAGTTTCTCAGGAAAAGGTTTGATTTCATGGAACGCTGAAGCCTTTGACATCAATTTCACAAAGTCAGCAAGCAAGAGAATACAAGAACTTCTTTTTCCAGTTTTTATTTTTGTTACCAGGGTATATTTGTACAAGTCAGGACATGACCCAAAAACCTGATCTTTGAAACCAAACATTTTAGAAAGCTAATGGAAAAACAAAACAAAACAAATACAAAACCAAAACAAATTAGTGATATCAGTATATCTCATATTACCTACATTTCAAAGAAAGAAACTTCAGACAGCAAAATCCAGGAGTCGTTCACTTCTACTCCTCAGTTTGCCCAGCTTATATCAACAGTATCTATTCAACCAACACTGCCAATATATTGTTAAGTCAGTAAAACTAGTTAGGTGAGCATACATTATAAAAAACAATTTAAGGTAATGTTATTTAAATCTAAACTCCCAGCTATGCTAGAAAGAATTACAGTCCTCCCTCCACTTTTGTGGGTTTGACCTTTGCAAATTTGATTATTCATGAGGTGTGCCCATGCCTTTCCCCATTCTCCTCCTCCCATTCCCTTGTGTTTTGCCAGGCATGATGAAAGATGATGAGTGCCCGGACAAAGGTAAGGAATTGGGTGGAGGCATACGTGCACCTTCCTTCTCCCCTCCTTTCCCATTCCCATGCTTCCGGCCCTGGCATACAAAAGGCAAGAGAACAGGACAGAGATTGTGGGAAGAATAGGACAGGGATTGCAAAAGTGATGCCCCAAACCCTCGCGAAAGTGAAGAGGCCACTGTATTCATTTTGAAAGATTATAATATTAAGGTCTCCAGGTAACTAATAAATTTACTTCCCCCTCATGGGGAAGGGAGTACTCTGCATATATAAGAAATGAAAAAATTAAAAAACAAACACCTGCAGTTTGCCACATCATTGTGTTGTGATATTGTTCTAGATGTTCTCATAGACAACGAGCTGGCAATCCTGCTTGCTCCACAATCGGCACCTTCATTATAATCACAAAGCCTCAGGTCGATGTAGATCAGATAACTTGCTTTCTGGTGCAGCTGCTGTCAGATAATACTTGACCCAGTATTATTCAGATGTGTTGAATTAGAGTTATCAGAATCCTTTGGCCTGCTGCTATGTCAGGATTATGGGAGTTGAGGATGAGACACATAATTTTCATTTTTGAAACATGAAAGTGCTTTCCGCGTGCAAACCATAGATGTTGGCTGGAATCCTTTTTGAGAGCTACGTATATGTAAGCACTATAGTGAAAGCTAGCATGGTGTAGTGGCTTGAACATTGGACTACAATCCTAGAGATCAGGGTTCAATTCCCCACTAAGCCATGGAAACTCACAGGGCTTGCCAGAAATTCTCAGACCCGGAAAACTCCATGATAGATTTGCCATAAGTCAGAAACAACTTGAAGGCACACAACAACAAGGCACCACTGTAATTGTGCTACACAGTGAATCCCTGTCTGGCCTCCCCACCCCCATACCTTCTTACTGGGAAGCAGCCACTGTGCTCAGTGGGGGCCTGTTCCCCTGTTGCTTGGAAAGCAGCCCACTTACAGCCCCCCCTCCTGTGATTGATCTCTGGTGAGAGGCAGAAGCAAGACCTCGTCCCAATTTCTCCTTGGACTGGAGATCACTTGTGCAAGGAGGGGTAGAACCATCAGCCAGATGCTTCCCAAACAACAGGGGAACATCAATCACAGCAGCTGTTACCGAGAAAGTGGGGACTAGTTTAGGGGCTATGTAGGGATGATGAATTTATAATAGTCACGACTGTGTAACTCTCAGTTACTCATTAGTTACTGCTTTTGAAGGCACCAGCTGTTCTTTCTCCACTATCTCTTTGTGACATTTGATGGGATGAAAGGACCTTTTAGCTAAAGGAATTGGATCAATTGATTGATTCATTGTTTGAAAGCCAGACAGTTTAGTTTTTGGCATTTTAAATGTCTGCCTACTCATTTTCCTATTGTAAGAGTTTCCTGAGAGCTAGCATGACGTAGTGGTTTGAAGGACTCTGGAGGCCAGGGGTCAATTCCCCACTTGGCCATGAAAATTCACTGGGTGACCTTGGGAGCATCACACGCTCTCAGCCCCAGAAAACTGCATGATAAGTTCGCCTCAGTATTTATGTAAGTCAGAAACTACTTGAAGGCACACAAAACAAGTGTTACCTCCTTTATGCTAGTCATAAAAAGGGTTTCTACATGCTGCTGAGGAAGTCTTATGGAGCTTGTTGTGCCAGAGAAATGAAACATCAGATGCTCTTTTAAGGCCCAACCAACCCAAAGCCTCTTGTACCTATTGGCTAGAGCTCTTACATTGTGTTATGAGACTAGTTTCCTGAGAAAAAAAATGAAGGGAAGTGGAATGTCTAGTGATAATGCTCGTCACAGGATTGTTTCTTTTGAGTTATGTGGTTGGTACTTCCTTCTCAGGTGCAAGATCACATCACGAGCAATTTGAAAAAATGCACAGACAAAAAAAAAATCTGGCAAGAGAAAATGGCATTCTCAAATTTTGCCCGTTCTTTTGCTTTCCCTGCTATAGCCTGGTAGATTTTAGTGCTGCCCTGTCCCACATCAGGCAGGCTGAGGCACAAATGCAGCTTCTATTTCCTCTCTTGTTGCCTGAGAGCGTTTAAAGGTATAGGTCCCATCTTTCACTTAAGTATTCATCTACTCCCCATTTTAATGTCTAACCTAACTATTCCTAATCGATTTCAAATCCAAATCAATGCACCACATATGGAGTAGCCGCTTTTAAGAGTGCAGATAGCTGGAGTCACAAGTGAAGTAAAATCTTTCACCACCACCTCATTTCTCAGTATAGTTCATGGGATGGGGAATGCATAATCCCTTCCAGATATTGTTGGATTCAGCACCACTGGCTTTGCTGCCTAGAGCTGATGGGAAGGGGGGATACAGTATCATCTGGGCAGCTATATGTTTCCCTTAGTTCTAGTGATATATATCTCCAAGTTGCCTGTCAACTTTTGGGGACTCCAAGGATTTTATAGGGTTTTCTTAGGCAATGAAAACTTAGAGGAGGTTTGCCTTTGTCTTCCTCTGAATATAGCCTACAGTACCCAGTCTTCTTTCCAACCAGACCTGACTCTGCTTGACTTCCAGGATCTGGTCTCTTCAGGACATTTAGGCTGTTTACGGTTTCCTTGCCCTGAATTAACATTAGAGTTTGCATTGAAAAACAAATATGAACAAGGACTAACTGTTGCATCAATTGTCAATTGTCTTTGTTCCATAGGAGGGAGCAGCTCCCTACGCAGCCCGGTATGTTGGCTCCATGGTTGCTGACATTCACCGTACCTTAGTGTATGGCGGGATCTTTTTGTATCCAGCTAACCAGAAGAGTCCAAAGGGAAAGGTAAGTCTTTTCTCCCTGTTATTGTTATTGTCAACTACCTTTCCTCCCAAAATTGAACCTTCTAGGGTCTTCAAGAAGACTGTGTTGGCCTTCAAGGTGCCACCAAACTCTTTGATGCAGATATAAGATGGGAATGGTGTATCATAATTGTTCTTATGAAGCAAAATAGAAGCAGAGTTAATAATGTCCAGTCTAACTGCATTGTTGGTGTTCTACTAAACCTTTTGTCTTGACTGAATCCATTTGAATATTTAAAACTATTTGTATGCTGAGCTGCCATGACATATAGGCAGATAAATGTTTTAACAAAGCTGTTCTGGCTTACCAGTATGGGGTGCTTTTATTTCTTTTAGGACCAGTTAATAATTTTCTTGTTGAAAAACGCTAAGGAGTGTTCAGCTCTTTCCTTTTCTTTCCCCAAGTGTTTCCTGTCCTGGAAAATCGAGATACAAAAGCAACTGAGAACAGCCCAATTCGCATATTTGTGAAAATTTGGCTGGCATCCTGTTTATGAACTATGATAGTTGAAGTCTGACTTAGGCCATCACAATTTCCATTTCCACAATTTCCACAATTTCCATTTCCATGTTAGAGTAGAGGATGAGTGAGGAGGCCTTCAGCATTTAAAAGCAATACTACACCCAAGTTTTCCAGCCAGCATGGGCAATAGTTAAGGAAAGCGCTGGAAACCTGGGTGTTTGTAGTTTGCCCAGTAACTGTTGATAAGTCTTTGTGTGTTTATGGGCCTTTAAGTCACCTGTAGGTTTTCTTAGTCAAGAAATACTCAAAGGTGGTTTTGCCAGTTGCTTTCTCTGAAATATAGCCTACAGCACCTGCTTTATATTGGTGGTTTCCCATCCAAGTACTAACCAGAGCTGATGCTGCTTAGCTTCCAAGATCAGAGAGGATCTGGTACCTTTAGGTTATTTATGAACCAAATAGCTCACTGTAAATCCACTAGCAGCAGAGTCCATGTTAGGAATAATATGGTCATGTTGTTTCCTAAATTTAAAAGATTGCATCTTAACTTGTAACCTTGCTAATCTGCTGTGTGTGGTTTTCTAGGAGCCATGGCAAAGTCCTGATAAAATCAGAGGTTTCTTCTACTCAAATGGAAGAAGAAACCTCTGTACATAGCTCTGGAGGAATTTTAGTAAGAATAAAGTAGTTGACTCTATAAGAATGTTAATTATTAAGATGTTTTTATTGGTTAGTCCTGGAATTTTTCTATGGGTCAATTAGTGTTATGCCCAGTTTGAAAATCTATGTAAAACAATAGTGAAAGGAACACAATGTTTCTCTTAAAAAAGGACACAAGGGCTGACCTAACTCAGATATGGGTTGATTACCTGAATAAGATGCAGTGAAATGCAAAGTGCATTGCCTAGAATCCAATATTACCTTATACTTAGCAAAGTTCTTTATTGGACATCAGCTGCATGAAGAGAAAAAGGTCCATGCTACCAGTGATCAGACTATAGTTGAATGCCATTTCTGTCAAGCATGTGGAGGAGGGGTCGGACTAGGACAAGTTACTTAGTTAAGTATAAGCTGATAACAGGATTCCAGCCATAGTTTATCTAACAACATAGGATGCCATTTTTCCATATAAAAGGTTTTTTCAAACCTAATTTGGGAAGAACTTTTCACTTCTGCTTGTAGGATCAAAATATATATTTAAAAGTATGAAACGGACTAAATTGACCTACCAGAACAGGATTACAAATGAAGTTTAAATTAAATTTAATCAGGGACTGAAGGAGTGATCTTTTTCTTTCTGCTTTGGTGTAGCATTTCTATAGAATAAAAAATATTTAATAAGGTAAGAGTACAGAAAATAGCCTGAATGCTGGACATCTTAATTTAAATTACTGTGATCCTAGAAAGAGGTGTAAGAATTGTTCACAGCCCTCCAGATCTTGTTTTTATTGTCTTTCCCAACACCACCATTACCATTCATATCCTGCTTTTTCTGCAAAAGCTGGACTCAAGGCAGTTTAACTGCAACTCCCAGAGTTCTTCACCATTGGCTATGATGGCTAGGGATGCTGGTAGCTGCAGTTCAACAACATCTGGATAGCTGTACAAATTGTGGCCTTCCAGATGTTATTGGATTGCAATTCTAGCTAGCATAACTGCTGGTAAAGAATGCAGGGAGTAAGAATCTGACAGCATCTGAAATACTTAAAGTTTCCCTTCCCTGGGGTAATAAGAGAGTGTGGCCTGTCAGGTATTTGCGATCCTTATACAAGCAAAGATTATTCGTCCATCTAGGCTAGTATTGTTAATTCTAGCTGGCAATGTGTCTCCCAGGGCTTGGGCAAAGCCTTCCTGGAGATGCCAGGGGTTGAACCTAGGACCGTCTACACATAAAGCATGTGTTCTACTACTGAGCTATGGTCCCTCATAGGACAATTACAATGAGATGCCATCATGGTATAAAGATTTCTGGTGTGTAGTCTCAGTGTATGTTTCTTTCAAATCCATGCTTTGTGTAGCTACATCTGTCTGTCACCCTGCTTCCTGTTGTTGGGTGCCTTCAAGTCATTTCTGACTCATGATGAGCTTAAGGTGCACCTATGATGGGGTTTTCTGGGGCTGAAAGTGTGTGGGTGCCCAAAGTCACTCAGTGGGTTTCTATGGCCAAGCAGACAATTGAACACGGGCCTCAAGGGTCCTACTGTAATGCTCAAACCACTACACTATGCCGGCTCTACCTGCTTCCTTGTGTATTGTGTGCCTTCAAGTCATTTCTGAATTATGGCAAACCTATCAGAGGCTGAGAGTGTGTGACTTGCCCAACATCACCCAGTGGGTTTCCATGGCCAAGCAGGGAACTGAAGCCTAGTTGCCAGGTCGTAGTCCAATGTTCAAACCACTATACCACGCTGGCTTTCCCCTGCTTCCTTGCTGTGAACCAAAATCTTAACTGTTTACAGTTTGCTTGCAGCCTTGTTCTTCTTTAGTGTGCAGCTTTCACAGCTCTACCAAAACCACTCAGTTTAAATTATGATTCATTTTCAAATCTAAGGAATGATTCCTTCCTCCTCCATTTTGAACTGATGTGGTCATCAGCTGGGGAGGAGGAATCCACTCATCTACCCAACAGATTGTCAGAATGAAGCTGGCTTAACTCCTCATGTTGTAGAACATCTGTTAATCTGAAACCCACATAGGATCACATTTCTGATGTTAAGTACTCCCAAGCAGATATGTTTAGCTTTGATTCAGCCGTGTAAATGAGCTTGTTTGGAATTCAAAACTGTACTTTTCATTCAACTGTACAGCCTGTCCTTCTTGGCTACCAGGCAGAAGATAGATCTCAGTAGCTTGATTAATTATGTGGATATTATAGTACTGCCTCAATTTGTTGTTTTGGATATGCTTGCTGAGCATTTATTTTATTAATGCACCAGCAGAATTGCCTGGTTTACATCATGGAAGTTGTTGACCAAAACCTAATTTTTCCGACCTCAGGTCTTGTCTGTTAAAATAGGAACAATAATTAACTTCATTTGTCTGCAAAGGTATTGCTTGAGACTGTTCTGGGAGTGTAGATTAAATAACTAAATACTTATAAGTCCTGTCCAAATAGCTGTTTAATCCAGGATCCTGTTTTCCCACAGTCACCAATGTTTTGGATCTGGGAAGTCCAAAAGAGGTTTTCTCCACTCTGTTCCTTCCTGGTTATTCAGTGGTAAGAGTATAGGACTGGATCCAGGTTCAAGTTTTTGCTGAGCCATGAGGCACACCAAATGGCCTGGAGCCATTCACTCTTTCTTAGCCTGACCTACCTTATAGGGTTATTGTGAGGATTAGGTAAGAAAGAAGACAGCCATGTATTTTATCTTGAGCTCATTGGAAGGAAAAACAGGATACAAATACAGCTAAGAAAGAAAGAAAAGAAAAGAAAACAAATTCAGCTAAATAAATGCAGCAGTTTCATAATGCCATTATAGGTCATTATGGGTCATTGTTACCTCTATCTACCCTAAGCATTCCATTTTCCCCTGTCAAAGCCTTCTGAACTAGTAGACATCATTGTGCTCTGTGTGGCTGTGACTTCCATACTTTAAAACATGAAGAAGTTTTTGATAATGAATCTATCCCCAATCAATTTCATTGGAACTCCAAGTTCTAGGATTAAGTAATTAAGTCCCATTGATTTCAGTGGTGAAAATCTTAGCATGGCCTTTATTTCTCTATTGAAATAAACTGAAATTTGAAACATTTAATATTGGGCTGGATTGTTGTTGATTTTGTTATTGTTTTATGAAGCCAAATTGGAATTTGACAGTAAGGGTTGACAAGAAAATCTGCAAAAGAGTGTATAACTTTCTGAAATGTTGTAACCAAAGACATGTTTTCACCTTTCTAAACAAATGCAGAAAAAATGTAATAAAGAGTCTCCTCTTGTGTTTCAGCTCCGACTCCTCTACGAATGCAACCCCATAGCTTTCCTCATTGAACAGGCTGGAGGGATTGCTACTACCGGGACTGAGGCAGTGCTGGATGTGAAACCAGAATCTATTCATCAAAGAGTCCCCTTTGTTGTTGGCTCTCCTGATGATGTTCAAGAATACCTTTCCTTTGTGCAGAAACACCAAAAAAGCAGCTAATGGCCCTCTGGCGTTCTCCATGCCCACCTCCTTTATTACTGTATATTGTAAAGAGGATTATGCTGAAAAGTGAAACAAGGCCCAGAATCCTGTTGATGCGCTTGTACTTGCAGTTATTTTGTTCCCCAAGGTTTTCCCTCAAAGCTGGTAAGGGAAGGCAGATGAAGGCTGGAATCCTGTTGTTGTCTTAAATATATGTATAAGTTTCCTCATGGAAGGAGCTGGGTGTTTTTGTCCCATGCCACACATCTACAAGTTTGTGGAAGTGGAGTTGCATATGTGGCACCATTCCGCATGGATGCACATGGATGCTCATGCAGATTTGCAGATTTGATTCTGCATTCAGTTGTGTCTTGGGATATGTGTTCAGTTACCCAACATTGCCATTTTACACAAGAGTTGAACAGTATAAGCACGTTCAGAGACTTACTCTACACAACTCTGATGTCTTGGCTAAAATCTGAGAGCTCTGGGCAGCCAATTTCTCTGATTCTTTACTTTCATTGTGGCCACAGTGCCTGTGGTCTTGTTCTTCCTGCTGCCACTGCCTCCTGGCATAGTTATGCCAGCATAGAGCACCAACAGAATTCTGGCCAAAAATGTCTACCCTGCTGAAACCAGTAGAAAAAAATGAAATGGTTCCCTTTTGGTGGCTCAAGATACCAAAGGGAGAGTCTCAGTTTCTCTCATATATGAATAAACCAAAGCACATTGACTGGCAGTTAGTGAAGGGGGTGGACAGTTTGTCAGCCACCTCCGTTTCTCTGAGAAAACATTTGAATGCCAAGGTTCAAACCTACCTCTAACATCACTTCAGCTAAATTGTCGGTTGCAGGTGTTTGTTTCCCATTAAACCACACACAGTTATCAGCCTTGTGACTTGTGAGGTCATATGTTTGTCTGCTCAATTGTACTTACTGTGAGTAATTGATCAAAACAAGAATGCCATTATGCTTGGCTCTTAGTTCACGTCAACTAGACTTCTGCAATGCTAACAGAAAACCCAACTTTGTGTAGATTAAGACCGTTCCTGTTGCACTGCATTTGTAGTTTATGCACCCTTCAAATTTAATCTCTAAGCAAAGTTTTTACCTCCAGACAGCTTACACAAATGATTCATACTTACTAATGTTCCAAGTATTTTTTTTCCATAGCTTTGAAAAACTGGAGAGCGGGGTGGATTGTATATTGGTTATGCTATCTAGGGCTGATGAGATCTGCAGTCCAGCAACATGTTCAGGGATCCAGTTTGCCCCTACCCAGCAGCCTAAATCCTATTGCTAGTTCCAAGTAGAGTCAAACAGTTAAATCAATGGCACTTCCCTAAATGCTAATTTACCATCTAGCAATTAATTTGAGGGTCTGCTCTAGTTGGGACTAACAAGTAGGTTTAGGCTGATTTATTTGATGATATCTTGAAAAGCTAAACTTTATGTGCTCAGCTATATACCTAAAACTTATATGCTGCCTCAACAAAACATATACCCTGCCCCATACTTAACACTAGCTGGCATTCTGTTAGAGAGAGACATGCATGTAAGTTTTCCTTACACCTGTGTATGTCTTTTTTAGGTCTCTACAGAGATTAGTATTCCTTTCTTCTCTCTGCAGTACCCAATGTCCCTCCTGGACACGCTGTACAGTCTCTGAAGCACCCAAACATGGCCATTCTGAATATCATAGGGGAATAGGTAGGATTAGAGAAACACCTGGCCGTGTCCTCATAGATGCAAAATTATTATATCAGTGCTGAGACCCTTGAGGGTTCCTATGGATCTCAGCACTGGTGCAATCATTTCCCTTCTGGTGTCAGGGACATAGCCAGATGCTCCTCCTGTCTACTCTGCATGAGGCACAGAATGGTCATGCAGGGGTGGAGGAGGGCTTAAGAGGTGGTACAGTAAATCAGGGTGGTGGTTGCATGGCTCAGCCTAGCCTATTTCAACATAAGGAACTACTATGCTATGCTGAGTCATGATGTCAAGTGGATCTCAAAATACTTTGTCTCTGATTGTGGCTAGGGAAAAACAGTGGACAAAATAAGCCTTTGAACCTATGTGCCGCTAAAAGTGAACTACAGATCTTTTGGAGTGCACGTGGGAGACAGATACCTAGTTTGTTGGAACAACAAAACAGAGGCCGTTAGTCACTGCCAAATGTTGCAATACAATGAAGTTTGTGTATTGTCTTGGCTGTGCTTACTGCCTCTGCCTGGTTGGTAATACCAGCAATGAGGTGACTATATATTTAACCCATGGCTAAAGCACTATTCTGTGGAGAGTCAAACTGAAACTTTTGATACCAGAAGCCATTGTTTGAAAGCTGAATCCTCCAAGCACAAGTCTTGTTGGAACAAACTCAGTTTATACAAAGCAAAAGATCATTGAGGATGAAAATGCTGGGAGAAGCCAACACTCACAACATTAAATAGACTGAGGAGACTACTTAGTCATACCTGCTATTAATCATTCTCATATTTTACTTTGCCCTTTTCGGAATGATCTTTGGCACGTTGACCTCTGTTGCCTACCATGAAGACATAGCAACAGATATTGCAGCACGCTAGTGGATTGTTTATCCAAACACTTACATATAAATGTCCAGAATCTTGTTGGGCAGTTACACGTCAAGAGTTATGCACTTGTGACTGTTTTGTATTCATGATCTCTATGTAGTTTAGGGGTACACGGGGACCACGAAAGTCCTCCAGTCTCCACTTACTGGAAATAGCCACTGCAATAGATGAGGGTCTGTTCCCCTGTCAATCAGGAAGCAGCTGTCTTGTCCTACCCTCCCTTGTATGAGCAATCTCTGGTATGAGGGGCAATTGCCACAGAGGTCTTGCTTCTGCCTATTGCACTAGAGATCACTCATGGGAAGGGGAGGGACTGTCAGCTGCTTCCTAATCAATAGAGGACCCCCGATAAGTAAGGATAGGGGGAACTGAGATGGGATTTACTGCACAGCACAGTAACTACTGTGTTTACACATATGTAAATACCCAACAGCATTCCAGCCAATGTTTTCCAGAGTAGTTTCTTTTCATTTCAATTAGTCTTAGTTAATTTGTTCATGAGCTCCAAGAAATGGCATGAAGTGGATGAACACTTTTCCAGCACTGATAACAAGGTCCATTTATAGACAACTTGAAAGCAACAATATAAAATTTTCTGGCTTGTTGGAAGCAGAATACAACAGCTTTAATTAGTGTTGCTCAATTGTAACCAACTATTTGATTCTTCCCAGTGAAAATCCTCCAGTCACCAAATAACATTTTTGAAAAGGAATAATCTCAGTGATATTTTTTTAGACATTGACATTAATTTTTTCTCATTTGATGGCCAAAGGCATCCTTGGTTTTATGAGCAAATGTTCTCATGAGTTCTCCCCATCATGTTGGAAAGAACTCTTGTTCTCATGATTTAGTTACAATGACTTAAAACTGAGGTCATAATTCAGATAAAAGGGCTTTTTTTTTTTTACATTGATTTGCAAGGCTGAGTTAAGCAAATGCTAAAATCCATTCCAAGGTGATAGGAAAAGCTGTAACTTTGACAAGGTTGTGCCATCTTTAATAGCACTCAACTGTTGCGATAGAAGAAATTAGGGCTGTGTAACGCTTCATCTAAATCCTGAATATCAAAGCAAATTCAGCTCATTTGGACTGGTTTGCACCAGCTTTGGAGAAATTGCACTGCTTCTGGAGCAGAATGCTATAGTCAGAGGCACTTTGGACTAATCTGGAGATTCAGACCTAGTGAACAGAAGTCAAAATAAAAAGTGCTGCAATTCTGGACTGAGAGACATATTGTAAAGTCCTGCACAAGGAGAATGACAACATGTTTTCCTGTCCCCTCTCCCCAAACCCATCCTTTAGCTGCTATAACTCTTCTGACACAGCAGTTTACTGCCTGGTGGAGAGCAGTTATGTTCCTATAGCTGGATACATAGCAACAGGTTTCTTTGAGGAAAGAACTCTTGTTCTCATGATTTAGTTACAATGACTTTCATTTATTAAAACAGAGGTCATAATTCAGATAAAAGGGCTTTTTTTTACATTGATTTGCAAGGCTGAGTTAAGCAAATGCTAAAATCCATTCCTAATGGCTCTAATGGCTCCTCTAGATGTTCTGGAGGATGATGTCATTGTCCTACATCCAGCTATAGGAACACATCTTCATGGTACCCTCCTCAACCAGTAAATGTCACTTCTGAGTGGGGAGGCAGCAGCTTCAAGGTGTTGCTTGTTGTGTGTTCAGGGGAGAATTCCATCTAATAGTCAAGCAAGGCTTATGCAAGGCTTACCTGACCTGGTTGCTCCATTTCAAACGTGCATATTAATCGTTTTAATAGAAAAGTAAGTGAAACATGTCGAACTGCTCTCCTCATTGGGGTGGGGTTTAGGAATCTATCTCTGTTCCTCTCATGTTATTTCTGCCTTTGGTAGAAATTTTCTGTTAAACAGGTAGTATCCAGGGGCACATGTAGTTTGTTAACTGAGGTGTACCTATATTCACAAATTCCAGTCCATCAGCAGAGGTGATCATCAGCAGACGCTGAGATAATGATTCTTTGGAATACTGCATATGTGAGTATATATGCCTCAAAACTACATGTGAGACAAAGGAGTTCTACTTGAAGTTGTTGATTTTGGGTGAACTGACTGGGTAACCAAATTTATTGTGTTCATACCCCTCAGGGTTACTACCAGTTTGACAAGTGTATGTTATCGTATGAGCTTTTATAACCAGGGTCTCAACTTGCATCTTTCTGTTTCCTATTATGCTCTGATTCCACCTCACAACCATATAACTGTTATATATATGGCACTTTAATATTAATTTCATCAGTACGTTTTTAGGAACAGGATTGAAATCCATGGAAGTTCGTACTAAAATAAACCAGTTTTTCTTAAAAGTGCTGGTTGATTCCTTCTCCTTCCCTTTTTCCTTTTATGAATTTTGCTTCGATGAACAAATATTTAGATGTGAGAATAGTTTTAGGATATGACCAAAATTTTAAGTTTTCCTGAATATATTGGTAGCATATTAACTGTTGCACTTATAAAACAACTGAGAAAGCCCATCCTTCATAGAATCATAGAATCATAGAATCATAGAAATGTAGAGTTGGAAGAGATCACATGGGCCATCCAGTCCAACCCCCTGCCATGCAGGAACACCCTCAAAGCACTCCTGACAGATGGCCATCCAGCCTCTGCTTAAAAACCTCCAAGGAAGGAGACTCCACTACACTCCGAGGCAGCAGATTCCACTGCCGGACAGCCCTGACTGTCAGGAAGTTCTTCCTGAGGTTCATCTCCTTTCCTGCAGCTTGGATCCATTGCTCCTTGTCCTGGTCTCTGGAGCAGCAGAAAACAAGCCCTCTCCTTCCTCTACATGGCATCCCTTCAAATATTTAAACATAGCTATCATGTCCCCTCTTAACCTTCTCTTCTGCAGACTAAACATACCCAGTTCTCTAAGTCTATCCTCATAGGGCATGTCTTCCAGGCCTCTCACCATTTTGGTCGCCCTCCTCTGGACTTGCTCCAGCTTGACCATGTCCTTCTTGAATTGAGGTGCCCAGAACTGGACACAGTATTCAAGATGAGGTCTAATCAAAGCAGAGTAGAGTGGTACCAATACCTCCCTCGATCTAGACACCATACTCCTATTGATGCAGCCGAGAATTGCATTGGCTTTCTTGGCTGCCGCATCACACTGCTGACTCATGTTCAGCTTGGGGTCTATTAAGATTCCTAGATCCCTTTCACACGTACTGCTATCCAGCCACTTGTCCCCCATCCTATATTTCTGTATTCCATTTTTTTCTACCTAAGTGTAGGACCTTACACTTCTCTCTGTTGAATTTCATTTTGTTAGCCTTGGCCCAGCTCTCCAATCTATCACATTATGACGGTTTTCTGCTGAATTTTGTAGTGTTTCATTTTTATTTTATAGTAGAGATGTGAATTATGTGGCCTTTCAGATGCTCCTGAGAGTGGCAGGTCCCAGCGTTCCTCACTCTGGGCTATAGTGCCTAGGGCAGTGGTTCTCAACCTGTGGGTCTCCAGATGTTCGTGGACTTCAGCTCCCAGAAGCCCCAACCACTATGGTCAATGCTCAGGGCTTCTGAGAGCTGAAGTCCACGAACATCTGGGGACCCACAGGTTGAGAACCACTGGCCTAGGGCATGTGGAACATGCAATACAGCAGCATCTGGAGGCCTATACAGTCCTATCCTATTTTAAAGCTGCCAGGCCACCATCTTAAATATTTTCCATTCACTCTTGACTGTGGGCCTTTCCGCACGACACTTTTATAGTGCTACTATTCCACTTTCAACATCCCGTGGAATTCTGGGGTTTGCAGTTTGCTGAGGCCAAAGGGCTCTCTGGCTGAGAATTCTAAATGCCCTTCCCTAAACTGCAAACCCCAGGATTTCATAGGATGTTGAAAGTGGAATAACAGCACTATAACACGGTAGTGTGGAAAGCCCCATGATTCAACAAGAGCTGACAATACTGCACGTACAAGCATTTCAGCTCTTCTCCAGGTCATGAAACCAAGCCAAACATTCTTGCCAGTTCCTGTACTATTCACTTGTGGAACAGTTTGTCATGGAAGGAAATAGTTGCCAAAGGAAAAAATAATATGCCTTCTCTGTTGCTCAGTCAACCATTGCATTTGATAACAATTTTTTGTTTGTTTGTTTGTTTGCTTAGGAAAACTAAATCCTGCCCCAAGGCAGAGCTGCTTTGTATACCTCATTGATTCAATATGACATTCAGAATACATTGTCACCTCATGCCCTGGAATAAGATGCTCATTTACTGTAAAGAGCCCTACAACAACAACATTTAACCATCTTCTCATTCTCTCTCTCTCTTTCTTTCATGCACATGTTTACCAATTACTACCCAAGCAAACCTAATGTAGGAGGTTCCATTTCCTGTTCTATTCTAGTTGATCAAGTTTTCTTCCAATGTTAAAATGAAATCAGTTGCTTTCCCGTCATCTATGATTGTACGAGGGACTAGGCTTTTTTTTTTATGGTTTCACTGGTGTGAGAAACTGACTTAAAATAGGTTATTTTCCACAATAGCAGCAGCAGCAGCAGGAGCAACAACAACAAAATCTCGCACACAATCATACTGCAATCTAAGCACATATATTAAGAACACAGTCCTGTTCAGTTCAGTGTGACTGATTTCTGAGTCAACGGGTTGCAGAGCAGGATAGACTGCTCTGCCAGAACACATAATTCAATGATCAACCTACTTATCTCTAGTAGGGTGTGGAAACCATGTTTGTTTATACTTAAATATCAGGGCTTTGGGTTGACCATCAAAACAAAGATAGGGGGAAATGATGGAGAGACACAAGAAAAAATAAGAAGAAAAGGAAGGAAAAGGATCAGCATTCTTCATGTGTATTGTTGATTTCAATAGCTCTATTCTAAGCTTTACTAGGACTGGATTTTAGGAGAATAGTTCAGTTTAATTTTATAGAAAAGGCTACTGAGAAATTGTTAGCTCACCTCTCTTAAGTGTCAGAGCAACTGCAAAATGTTTAATGATATATATAATTAAGAATTTGGAGATGCTTATGAATAATAAAAAAGATGGCTGGGATCCTATTGGTTGGTTGCAAGTGCAGTTAGACCCACTCAAGGAATTGTTGAATGTAAGTCAACAAACGCACAAAAACCAGACGCTTTCCTTTAGTTAAGTCTCAGATTGGATTTAGGTTGATAGTGATTGCATTAAAAATGCACTAAGATAAAAATCCACAGTCAGAATTGCTTAAATCTGGATACTATCTGAAGAAAGAATACTATATTGTCAAAGGTTATTTTTCTATTTTATTAATTATAAAAGAAAAAAATATACAATGTGATAAACATAAAGGTGAAAGAAAAAAGTTACAAAAAATGCTTACATTTCTATTTCTCTCTAAGTCCATTAACATAGTATACTTATTCAATGTATTATAAATCGTACTGATCATATATTTTTGTTATCTGTATCTGAATCTCATTCTCATTATACCCATTGTTATTATTTATTCTCATAATTAGCATTTTAAAAAATATAAGTAATTTCATTCTTATTTTCTATCCTTTTCAAACTAAATTTAACCTATTGCTACTACTGAATGTAACCTTATTTCTAAGTATGCTGTTACTAGGTATACCCTAAGTGTACCCCTTTCCCAGAGCCAATTATATCTCAAGTTACTCTTGAGATTTGTAACTCTTCTTGTGGAGGTATGACACCTTCCTCTTTTATTAATACCTTTTCCACGAATATCTTCCGTATTGCTTCAAAATCATTCCCTTTATTTATTCCTTTTTTGGCCTTAATTCCACATTAACTTATGGTTAATTGCGATTTTCCACACTTCTTTATACTGATATTGTCAAAGGTTATTTAAGGATTGAAACGTTGCAAAACTTCTGGCTTGGAGTCAGAGTTCAAAGACTGGATTGCCGAACTTTATAATATTCTTATTCAAGATCAAAATTGCTTGCTTATCAAAGGTAAATATTTACTGAGCAATACATACGCTGTAAGGTTTAAAGACTAAAAGACCTGATATGCTTGACGTCTAAGAAAAACTTGCAGACTTAGGAGTATTTTTTTACAAGTAGTTCTGTCAAAGATATGATGTGGAATGCCTAGTATCAGATATAAACCTTCTTTTTTGTATTCCATTTCTTAGAGTTTTTGAGGTATTGAAACTATCAGCCCAAATCTATTGAACAATGAAAACATGTCCAGCTATTTTACTGTAGATGAATGTGCTGCAACAAGCATTCAGAAGGCCCCTGTGAAAGCTGGTCACAGGACATTCAGCTACACTGCTACAGGAAAATAGCTGGACATGTTTCCATTGTTTCCTCCAGACTGGCATCTTTGCTACACATCTAGGCATGGGAAAATTGATATTTTTTCTGCTGATCCCCTCGCCCTCCATTAACATAGAAATGTTCATATTTTTGGAGTGGCATCACCTAAAAGCTGATCGGGTGGGGATTTTAATCTTGTTTATTTTATAATGTTTGTAAAGTCTAGTTTCCACTTCTGGAACAACAACAAAAATAGGTTACAAGCATATCACTAAAAGGATGCCGGCTGATTTCTCCTTTTCCTTTTTGTACAAACTCAGAACTAAATATACCCTTGAACAGGTGTACTCTTCCTTGGTAATGTCCCCCACCCACTCTGTAAGATTCCAGTTCTCCTCAGCCCTAGCCAGCTTGCCTAATGAAGTATAATGGGAATAGTCCATCACCATATGGAAGGCCAAGTGTTCTTTACCTCTGCAGCAGACTATACTGTCTTATCACCAGTACAGAAGTACGACTTAATCTAGTTATTTTCTGTGCATTGAATGGAGCAGGGAGGTATCGTGATTATTACCTCAGCTAAGGTAATGGCATTGTTAATATGTATGAAGAGACAAGTCAATTTAGGAATTATCACCCTAGCTGTCCTAAAGACAGTAACTAAGATCCTGTTTTGATCTGGCAAGGTGTAGACTCCAATAGGGTACTTTCCCCCATTCTTCCACTTCCCAGTGCAACAACCTTTGTCTACCCCAGAACACACATTCTATCTCGTGTGTTAGAGGCCTTGTTCTATATCAGGGACAGGAATTGCGTAGCCTTATCATTTCTTTTTGTCTTTGAGAGCAAAAGTGGCCCCTCTAGCTGCTGATGGACTGCAACTTCTATCAACCTCAGGTAGCATAGCCAACGGTGAAAGATAACGGGAAATGCAATCAAACATCATGTGGATGGCCAGATGTCCTACTTGTGTTCTAAACTCAGATAATAAAAACACACAGAATGTCCAGCAAGGCGCAATGCAAATTATAGGACAAAATGACAGTATTATGAATGCAAAGCAAATGTTGCTATGGTTGTTCACCAGTAAGTAATGAGTTAGGGATTGCATACACAGCATTGTTCATAAACAAGGTCAGGAGGCATCAAGCAGGAAGTGGTGACATTCAGGAATTTGAAACAAACTTGTATGCCTATGATACCAAAGGCATGTGACAGCATACAACTCCTGCTTAAGCTGCAAAATGGATTTCTGAAGTATAGGATGGAGAGTGTCTCTTATGCTTTATTGCTCAAGCAAACAGTTTTGATACTTCCAAAATCCAACAACCCTTTCCCATTTAGTGACTGATGACCTTACCATTATCCTTCTGCCTCCAAGTAGATGACTGAAAATGAAACAGCCTAAATATCTGAAAAGAGCCTTAAAGCAGAGGCAGGAAACTTTGGTCCTGAGCAGATGGTTTTAACCCTTACCCACTGGCTATGTTGGGTGGAGCTGATGAGGCCACACATCCATCTTCCCTCTCACTTCCATGTTTTCAGAAACGATCTTCATAACTTAGTTGAAGGAGGCAGTTACACAAACTGATGTACTGAAAGAGGCTGGTGAAAGAACAGGATTCTTCAGCCTTTTATAGCTGCACAGAAAGGGGAATTTCAGTAGGTATAGCAGCTCTACTGGGGTATAATGACCTGAGCATTGGAGTTTGGATGTGGAAACTGCTTGGATTGGAAACCCACCAGGTGACCTTGAGGAATCCACTCTCTCTTGGTCTAAGAGAAAGGCAAAGGCAAATCCACTCTGCACAAATGCTAAAGTAAGCCCCATGAAAAGTTTACCTTAGGATCAGAAACAATTTGAAGGCAAACAACAAAGTAGCTCTACTTTCTGAGATGACAATTCTGTACAATTTAAGGTGGAGGAGCCCACTTTTGGAGACAGCCATCCTAGATTTTCTACTTGCTGAGTAATATTCTAGACACCTTGGGAACAAACATGGAGGGTGGCACAAACTGATTTCAGAACAGAATGGGAGGAAGACCAATTTCCACATACAAAAGGGACACAACTCCTCTGCATATGTTGAAATGTTCAGTGTTTATTTGAAAAGCTCTAGCTCTTTGTGCAAGCTGTTTTTTTAAAAAAAACACATTAAAATTAAAAAAGAAACTATGATTTAGCCAGAATGCAAGCTATCATACATAAGCAACATTTACATCAAGTTTAAAAAAAGTGGGCACATATTGCCATCAAGTAAACATCACAGAGGCTCAAGGTTTAAAAAAAACACAACTCAGATCTTGGAAGAAACAGATGGAAGCACATGTATTAGTAACATGTGCAAGTCAGTTTAAAGTCCCTTCTTGTACTGGGATACTTCAGTGGCCTCAGAAAGTGCCTGGAGAGACCAACAATCTGGAGAGCTCATTCCAGTAGTTCATCTTCTCAAGTTGAAGATGGCTGTGGCTTTACCAGCAACTTCTTTTCCTGGAGAAGTTATACTAGAGGATAGCTAGCAGCTGTAGCTATACCACAGTGGTTGTTCCTATCTTTGGCCATCAGGATATAACCTTTGTCACCCCACTTTTCACTCCAGCTGAAATAACAAAAATACAACAATTAAGACTCTGACAGGTCAAACTAATATTTTAACAGACAAACTAGTATTTTGGAACAGCTACAACAATGCTCGCTTTTCTTTTCCCACTCCATTCCATTTATATCAAGTTTATTACATTGAAAGCCTGGAGACGAGGGACTATATTAGTGTCTATGCAGCACTTGGTAAGTGTCACCACAAGGATCAACAACAACAAAAAAAAGGCTAGAGTCTTTATTATCAGCCAGCAGCGGAGCATTATCTGCAGCTCCTTCTGGCTTCTCCCTCAAGCTAGTCATCACCCAAGTGCCACACCCTAGTTATACCTTAGTATTTATTCACAGTTGCAAAACCAGCTAATCTTGGCTGAGAAGCTGGACATTAAAAATACTGAATGCAGTCTTGGTCATAAAATCTTAGACAGCTCAGTGAGACAGTAACTATGATATCTTACAGAAATTGCAGGCTGCAGGATAAACAGAACAATTTACAAGTTCCAGCATACATGCAGTGAAACCAATGTGTAAACCTTCACAAGATTTGTTAATATAACAAAGGCAAATCTTTTAGACATCCCTCCTCAAACAGACCTGTTTTTGACAATCCAATATTTTTTCTTGTTATCATCATCTGTTCCCTCAAAGCCATAACCAACAACAAGAACTCCATGGTCAAGCTCTTCACTGCTGCAATCTGGGTCATAGTAAATTCCTAGTAATAGAAGAGTAGGTTAAAATTTTAAGACAAATGACTTCACCTTTTGATTTTGTCTACAGTATTTTGTCTCATGCAGCCATGTATAAGAAGCTACTTTATGCAAAGTCAAATCTGTTTATACTAACCATGCTCTGCAGGGTTTCAGATACAAGTCTCTTGGTTTCTTTTCTTGTTTTAGCTGTGCTGGCTTCATTTACAATTTTGTCCAGTGTAACAACTATGATCCCTAAATATCTCAAAGGGCAAGATTTCCCCCACTCTTATTCAAAGAAATACAGAAAAGGGAAGGGATCTGTGTTTCTATGCTGGCTTGCAAGGAGACAAAAGAAAGCACTAAGAAAGATGCAAAGCTTCTGCAAAGAGTTCTATTCAGACTTCCATATATAAAGAAACAAGATTCAGGTCCTTTCCGCATGCCATTTCTCATGTGAAATGGCCTCTGGAGTGTCACGCAATTGCCAGGGCTGTTTCACATGACGTCCTCACAATCACACGATGCTCCCGAGGCCACTAGGTGGCGATCGCGCAATATATCATTTGCGGCTTTTTGCCAAAAATGATGCGTGATTGCACGTCATTCCCGGGCCCCACACACATTTACCTTGTATGCGGAGCCTCTGGAGACATGGCCGTCGTGTTTCCACCCCCAGCGCTGCCTGGGAAGTACCTGGCTGTGCTGCAGAAGGAAGAGGCAGCACAGCCAGGTGCTTCCTTCAGGCCAGCATGGAGCTGGTGCAGAGAAGCAAAGGGGATGAGAGTGCCTCTCGCAAGAGGCTTCTCGTGTGATTCCCGCACACCCACATCGAGAAAAAGTAAGGTGCGAAAAGGGCCTCAGACTATCAAGGCATCTGCTGAAGTCTCTGAGTAAGGTAGTCTCATTTACTTCTTGGGGTTCTGGACAAGACCAAGCTTTTTGGGATCCAACATGCACCCAATGAAGTGAAAGGACTGTGCCAGATAGGGGGGGAAATAGTCTGGATTTTGCTCATGTTCTTGCACAGAGCTGTTGCAGTATAAACAGATTCTCTTCCATGCAGTTTGACATCCACAGGGACCTCAGGAGACAGAAATGGACCAGTGACATTTTTAAACCAACCCCCAAATCCCCAAATTACTAGAGAAGGTAGGTTCTAGCTTTGTTTCAAATCTTGTTGCTATCTGACCTATTCATGCACAAGACTAATGCACCATGTACCCAAATACTGCTGCTCATATTTATAAGACAAAAGCAAGCTTCACAGTTAACTGTTAACATAGTTAACATGTCCAGCTTTTTCATCAGTGTTCTCTTGACAACTAAACAATACATCCTATACTAGTTTTCCCCAGTGTACTGCCCTTCAAATGTACTGGACTAAAGTTTTCTACTATTATTAGCTAGCCTTGGGAATGAAATGCCTGGAGAGTGCTAGGATTGGGGAAGGCTGTTCAGCAGAGTCCATAAAAAATGGTTTTCACATGAACAATGCCTCACCTGATTCATAGAACTGGAAAGTGGAGTGACTTGCATCAATCGCAACAGAGACTGGCCCAACTGAAGCCACTGCCTTCATGAGGGCCCGTTCATGTCCTTCTGGGATGTCCACAAACCCGGTGTCATTAGCAGCATTGAATTCAGACTTGTACAAGCAATCTTCATCATCCTTAAAAGACAAAAACATTTGCTATGATTGAAACTTTAAAATGCAAGATTTAGCTAGCTCTTTCAAACACTAGTGTTCCAATTTTAAAAAACACCACAAATATGCAAAACCAGCAGAGATTGTAGTTACTGAGCAAATGCAACCCAGTTAAAATTCAAACCAAAGCATTCTCATTGTTCAAGTCTTTCACAAGCATTCCTGTGATCAGGGGGAAAAAAAGAAGTTAATCATTTTAATCTGTTGCACTGTCAACAAAATAGGCTAGCAGGCAAGTATCCCACATCCAATGACAATCCCAGATATCTGAATATTCTCTGCTGCTGTTCCTTAATTTACTTCCCTAATGTATCTACTGACCTGTTAGATCTGACAAGGAAATTGGTGGGAAGGAAACCTGACCAAAGAAGGCACCACTGGTCAAGAAACCACTATACCTTGGCAATGTATGGGTAGGACTCCTCGGAATCAATGCCACCATTGTCCATTATATACTGGAAAGCCTGATCCATAAGACCCCCATTGCAGCCCTGGTTTCCTTCAGGCCGAGAGCAATCCACAAGATTTTGTTCACTCAGGGAGACCAGTTTGCCAGTTTTACGAAAGTGCTGTCCTTCAAGGGATCCGGTTGTACTGAATGCCCAGCAAGAGCCACACTGACCCTGAAGACAAATGGAGAGACGCATTTGCTTAAATCCAACTTTAGCAATGGGAGAAAGCACTGTTATCATGTTCTGTCCCACCTGCTCACTCTCAGCTGGGAAAGCTGGACTGCAATTCCCAGAATCCTCCAGCCAGCACAGCCCATGAACCAAACAAGTTTGCTTTTTTCCACCAGTTTGCCTTCCAACAGAAGCATTTCTGTTGGCAACTAAACTTTCCAGAATTAAGCAGCAAGTTGTCTTACTGCTTCAGTAGGGAAATTCTAGCCTTCCAGATGTTTTGCACTGCAATTCCAATTACCCCACCCAGCATAGCCAATAGTAAAGGAGTAGGGGAGTCAGAGTCCAAAACAGATGGGGATTAAAGATTTATTACCCTTATCCTACAATATGGTCTCTATATTGCCATTTTCTTATCACCAACCTTAGCTTTGGTCACTCTAATTCTTACTCTAAACTGTCTAGGTAGAGCCAAGCACTGGTAGCAACAGCACTGCAAATGTGCAAGGCAAGCAAGTTAACTGTAAACCTTAGCAGTTGCAGAGCTCTACCCAACCTCCATTTCCTGGCATGAACAAGCTTGCAAAGAAAAGGGCTTGCAGAGGAAGGAAAAGCAAATGCTCTCCTCATCATCAAGTGCAGTTAAAGGAAGAGAACCACTAACGCTCAGAGCTCAAGAAAGCCGATCTTTGGACTATTATTCCCAGAGCCCTCTAACCACCAGCCATTCTGGTATTTGCAGTCCAACAAAGTAACTTTCTGAACCTCTGCTAATGCTTCAAGCAATAAGATGAAATCAAGATGAGAACCAGTAGAGCTGATGAAGCTCCAAAGATCCTAACATTACTACAGATGATCAGATTCCATTAGTGCTATACAAACCAACCACTCTTGAGAGGTGATTTTTCAGGCTGTACAAAGGGCTTTCAGAGGCATGTTTGTGCAAGTGTGCTGACTTCTGCTAGTGCAATGTTTTATTTAAACCACTGCTTGAAACAGCTGTCTAAGCCGCTTGCATACAACCAAGCCAAATACAGGAACCCAGATGCATACCTGATCCTTTACTGGAGTTACATATCCTTTTTCCCTCCAGTCAATGGATTTTGGAGCCTCCAAAAAGTTTGGTTCAAGAAACTCAGATCCTCTGTACTTCTTTTCTGTTTTGGAGTGTTTATAGCCATTCATCACTTGTCTGAACTCTTCATTGGTCTGGGAGAAGGAGGAAATACATCAGCATGACATCTATGCAATTACTCAGAGAAGCAACCCTGTAACTTTGCTGATATATACCATGTCTCCAAAATGATTCATTCCCAGTCTGTAGCTATGCTTGCCCAAGCTGTGGTCCAGGTTGTGCAACTGAATCATCTTCAGATTCTTCTCCCAGATCATTCTTCTCCAGCCTTCCTCTTTCTGTATGAGTACAGAGAAGAAAAGATTAATGTTTAGCCTTCAACAGATGCTGAAGACACTGGCCAAATCCAGTAATCACAACAAACCATGAATTGCATTAACCCCTTTAGAAACCAGCTAAGGATGCATGCAAGTCATGGTTTAGAGTTATTTATTTGCTTTTTTCCCTCCATGTCCTGTCTACATCTGGTAAGCTTCCCCCTACCCTCTGCCCCAACAGCTATTGCTGCCATCAGTCATGTGAAATCATAGCACATACTATGGCAACCAGTTCTGGTTTGGTGGCTGAACACAAATCACTTTGTCAATTCAAGACAGCATGCAAAGCCGTAACTACACAGTGGGCCCTTGGTATCCACTAGGGTTTGGTTCTAGTACCAAAATTAATGAACGCTCAAGTCCCATTAGTACAATGGTGTAGTAAAATGACATCCCTTAATAAAATGGCAAAATCAAAGTTTGCTTTTGGATTTTTAAAAAATATTTCAGCTCATGGTTGGCTGAATCTGTCAATACAAAATCTGTGGATATGGAGGGCTGACTATATTCCTTAACTGTGTTGTGAAACAATGCCTGAATTAAGCCTTAAAAATATTTCCAACAGATAGCTCCTCTTTTCATGCAGGATATAACCAAGAGTGTGCCATTAATTCAGCTAGCCCTTTTAAACTATACAGTTCACGCATAGGATGCTTATTTTACAAATTAATTCAAGGGCTTTGATCCATGGAAATGTTTGTTGTATATTTTAAGAACAGCCATCACTGCTACATATATACTCTCAACTCAAATCAAGCGCAACAAGATTGAACCAAACTGCAAACCCCAGGATTCCACAGGATGTTGAAAGTTGAATAATAGCACTATAACACTCTAGTGTAGAAATGGCCATAAGTAGCAAACAACTAATATTGTCTGAATACAGTGACAATAATATTGTCTGAATAATACAAAAACTGAAAACAGCTTTTGTATTAAAATCCCAATCAATGCTAGAAAAAACAGAATACAAGGAAGGAAGCTAGTACTCATCAGCAGTTCTGGACTATAGTTCCCACTGTTCCCATGCTAATTGTGGTTTATGGGAGAGGTAGTACAAAACATCCAGAAACTATCATGTTATCTATGCCTGATGTAGCACCATGACTTGCCACAGGCCCCTACTCTAGTAGCTCTTAAGACTGACTGGGGATGAGGGGAAATGGAATCCAAGCAGCTGGAGTGTCTATGCTGTAGCAGACCACTCAGTGCAGTCCTTCCTACGAACCATTCTAAGATATTCCCAACCAGACCATTTCAAAATGCCTTTGAATAGCAAAGCCCATGTAGTCAATAATCACCTCACGGTATGTCTTGCCATGCCACGTCTTCCATGTGTTCCAGTGATCATTCAGAGCAGGATCTAGGTTGGGAGCAGCAAAGCATGCCTCCAAAACGAGGGCCAATATGCACAGATACACCTTCATAGTGAAACCTGCTTTTAAGGAGAAAATCTGGTTCAACAAGACAACTTCCTTTGCTTAAATTAGGCATGAATAAAGTTAGAGCACAGACAAAGTAACTTTCCAAGCAAGGGGAAATATGCTACTGCTTCAAAAAGCTAGCACAAGTTCACCACACTGCTATCATCCAAGGCAGCTAGCACAACTGAAATTACAGCTCACTCCTTACAAGAGCATCTCAATGATTTAACAGTAGAAAAATAAAAACACAGAGATGTCTCCCACTGCCTGAACTCAGATATGTATAGGCCTGCAAAATAACAAAGGAATGCACAGATATACCCTATTTGCTGGCATATAAGACTCACTTTTCTCCCTGAAAAATACTTTTTGAAAACAGGGTGCGTCTTATATGGCAGTGCATCTTACATGCCTGCAAACCGTATTTGCCGGTATGCAAATAAGGTGCATCTTATATATTGGTGCGTCTTATATGCCAGCAAATACGGTACATGAAAAGTAGGGATGAGGCAAAGACTACCTTTGATATGCTAATCAAAATTTCTCACGTGTAGATGGGATAATTCTTCTTCCCCACACCATTAATAATAACAATATGAGCTCAATACAATAGCAAATGAAAAAAGTACCCTTTCAAATATTTTTACTGCCTTTCTTGTATGCATAGCCAGGTGTTTTTGAAACTAGAATCTGTCCATATGGAAGGAACATGGTGCAGTAGACCATTGCTGATAAGGAAAATATTAAAGCTCCCATATGTCAGTCAAGTGAGAAATCCAAAGGGGACATTATCTGAAAGTCATTTACTATTCACACAGGTTACCTATGCATTCTGAGAAACTGCCAGCCCCTCTGACTACTTAGAACTAAACTGAGGCCATTTCCGCACTACAGTTATAGTGCTATTATTCTACGTTCAACATCCTGTGGAATTCTGGGATTTGTAGTTTACTGAGGTCAAAGAGCTCTCCAGCTGAAAATTCAAATGTCCCTCCCTAAACTGCAAACCCCAGGATTCCATAGGAGGTTGAAAGTGGAATAACAGCACTATAACAAGGCAGTGCAGAAATGGCCCGAGGATTACTAGCACAGCATTCACTTCTCTTAACTATCATTGGAAAAATATTTTTCATACAGGAATCAGCTGAGAGGCTTGTGGAGCTAAGGGAGGGGATCCACTTCACCCAAAGTACAGAAAAAAAGAGACAGTTCCCTCCTCAAATCCTTCCAGAAATCCTTCTCCTCTCCCCGCCAGAAGGAAAACAAACCAGATAGAGAGAGGACAAACATTCCTGCCCAGATCTGACTAGCAGGAGACTTTTAGGAGCCTTCCAAAAAACAGGGATACATGACTCATCAGGCCATTTTCCAGGAATCACTTCCGCTGTCCTGACTGGGGGGGGGGGGACCTGAGGCACGTGACCCACCGCAGTAAATAGACACGTGAGTCCCAATTCACATGACAAGCGAATGGGGAGGGGGGAGGGAGGGAAGGGAGAGGAAAAACCAGGCCTAGTGTCAACAAGCCCCTCCGGCTACGGATGCGGCGCCAGCTTGTGGGGGGAGCCGAGAGGGGAGAAGGCAGAGAGCCGGGAAGCGCCGCTGTCGATTCCTCCTCCTCCTCCTCCTCCTCGCCGGCTGGAAGGGCCACACCTGGGCAGCCATCCAGGGAGAAGCCGGCTGCGGCCTCCTTCAGAGAGGAAGAGACGGCGACAAGGGGAAAGTGAGGGGAAAACCCTGACCGCGGAGAAAGCGCCTGTCCGGGGCTGAGAACTCCGAATCCCGGGGCCATGCTCGCCAAGGCGGCTAGCAACAATCTGAGGTCATGTCCGCACTAGACTGTTACAGCGCTATGATTCCACTTTCAACATCCTTTGGAATCGTGGGGTTTGCAGTTTAGGGAGGGGCCGGCGGGCCCCTCCCTAAACTGCAAACCCCAGGATTCCATAGGATGCTGAAAGTGGAATCATAGCGCTATAACAATCTAGTGCGGACATGGCCTGAGGGAGTGGAGGAGCCGGGGGGGGGTCCCCGCCGGGAGGAGATCTTCCCCGGGACCCGCGCCAGGCCCCCCGTTTCATAACCACAAGGAACGAGCCGCCTCCGCGTACCCGCTCGCCAAGGAAAGGCAACAACGCCCTCCCAGCCCCGGCGAGGACTGGCCAGCCCCCGGATTTAGAGCCTGGAGCTGCTCTCCCCTCAGCCACCGCTGAGAAGAAGGGAAAACATGGGTTCAAATGAGGGTCTCTCACAGATCCTTAAAGAGGGGAGCCATTCCACCACAAACTCCAAAAATATATGGGAAGGAGGGAAGAAGAAGTCGAAGCAACTCGGCCAGAGCTGAAACAACACCGTCTCTACTCACCTAGCGGCAGCGACGACCTCCGCGTCCCTCTGGCCCCCGACGGCTGTGGCCCGTTTTGGGTCGGGGGCTCCGCTCATAGTCTCTCCCGGCCCGAGCTGGCCCGGCCCCCCTTGCGTCCTGATTGGTTGAAAAGCGCTAAGGGCGGGGCCTGGGGTTAATCCCGCAAAGTTCGTGACTCCCGGTCCCGTGATGCGAGCGGGAGGGGAGGAGGGGGCCCGGAGGGGGCGTCCCAGGGAAGGAGCGGAGGTTTGCTTACTCGAAGCGGCCGCGAAGCCGCCCAGGCTCCGGCGTGGATGAGGCCCGCCGAAAAAAAGGAGAGAGGGAATCAGAACTCAGCAGTGAGGACGGAAATCGCCTGTTTCACAACGAGTCTTGGGTCCACAAGTGGTTTGGAGCACAGCTTGGAAAAGCTGATCTTGGAGATTCGACCTCTGGGGTTTGGAGTGTTCTGAGCCGTTTCCGCACTAGCCTGTTATGGCGCGATGATTCCACTTTCAACATCCTATGGAATCCTGGGGTGTGCAGTTTCGGGAGGGGCCTTTAGAATTCTCAGCCAGAGAGTTCTTGGGCCTCCCTAAACTACAAACCCCAGGAATCCACAGGATGTTGAAAGTGGAATAATAGCACTATAACGGTATAGTGCGGAAATGGTCTGACTTCCAGTACTGGGAAAAAGACAGGATATGGATCAGCCTATGCTGAGCAGACATCCATAGGATTGTGCTTTAATTCTACCGTCTGTTTTTCCATTTACCTGTAAGTAAACCCACCAAGGAGACTCGTATGGCCCACCAAATGTGGTTAGACCTCAACTCCCAGCAATGCTAACCAACAAAGGCAATGGTGAAGAGTGCTGGGAACTGCAATCCCACCATATCTGGAGGGCTGCATGATTCCCATCCTTGCACTAGACACATTGGCCATATTTCTATGATTAAACATAAATAGCTTCAGGGTGAATAGCTGCAGTTTACTGATACTTGGTGGTGAAAATGGGCAATTTTTAATGTGAAAATTTAGAGCAAACTTGCTTGCACTTCTTTCCACTGTAAATCATTACGAGTGCGTCCTAGTTGTTCTTCCAGTTTCCACAGTTCTCTAAAATTTTCCACAAGTTCTTTTTTAAATTTTCAATTTAAACAAAAACTTTATGTGGACATTAAATTATTGGAATACTTGTGAATATTTAGATATATTGTTCTTCTGTTTGAGTAACTGTTTTAAAATAAAGCTCCAAAATTATTAAAATATTAATGTGAGCATGGTGTGAGCATACAGACACACACACACATGCTTTTTTCCCTAATTTTTGTTGCCTCATCCCCTTCCTCCTATCCTCCAATCTTAGTTAATAAATCAAATATATATCACTGTTTATCACTGTACATCTAACACTTTTTCACTGACTTGTATATTATTCTTAATATTCAAAATACATTTTTCCAAATAAAGTTTAATCAGATGGTGGGTTAAATTCAGAGTTCACACAAGTAATGTACACAACGTAGGGTTTCCAAATTTCTTCAGATGTATCCACATATTTTCATTTAATCATGTGCATATTAATTTTTAGAATGGTAGGACTGCATTAATGTTAGTTAAATATTATCATTTCTATGACTGTTATAATTTGTAGATAATCATTTTTATTCCATCTCTACATTTGTGTTTTGCTTCTTGTTTGGTTTGACTTGCCCCAACTACAGTAAAATAATTCAAAGTTTGAAGCGACCTTAACATTTCAAATAGCTTGTGAGAAAACCGTTAGTACTCATGTTTAAATCAATCAAGAAATGACTTACTTATTTAATTAGTAGCTACCCAAATTAGGATTTTAGGATACCCAAACAGGTAGAATAAAACTGTTCGTTAACTATCTATTCATTAAGTTCTGGGTTCAGCCCATGCTTTGTTGAAAACCACATGATGCCTGAAGGCATGTGAAGGTTTTAGCTTGCTTTTTAGATGATCGAATTGTCAGATTGTAAACCAAACTTCAGTAGCTTAAAAATAGCTTTTCCAAAATAAAAGTTAAAGAATACCATGATTACTTGATAGGTAATCTGAATGGTTTAGGTGGAGGCTGATAATATTTAAACGATGATTGCAGGCTGTTGTGTTTGTCACAAACAAACACAACAAGAGATTCCTTGATATGGATTTTTTTTTTTTGTATAAATTTCCAGAGAGAGGCTTCTTATTTAGGACATGCGTAAGAACTAGGGTTTTGTAACTTGGTAAAATGTCTGCTAGACAGCCATACATATTGCTAAGGCATTAGGGTTGCCAGATATCCCTTATTGTAAGGGATGCCCCTTATTTGAGAGCCAGAAAGTTTACCCCTTCCATAGACTGAATGGGATTCCACTAAATCACATTTTTTGGGCTGTGAGAGTGATGAGAATACTTGTGAATATTTAAATATATTGAGGGGAACAAGTGTTCAGTAAAATCTAACCAAATCTGAGAATCAGATTAATTTGAATCATAATTGTCAGGTGTCTTTGATATCTTTGAAATGGATTCAGGATTGTTGATGAATGCCAATAAAGAAACCAAGTACGGATTTTCATGGAGTACATCATGTAAATTACATTTGGAAAATGTAGGCAATATATTAATTTATGAAGATACGCATAGCTAAATTAAATCAATGCTTTTATTTGGTATTTTAGTAGAACACAATCTTCTTCATAACCACTTTCTGACTATCAGCCTCCTGTATCATGAATTTTGACTGTGCCACATTGGTATTTTGAAAATTTGGGGACCCTGCTAGGCACAAAGTCACTACATTCCAATAACTTTGACCTCAGTCCTATGTCTACCGTTTTGAAAGTCAGTGATTGAAGCTCCCTTCATTTTAAGAATTTGATTTTTGGATTGGCTTTTCTTTTTTGCTTGATCATTAGAAAACTTCAGAATCATTGGCATCCTCTTTAGAGTGTTAAAAAGCTAGTTTTTCACACTATAGCTCCCTGAATCTCCCAGTTGGCACAGCTACTGATCATGCTGAGTGGTAGATTCTGGGAGCTGTAGTTTTAAAAAGCAGCTGGAAAATTATGGGCAGTGTAATTTTAAAAAGTAAGGTTTCTGAGGTCTCTTCCTTTTGAACTTTACAAGTAATTTTATATGATATATCAGGAGACATTAAGCAAGCTAATGACCAACCAGGATGGAACTAACTACTAATTTGTTCATTAGGGTTGGGTGGCTGTGGCACCATTGTAAAGTCCGTCAGAATGTAGATTTACTTCCACATAAAAATGCATAGGTTCCTAAACATATGTTCCATTAAGTAATTTCTGTTGAATTAGGGGGATAACTTCTGAGTAAAACCGTTTAGGAATAAGATGCATCTAGCATTTAATATTATGCATGTTGAGAAGTCATCAAACTCATCTTCCCTCTGATAAACCTGTAGCATTTTGCACTTTGATGGAAAAACAGCATCCTGAAAAGCAAGCCTATTCAATATTCATTCTTTTGAAATTACCAAAGCATAATGGCTTTGAAGCTGGGTTCTCATGAGGTTGGATTCATATTACAGGTTACAAGCCATCCACTCATTCTTAGCTCACAATACAAGATACAACAAGACTTTGGACAAAATTGTCTACTTACAATATATTACTGGGACAATTTCATTGAGAGAAATGCTTTCATTAGCAAAACTGGGAGAGGAGCAATCTCTCACCCACAATTCCCCATACACCTCAAAAACTGTCTCTGAAGCTAGGGGTTGGGGTGGTGCAAGAGAGAGGCTGGATAGGGATTACTTGTGGAAGTTGCCAGCATGACCTTCGATGTAGGGATACCAGAGGACCTCAGAACTGTTTTTAAGACCAGAGTCTCAGGACTGACAGGCAGGTTGTTATCAGTTTTGACTACTGGCAGGTATGTTTTTCAAAACAATTGAACAATCATCATCAACATCATCATCCATCTGAGGCTAGTAACAATTTTTGTGGCGGAGGAGAATGCAACAGCTTTATTGAAACAAAGTGTAATAAATTTTATTTGGGTGGCTGTAGGAAAGCAGCAAGTTCAAAAACCAGCCCTCAAACACAAAACCAGATGCAAGATGGACTCCTTCTGGATATTGTAATAAGAAAGAGTGCGGCCATTTTCCAGCTGCTTTCTTGCAAAGATGAGTCTCTGTTGGTCGGGAGGAATGCCTTCTTTATCTTGGATCTTGGCCTTGATAGCCTCAATGGTGTCACTCGGCTCCATCTCCAGGACAATGGTCTTCCTTGTCAAGGTCTTCACAAAAATCTGCATTCCTCCTCTCAGATGCAAGACCAGGTACAAGGTGGACTCCTTCTGGATATTATAGTCAGAAAGAGTGTGGCCATCTTCCATCTGCTTCCCTGCAAAGATCAGCCTCTGCTGGTTGGGAGGAATGCCTTCTTTATCTTGAATCTTGGTCTTGATATTCTCAAGGGTGTCACTTGGCTCTACCTCCAGGGTGATGGTCTTCCCTGTCAAAGTCTTCACAAAAATCTGCATTTTCTCGCAGAACTCAGACCAGTCCTAGCCAACAACAGTCCCAAAACAATGAGAAGCCAATTGGTCTAACTAGTAACAATTTGAACAGCAAAATAATTATTACTATTTTTGCTATCAATAATGCTTGAGGGGACTCAGCTATATAGGAGTCTTGGTGGTCCAATTTTGCCAGATTGTTCGAGAGTGGTGCAGCTCCCCCTTCCCTAGTCTTAGGGTAACGTGAGCCCCTGTTATGCAATCTATTACCTCAATCAAAATTGTGTTCCTAGTGGTTCATTTTACTTTAATTCCCAATCTCACCATCAAATCAATGTAAAGTTTGTTCAGTGACCTTCCATGCTGCATTTGGATCGCACCTGAGGAATGCAGTGTAATTTTGTTTTGTGAACTGATCAGACAGTCTTAGCTAATAAACAAATAAACAGACGAACAGTGAAAGAGGTAGCATGATCTGTTATCTGTGGTAACATGCTCTATTACATTATCATTTTATATTAAAGGCATCTGTTGGATAGTACAAGCAGCTGATGAAGTGAAAGAGCCGTGCCCCAAGAAAAAGCTGGGGAAAGTTATTCTTGTACTGTTATTGTAATGTATCTTCAAATAATTTCTAATTTATGGCAACCCTAAGGCAACCCTGTTATGAGTTTTCTGGGGCTGAGAGTGTGTGACATGCCCAAGGTCATCCAGTGAGTTTCCATGGCTGAGTAGTGAATTGAACCCTGGTCTCCAGGATTATAGTCCAATGCTCAAACCACTACAGCATGCTGATTAGATTAGATTATACTTATATTAAAATTACATATTATCATGTAATAAAATATTATATTCATATACTACAACTCTCAATATCCTCCAGCCAATATGGCCGCTGCTCAGGGGATTTTTTGAGCTGTAATCTAAAATTATTATGGAAAAACTAAAAGTCTCAGTAGAGTCAGTAAAAATGACAGAAGATATGCATGACCAATATTTGGTGAAGTTTTCTAATCTTTCAACCAACCTCTACAGAGTGTTCTAAGCAGCAGAATGGGTTGCTGATAGTAACAGGAGATAATGGTTTATTCATCTCTAGGCTGTGAAAATTTTCAAGGTAGTGTTACAGGTACAAGAAGAAGAGAAAGAGCACTTTGTTGACATTACACTATTAACATCAGGAGTGGGGGAGGGTAAAACGTAGTGCAGTTGATAGCATAACAAGGTCTTGTTCTCAGATCACTGCTTAGTGCCTTCTCTTGACTGGGTTCATTTGGGGCTATTGCTCCAGTGACAAGACACCCTTTTTTAAACTCCATTTATTCATAATAGGAAACACAACATGCAAATAAGAAATGGAAGCGATAATGATCATCCTAGTATGGCTAAGAATGCAAATGAGATAAAGATTAACATGTAGTTTTCAAAAATGCTGATTACACAGATGGCAAAAATAAACAGTGCGCTCAGCTAAAGAATGGCAGCAGCTTCCGGTGGCAACGTGTCTTAAAACAATGAAACCAAGTGCAGATAGGAATCTTGCCTTCTTTCTTCCCGTGCTGATAGAAACTTGAAAGACTACTGACTTCTGATATTATTGCAGAGATCATGGGACCTGCAAGTAGCTCATTTCTCCAAGGTTTGGGGGATGAGGAAAAGGTTCCTCCCTCTGTTTCAAGAGTACAGCATGATTCCTAAAATATATAACATTATCCATGTTTTTCTACAGGTTGTCTTTTGACCTGTGGAGATACAAAAGGGGAGAAATTTATTGAGAGAGGCATCTTACTTGGTTTAGTACTATTCCAACTAATTTTGAGTGTTTGCCGTCCCCAAGGCAAGTAAAAACAACATCTGGGTTTCATTGTGTGGTAGAGAGGTGAGAAGGTGATTGACTTTAATACACTGAATTGTATTGGGAGAAAGTATAAAATCAACTTTTTTCCATCTCAGAGGAAGTAAGGAGTCAAACTTCATGTTGCTAGTCATGCACAATAATAATTGAATTAGTAACTATATTCCTCTAGAGGGTAATCCAATTACAGCAAATTTGCACCAGGACAATGCAAATTTCTTTAAATTAGATAGGACTAAAGTGTGTGAAATCAAACAATGTTAATGACCAGAACACCATGCAGTGTAGAGTTTCAAGGAATTCTGTTGTTGTTGTTGTTTGGTTTCAAGGCATTTCTGACTTATGACAATCCCAAGGCCAACCTATCACAAGGTTTTTTTGGGGTCTGAGTGTGTGATGTGACCAAGGTCACCCAGTGGATTTCCATGGCCGAGCAGGGAATCAAACCTTTGGGTCCAGGGTTGTAGTCCAATGCTCAGGGAATATGAAATGGAGTCTTGAGGCCTTAAAGATTAACCAATTGATTTCTGCACAAGCTTTTGTGGACTATAGCCTGTTCTTTCGGGTTCAGGTTTGTGGGTTTATGCTGAAATAAATTGCTTAGTCTTTAAGGTGCCACAAGACTTGTTCATTTCATATTGAAACATTCTAACATCATTATCTCTCTGAAAAATTACTAGGAACTAAACCTCTTTGAATTAAGGAATTCTGAGAAAACATGATAGGATTAATTGATTGGTTGATAAGTTACTTATCTATCACACATAGATAATTGAATTAGAAAGGTTCCTTAGTACTGTAAATCAAGTAATGAAAATATTGTGCTCTTTTTCAAAATCACAGCCAAGATCCTGCATCAGAAGACATACGTGCATCATGTAACTATGGCTCTGTAGCTATGTCTCCCAATGCTACTCCCCAACCCACCTTGTAAGCAGGGCAGCTGCCCCTTAACGTGATCGTTTCTGTGTTGTTGGAGAACGTGGGTTGTATCAGCAGGGACACAGCCTGCTATTTTCATGTAGTTGGATATGCTGGATGGGCATAACCTGCAGGGACCTCCCAAGGACCCCTGGAGGTTTCTGCAGATGCCCATTGCAGCACATCCAGCTACAGGAAAATAGCTAGATGAGTCCCCACTGATCTCCCTGTTCTCCGATAACATGGAAATGCTTATGTGAGGAGAGGGGGCTACATTGTTTATGGTGTGGGTTTTGTTTGCACGGTTGTAGAGAATTCTAGCCTCCACGAGTTGCAATGTTGTAAGTCTGACCTATACGACTGTAATTCACCAACAGGATGGCTGCCCACATGTCATAACTGCAACCACATTTTTCTCAAAATGCCACTACTTTCTTTTTTCTTTTTCTTTTTTTTGTAAAGTAGACCTGAACAGTTATAGAAGAAATTAGGGAAAATAATGGTTTCGCAAAATTAATAAGAATAGAAATATAGAGAATGGAATAGATATATGTTAGCACTCACTTCTTGAAGTGGGGGGAGGGGGAAAGGGGGAGTAAAGGAGAAGCTATTAGAAGATTAGGATAATTATGAAAATAAGAAATAAGGGTAAATTCAGGACATTAAGGAAAGTATGAAAATTTAATTAGGGAAATAAGGAACATATTATCTATGATATGTTATTGTGTGTTTCTTTTATCTTTCTTTCTGTTTCCCCCCCTTTTTTGGCTCTCCTTTCTCTTTTAACAATGTAATTGAAATACTTAATAAAAATATTTTAAAAAAATGCCACTACTTTCAATACGTCCAGTACCAGCTAGAGCCAACACTTCAAAATGGATTGTGGCATGATTCAGTCACCAATTCCTGCTTTCATTGATTCTCTCTTGCATCACCTCAGTGCTGCTTGAAGAAGCTTTCTGTACTACTAATTGTATTTATGATGGAAAAGCAGCTTACAATTTTCTTTTTAAAAAATCCTGTACCTGTAGTTATAAAGAGGAGCATGTGTGCGGAAAGAAGAGAAGCATGCGTGTGGAAATAATAGCATGTGTGTGTATAATCTTTTATTTGTCATGGCTTGTAATGGGAACTTCATGTCTTCTCAATCTCTATAAAATGCATTTATTATTACACATTTCCAAAAAGTCTTATTCAAGATAAAATAACCACTGAGATAAAAAAAAAAAACAGATCTACATTTTAAAATCCACATATTGTTTAGTTAAGAACGTGCTTTTTAATGGTGTGAAATAAAGAAACACCTACTGAGAAAAGTATTTTAAAAACAATTGGACACCAGTATTGCTTGAAGGCAGTATAAACCAGAACACAGGATCACAAGTATCTATTCTGTTTTGCAATTCAAACAGTTTAGCAGATCTTAGATATTTAAGGAACATGAGACCTGCATTGTATGCACTTGAACTTTGACTCTGGTGGGGAAAATGCAGCTGAAGGAAAAACACCCAGAGCCATTTTAGCAGTTTTATATGTCTATTGCCATCCTATTCTCTTGACCCTTTGCAAGGTTCTTCAGAGGAAGGCAAGTTTGTTTTCAAGAAGACCTTGGAGTACGCGTAGCCTCCAACTACCCTTATTTACTAGAGACACTCAGAGCCAACCTAAGTTGTTTGGCTACCTGAGGCAAGGGACGAGATGCACCTCCTGTTTCATAACAGAAGCTGACAGGACTGGAAATTGAATTGTACTTCACTGATTGAGGTGGAACAGTGTCCTCCACTTGAGTGCAGCAGGTTAGATCAGAGTGTGCAGGGCAGCAGCGAGAAAGCACAACTCTGTCCAACTCTACGTGCCACCCCCTTGAATCTGTTGCCTTGGGCAGCAAGCCTGGTTTGTCTACTCTAAGGGCACCCACTGTGAAGGCCCTATGCACATAGGAGTGTTTGTACAAATGAATGCTGCATGTAGCATGCAGCCTACCATTTCACATAATGGTGAAGCGTTTCTTATTTAGCATGGCTGAAAATTATATTCTAGGACACCTGGTTTTCTAGGAAATCTTTAACTTGAAAATTTTTTTATGTTGTTGGACTGTAACTCCTATTATTATTCATTGTGGGCTATGTTGCTTAGGGCTGATGGGAGTTGCAATCCACAACATCTGGAGGGCCACATGATTCCCACTCCTGCGACATAGGATAAGAAGGATAAGGTTAGTTTGTATCACATACTGGATCTAAGTGAAAAGAGCCAAAACATGAAGAGACAAAATGTTGTCTGGGTAGCAAAGTTCATGTCTCTACATTTAATGTTTCTTTGTATAGGTAATAATTTTCACCTAAAGGCCTAAATACCCTAAAGGCACCAGATCGTATCTGCTTTTGGCAGCTATGCAAGGTCAATCCTGGTTAGTACTTGGATGGGAGACTGCAAATGAATATCAGCTTCTGTATATTTCTGAGGATGGAACAGGCAAAATCACCTCTGAAAACTCCTTGTCTAAGAAAACCCTCTGAAGTTCATGGGGTTACCATAGGATGACAGGTGACTTAAAGGCACACAGACAAGTGCTGAAACTCTGTTTCTCATTAGGTATTACTAATTACAGTATTTCATTTTCATTAAGTTTGAGAGTTCAGGGTCTGTCTCAGAAAGGAATATACATTGACCTCAATGACCCTTGAAGTGCCTTTTCCTGTGAAATTCCTCACTTGTGAGAGGATTAGTGGAGGATATAAAGTATAAGACAACAGTTTAAAATCTACAACATTAACATGTGAATGCAACATTAACCGCTGATGTAAGGTAGGATATAAACATTTTGATAAATAAAATACAGTTAATAAACATTTGAATTGTAGACCTGAACGGTGCATAAGTCAATTTAAATGTAATTTGTTTAAACAGCCCAAGCTCTATTTAGAAATTCAATTGTTCTTAAAAGATACCTTATCTTGAAAAAGACCTTGAAAGGAGGGGGTAACATTCCAACTTGTCTGTGAAGCTTTCTTCTTTTGCATATCAAGAGCCCTTCTGGTCACAGGTTGAGATGGACAAGGACAACAGCAGGGTGATGTAAACAGATGTCTCTGTTGCATGCAGAAGGTGGGGTGGACAGTACTGCTGAACTGGCCTTAAGAAACAGACTGGCTGAAATATGATAGGGTGGTCAGGGGCCCTTTCATCATACACAACTAAAATGCTATGATTCCACTTTAACTGCTATGATTCCATTCTGTGAAATCCCAGGTTTGCAACTGAGGGAGAGTTAGAATTCTCAGCCAGAAAGCTCCGGCAGGTTACCAAATTACACACTCCTGGATTCTGTAGGGTGTTGCCCTTGCAGTCAAAGTAGAATTATAGTGTTATAACTGTGCATTGTGAAAGGGCCCCAGGACAAGGCTCTGCCCCTTTAATAGTGCTAGAGTTGTTTCAGGGTAAGTTTCAGAAGGTTCCACAGAAAGATACAAGAGCCCTGTGGTCTTTTGCAATTGACCAGCTACTTAGCTGAACCTCCTCTCCTCTGGTCTACCTTTTTAAATAGTGAGTCTCAGTATCCATTCCATTTTGGTTTAGTCTATATTTGTTTTGATTTCATATTTGCAATTGACCACAAAGCTTTACTGTTGGAATTAAGCTTTGTGAATTCCTGGTATGGTTCTTTCTACTACAAATGTTCTGAATCTATTCCAGGGTTAAGCATACCTCAGACTATTGATATCAGTGGGGAAGAGCATGCCAAACTCTGCCTTAGATTTAGGCTAGTGAAATTAACAGTCAAATGCTGTATGCATCTAATCTTATTAAGCTAAACTAATCTCATTGAGCAATGCTGTTTGCTCAAAGGTAAATTTGTGCAGCATTGCAGAATTGCAATAGGTTATTCTTGCTGTATTTTCTTAATGTAGGGTTTTCAAAAATGCTAAGTATGGTGTCTAATTATCATCTTTCAGTCTTGCCAGTATCATGATGCCCAAACTCAGCACATCTCTCACTCCTGCATGGGCAGTGTGATTACTTTTGATTAAACATAGCATGCTGTGTCATTTGAACAAGAGAATCTGTGGTCAGTTGATTTTGTAAGGGCTGGAAGAGCGGAGCTCACAGCCGGGGTAAGAAGGTTCCCCAAAGGTAATACAGCACCAGCAGCTTTCTCTTGCACTCTTTTGAAGCTTCTTAATTCCCCAAAGGGGTCTCTGGGGCCCATTCAAGAAAATACATCATTTGTCCTAACAAACACACTTTTTAAAACCTCTTCTGTTCAAACATGCAAACATACAGAAATAAAGGGCCACTGTTCCACTGCTGCCACCAGCCCACAAAAGGAGAGAAAGCAATCAGGGAGACTGAGTGGCTTTTTCTTTTTCCTTTTAAAAGCTGACTTCTATTAAAAGAAAAAGAAAGGGACCAAAAAAGCCAGCAAACTGTGCCTTTCTGGCCATTTGTTAAATGAAATGGGAGACAGGAAATATACTGGGCACCAATCAAAAACTGGGGCAGCCCAGTGGGAGAAGGAGGCTGTTTGAGTATCCACAGTAATAGGTACTTAAGGTTACCAGACTGGATCCAGGATAGGACTCCTTTAGCATTAATCCTCAAGCGATCTTTGAGTTATCTGTTATACCTCTCAGAGGGCCTAGTGACAGCAGGGTGCTTTCACGCCCTCTCCCCCAGTTTTCCACCAGCAAAGCAATAGCTGTGTTGGGAGGGGATAGCTGCTGCTGCACCTTGGGTTTTGGAAGGTTGGGGAGTACAAGTGTCTTTACCCTGCTTGATGGAGCTTTATAGTACCTTTTCCTGCTCTAAGACCTGTTAAGGATTAAAGTTACAGAAGCTCTGTCCGAGATCCAATCTGGCAGCCTTACAGCTACATGATGGTGAAAGACTCTTTTCAATCCTGAAAGCGCAACTAACTGAGTTAATTTTAACTACAGTTAGTGGGCACAAGCCAACTTCAAATTACAATTTATGAAGATGGCTTGATTCAACAAATAATAGTAAAGATTATCTGGTCTGAACGTAGCAGATGTGAATGGTTCCGACCGCCTTCCTACCATGGTGGGAGCAGGGGAGGGACGAAGCAATCTAAACCTAAAAGGTCTCTATAACTAGTATCCGTCACAGCAAACCATTGTTTGTTATGATGTTCAAGTGAAGTTCTTGTCTGCATTGCAAGTTTGTTGTCAGCAACAGCATGTTTTCAGACTGGAAGGATAAGGACTATAGTATGTTTCCAAAACAATTCAGTTGAGGAGAAGCTATTTGCAAAAACTAAATGTACAAACAATATACTTTGAAGACTCTCATTTGGATTGCTGGTGTCTCTGTGTTTTAACTTGTGTGTTTTTGTGGGAGCAATTTTTCTCACACTTATTTCAACAATGCTACAGTTCAATTAAGAAAACCCATTTTTATGGCAAGGATTCATCCTTTTTGTTTAATATTTGCACAGTATAAATACAACATTTAAAAAGTGAAGATCTATTGCACGTAGAGTTACAGTGATGGGGAGAACTTCACCTCTTTACCTTTAAGCCTCTTTTGCATTTTTTTAATACAGAGGCACCAGTGGGAAACAGCTGGGAGAAGCTTCTTAGCAAGCCGGCAAGTTGCGTAACTAATTTCTGACTCATAATTTTTTTTCTATCCTGTTGAGTATGAGCAGTGTTCATTGAGGCCAGTTGACTAGCAGCCAGCTCATACAGATATCATGCAAGCTGAGAGCCAGTATGATGTAGTAGTTTGAGCACTGGACTATGGACCCTAGGGACCAGGGTTTCATTCTCAGCTCAACCGTGGAAACCCACTGGGTGATCTTGGGAACATCATACACTCAGCCACAGAAAATCCTGATAGATTCACGTTAGGTTTGTCATAAGCAGGAAATTACTTGAAGACACACAACAACAATAATGCTAACTATGCACATCTCTTTAGAAGTTAAGTCGCATAAAGTCAGCTGAATCTTACTAAGACCGTTTCCGCACTAGACCGTTATAGCACTATTATTCCACTTGCAACATCCTATGGAATCTTGGGGTTTGCCGTTTCGGGAGGGGCCGCGTGGCCCCTCCCAAAGCTGCAAACCCCAGGATTCCATAGGATGTTGCAAGTGGAATGATAGCGCTATAGCGGTCTAGTGCGGAAATGGCTTAAGTATGGACAGGATTATACTCTAAACAGAAAGAAATAAGGATAATGCATGGAGGGGAAGGGGGTTAGAGTGTCCCATCTAGACATACACACACACAAATTACAGTACTTTTTGATTATATATTCAGAGTTTTAAAATTGTATGTATAACTTTGAATGCTCAAGGTGAAAGGGAAATCCAGAGGTTTAAGATAGATCCAGACAGACGGAAGCGTATATGTACATACTCAATATATCACTTTAGCATTGAAGATCAGGAAACTGAATTTTCTCAGCAAGACTGTTTATAATACTTATATAAACTATGTGCTCTGACAGCCTGTTCTTTTGTTCTAATATGTACAGACTCAGTTATGGTAATGTCAGCTTGATTGTTTGAATTGTTTCATTTTATTCTGTTCATTGTACCCAGAAGGATGCTTTTTAAAAAAGTTTTGTATATAAATTCATAAATGAATCCCTGAATTATTGCACTGGATTCCCCTCCCACATTTTTTCCAACAAGTGTTCTTATTTGCCACTTACATTTTTTAAAAACTGCTGCCATTTACTATTTGTTTGTATTTATAACCTCACATTTTATTTTCTGTTTCTAGAGCTGGCCTAAGATACTTTGCTGCCTGAGGCAGCTAAGGGTGAGATGTGCCTCTCACCCTCAGTAGCAGTTCAGAGTACCCCAAACCAGTCAAGACATTTTACCACATGAGACAGAAAATTCTGCAGGCACTTTTCTTTCATCCTAGCAGCCAAAATACAATCATCGTCAATTAATGAGAAATTCCTCTCAAAACTTGCTCCCTGAGCAAACTGCGACACTCTCTCTCTATTTTAGGGATGGCTCTATAGCTGGTTGTTGTTGTTTTTTTCTTCTTGCTAGCCACCTTGCAGGATAGGAATTAGTTCAATGAATGAAAAGATAGGTTGCTTCAGCAATTATTTCTGCTGTTTCAGCCAAAAGCCAGTCTTACAACATTAACAGCCATTATGTGGCTTCCACGATTCAGGGCTTTCAAGAGTAGGTGATTTTTTTTCCCCCTTTCAGCACATGTCCAACAGATCTGTGTGATGAGTAGGGGTGGCTGGTGGGATATTGTGGGCGGGACTGGCTGGCTGGCTGTACCTGTGAGGTGTTGGCTTTGGGCCAAGTGAGAAAGGGGTTCCCAGCTGTTCCCAACAGAAGGGAAAGATCTGAGATAAGGACTTTGCTCCTGCCCCCCTCCTCCCTGACTTCCTACAGGCTGGGAGGGGACTCTAGAGGGCTGCTGCTTTGAGAGTCTCCTAGTGGGTGTGCCCACAGCATCCCCAGTGGCAAGCCAGGCAGGCTGGCAGAAGGGGTGGGGGACAAAATCATTGGCAACATAGCTGCACCGTAGGCCCCTTCCAGACCCCAGAATTTGTTCTAGCTCCTGGCACCCCAGTAGCCCTGTGGATTGCATCCATGGGAGGAATCTCGTGATCAGGGATACTACCTGATTCTGAAGAATCCTTCCCTTCTGCACAACCCCATTTAGGTGGGTTTCTAGAAGCTTTACCTGGGAAAGAGGAGGTGGCCACCTTCTTTCCTCCTCCTTCAGCAAGCTTTAGACCATGTCCTGCCTATGCCTTGTATGTCCAATAGAAATTCCCAGCCATCCTAGTGCTTTTAGAATAGAAAGACTATGCGTGGAGCTGCAACCACAATTTTATGTAAATGTACCTCTTTAAAAGAGCTCCCTTTAAAAAGTTCTGAAATGATGCCTCTAAAAATAACTTGCCATGTTATTTTTACCTTTCAATCATTTCTGTTTGCCTCAGGTAGTCCTGTTACCTTTCCTTTCCTCATTTACTCTTTCTGTTAAACCCATGTAACCAGGTTTAAACAACAAGAACACAATGCCTTTCTAGCCCTGCTGAGAATTCCCAGCTGAGGATAGACTGCTTACAGCATTCAAGCACACTTATTAGTCATCTTTGTTACTCAGATAATCAAAAGCCATGGAAACAAAGAATGCACTTTCCTTGAAGTAAGAGTCATATGCTTTTGAATCTGACAATGGTCAGCGACAATGTTAAGGTCTGGTATTAAGCACCTTGTTGCTGTGTTTTGTGCCATTCCATTATAATGGTAACAGTTGTGAATGTTCAACTGTTCCCCCCCCCACAAATCCACCATATAGGGTGATATATTTGAGCAAGCCTGGACTTACTTAGAAGCTACATAAACTACAGTGTAGTGCAGAGGTGGGGTAAGTGAAGCCCCAGGACTTATTTTTGAAGCCCTTCAAACTCCGAGAAGATTCCTAAGTCCCAACGATCCCATTTTTTTTCTCCCCCCAAAAAGCCCAAAACAACAACAGCTAATTATGTGATCCCTTCCAAATGCTCCAACCACCAGAAAAACATGGTGGTTTGGGTAACCTTACCCCCTTCATCCTTCCTGGCCCCCAACTCCTAATCTGGAAAAGTGGCAAATTTTACCTGACACAAGAAGTAATATTGCATCATTTCTGGTTGTGTTCAGAGCAAGTGATTCCGCCTGTTGGGAGGTCAGGGGGTGGCCAGAATAATCTCTGCCCCCTTTTCATTTGCCCAGCACTGCTTTCAGTCCTCATATTATGAGAGGCCTCGAAATAAAAGGCCAAAGATATTCTAATTATACACATTTTAACTGGAGTAATGCTACAAGGCCTCTTAAACTTCACATTTTTTAAATTGACATTTTTGAAGGCCCCAGTATGTGTTAGCCTAGCCCAGTATCTGCCATGGTATTTGCTTCTTGGTAACCTGTGGGTTAGCATCATTTCTTAACTCGGCATGTGTTGGATACATGTGTGTGTTGTTGCTGCATGCCTTCAAGTAATTTCTGACTTATAGTAATCCTTAGGAGAGCCCATCGTGAGGTTTTCTTGGCAAGATTTGCCTTCCTCTGAGACTGAGAGAGTGTGACTTGCCCAAGGTCACCCAGTGGGTTTCCATGGCTGAGTGGGGATTCAAACCTTGATCTCCCAGTATCCTAGTCCAACAGTCAGACCAGAATACCACATTGGCTCTTGATGCACGTGTATATGCTTTCATATTGCCTGTTGACTTACAGCAACCCCATGAATTTCATAGGGTTTTCTTAGGCAAGGAATACTCAGAAGTGATTTTGCCATTTCCTTCCTCTGAAATATAGCTTATAGCCCATGGTATTTGTGGGTAGTCTCCCATCCAGGCACTAACTAGAGCTGACCCTGCTTCACTTCCAAGAACTAACAGGATCTGGTGCCTTTAAGGTATAGGAGTTTGAAAATCTGTGGCTTGTTCAGCTGCTCTTCATGCAAGTGGGATGAGAGGAAAGGAGGAGTCTGCATTCTACTGCTGTGTGAATCCAGCCATTGGATGTCATGGTAGGAAGTCCTCAAGTCATCTACTATATAAAAGTCAACATTTGTCTGTTTGTTTGCATCAGGGAAGCAAAGACCTCGTGCCATTGACTGTGTGAGGGGAGAAGACCTCATATGTTTGGCTGGCTGTGAAGATTCTATGGAATCCTGAGGTTGGCAGTTTAGGGAGGGGCCTTTAGAATTCTCAGCTGAGAGCTCTTGGGCCTCAGGCCAGTTGCTATGGAAACGATGCCTACCAGCAAGAAGAAGGGCAGCGTATCCCCTCAGAAACCCGACCTCCGTATGTGAACAACTCTAAATACAGATTGGATTGGGGAATATGGGGAAAAGTTACAGGTACTAGGAATAGGCCGGTTGCTATGCAGGTGGGGCCTAGTATCAAGGAGGAGGACACTGTATTTCCTCAGGAACCCAAACTGTGTATGTAAATAACTCTAAATACAGATTGCATTAGGAAATATGGGGAAAAGTTACAGGTACTGGAGAAGACAGTTTGGTGAGTTCTTAAGAGGAAGATAAAATCCTGGGCAACACTGGGTAAATATGCTAGTAGATTATAATTCTCATTGGCCTTGCTGAGTGGGGCTGATTGGATTTCAGAGCTATGGTCCGATGTCATCTGGAGGGTTACAAGTTCTCCACTTGATGTATGTTATTTAGGTGGTAAGCCTATCAAGAGCTTGGAAGATACACTCTTTGAGATTACAGCTCCCAGAATCTCTGAGACAGAATGGCTAGTTACTCTTTAAGACTAAAAAATCTGGGAATCCCCCATTCAGCATATCCAATTGTAACTTTCCTAAGCTCTGTACCCCCAGTGAACTTGATGGGACTTTATCTACAGTAACATTGCGTGGAGTCAGTGTTAAAAAAACTTAAAAGTATAGTTTATTATTATTGGTTGAAATCCTACATTACCATTAGAGTTATGAATAAGTAACTATGTCTCATTTCCTGATTCAACTCCCCAAACCTATCAAAACAGCCAATAGCAGCCCCGAGTGATGGAGATCTTTACTGCTAGTGATCAGGGACAAGCAGGATGACATTTCAAACCACTTCCTGCCAGCAAATGTGTGGTGGGATAAAGAATTGTGAGGAGGGTCTTGTTTCTGATTGTTGTATTGCAGACCGCCAGTGGGAGTGTACAGAAAATGTCATCCTTCTGCAACACAATTTCCAGCAGAATAGACTTCCATCATTCAGTGTGGCTGTTGGCTAAGATAGGTTGGGGGGCATTTGCTGTTGTGACAATACAGTGCCACAATTGTAAACATGTGAGGGGAAGTGAACCTCCCTTGAAAGGATCTGGCAAAATTAAACAACCAGGACTCCTATCTAGTTGACTCTCTGGAGGTATTATCAGTCAGAAGTGCGCTAAATGTTCATGCACTAAGGAGTATTAAGACGCCAATTGTTGCTGAGCCCTGCTGGGATCAATAAAGGCTGCTTGCAGTCTATCCTATACACACTTACTTAGGTATAATCAGCATGGAGGACACTGAATACATGGTGGACACTTCTAAGTAGGTGCTGTGCTAAGAGTCTTCAACTGGCATGCATACCTTATGATATCATTAGGTATACTTATAATCTCATAACTGTTTCTATTCATATTTACAGTCATGGAACCATTGTCATGATCACAAATACCTTCCAAACTCACCTTAAAAACCAGGCAGCTATACTGAATGAAGGATACCTGTGGGACACTGAAGGATGATACATCTAGCCCCCTCCTGGAAGCAGGTCATGGTGTGATGAGGGGTTGTGACAGGACCCGATGGGGTCCCTGCTTCTTCTTGCTGCAACATTGGTATCCAGCAGGAGGGAGATGGATGTGTCACCCTAGAGCAGAGCTTTCCAAACTTTTCAAGTTGGTGACACACTTTTTCAACATGCATCATTCTGTGACACAGTAATTCAGCTTTACTAGCAAACTGGAGGTACCCAGAGACATATCTAGGATGGGGAAAGGCAGCCCCCCTGATCCTGGCCCTCTGCCATCACCCTCACCAGGAAAGGCCCCAGCGAGAGAGCGACAGCAGGGGGAAAGGCAGCCCTTCCCACTCAGTCCTTGCCCACTGCCATTGCTCTTGCTGGGGGAAGGTCCCAGCGAGAGCAACAGCAGTGGGCCACTCTCAGGTGGGGGGAGATTTTTTTTGGTCAGGGAGGCGACACACCAACATACTACAGGTGACACACTAATGTGTCTCGACATACTGTTTGAAAATCCCTGCCCTAGAGCACCCTGCCATCCAGCACCATAGAATTTCTTCCTTTGGTATGGATGTATGGCTTTTTAGATGGGTTTTAAGGGGTCAGATTGGCGGATGGAGTGTAGTTATAACATCATAGCTACACATCCCATTCTAGATCTCAGCCTTCATATTTAAGGATGTTTCCATGATTATGGATAGGAAAAATTATTTGCCCTCCTCCTGCAAGCAGGCAAAATTGATAACACTTTCCCAGCCAGTGTTTGAGCCTGCTCACTTAAAAACAGTTCCAGGATCCCTGGGATGAAGCCGTGGCAGTTGAAGTGGAATCACAGGGGTATAACTGTGGAGAGTGAAAGGCTCCAGAGCAAATTTTATCAAACACATTAAGCATCAGTTGGGAGATTAACATGGGTAGATATTATTACCGAATGGAGGCAAGAAGCCTAAAATTATGTTTGTGTCTGTATACATACATACATACATACATACATACATATGTGTATACATGTGTAAGATGCTATTTGAAACAGGGGTGGGAAAATAAGGCTATGTGCAACCCACGTGCAAGATGAATACAGTGGTTACTGACGCCTGTAATGTTCTGTGAGTCAAAGGATCTAAGGCACAGACATTCCTACATAGACAAGTTATATTCCCTTTTTTTAAAAAAAGGACTGCCTAATTATGTCTTAATTGTAATTGTAAGGAAAATCTTGAAAAGGGGGCAGCAGGGAAGCTGCATGCATATATTCATGCATTTTTTTTAATTGTAGAATCAAAGCCTGTTGTTCTGACTGGACTTTGATAGACTTATTGATGTATGTCGGGTAAAGTGTCATATTGGAGCCGCGCAGGTGTATGATAGATAGGCTGCAGTCTTTCTCTAGACTTAATCAAGTAACTAAGGTCAGAATGGTCAACCAGTCCACATTCCTGTGTGTTTGTTACACCTTTGTTATTCAGATATTTGCTCTTGCTAAATCTTACTTGTTCGGTTTCCTGTGTCACATGCTGCCCGCTGTCTGCTGTTAACATCTTGCCTTTGTCTGATTGGCCAATTATTTACCACTCAAAACAACATGAGATAAATCTTATTTTTTTCTTTTACAGAACTCCATGTTTCAATTGTTTTTTAAATTAGTTCTTCTCCTCCTTTCCTCTCTTCTTAACTTTATACTTGGCAGATATTTTTTTCTCCTGTTCAAGTAGTTTTTTAAGTGGAGCACAAAATATCAAACAAGGTTTCGAAAGCCTCCATTAACACAAATGTTCAAATGTCGGTAGAACATAAGTACATGGCCCTTCAGGCTTTAAAGAGCCTGTCCAAATCTTGGTCAGATACCAATCTAAACAAAACCAAATTTCATTTAAGAAAAGGTATTTTCCAAGATCGTGTTGAGAACTTTTGTTATTTATTATAGAACACAGAGATTTTTCCTTCATTTTCAGTAAACATAATATTCATGATAATTCACCCTCAGTTACCATCACTTATAGTCCTACAGAGAAGGAAGACCACAAGAGTATAATTATTGTGTTTTTTAAAATGATTCTTTATAATAAAATTGATACAACTCATCAGTATAAAAAAAACTATCATCCAGTCAGATAAAATGGGAAAAGTATACAAATAAGAAGACTAAAGGGGAACAATTTAAAATATCCCACACATAATATTAATATGAAATTAGAGACTCTTCAACAAATTCTTCACAAAATATATGATCAGTTTATTAGGTGAATTTCAGGTTCATTCTTTTATTAGTCACAAGTGAGTTTCTGTGCATCTTCTATGAAGTATATCCTTTCACAAATTCTTTCACGCGGATGGAGGTCCACTTGCATTACAAGTTGCATTGATGCATGAAATAAATGGACACCAGCTAGCTTCCAAACCATTTGAGCCCTCTTCTTCCTGATTATCTTTTAGCCTACAAATATCTAATGACCAAATTCTTTTTACCTAGGCTCTTGTGAAAGATTTTGTGCCAACTTCCTTTTTTCTTTCTTTTTGATAGCTGTTGTCAAAAGCATTCCAATTAGTTCTTTATGAGATAATTGTTTATTTTCTCTCTAAAAACTGAAAGCAATAAAAGTTCTCCCTGAGGAGCAGTCCTATAATGTTTGAGATAAAATCTGTTACTTGATTCCTGAAGCCTCTTATGCTTCAGTGTGTCACTTCTCTTGCAGACTCACCAACATTTTGGACTTACATTTTTGTCAGTCCTTGACATCTATGCGGGACAGCCCTGCTGGGAGTGCACTACTTTTTAAAATGTTCTTTCTGTTGAGGCAGACATTGATTTAAATGGCTGCAAATTCCAGAAGCTGAACCAAGATGTCACAGGTAATTTTATTTCTAAGTCATATTCCTACACACTTTCATACTATGCAATTATATAATATCTTGATACTTTGTTAACTATCACGGATCCTGTAGAATCTTGGGATTGATAGTTTGATTGAGTACTTAGAATTTGCTACTACAGATTTCAGAGGAGGCACGATAGTTAAAGTGGTATCAAAGTGCTACATCCTTACAATATAAATACTCATTTGTAGTCTCTCTTCTCTGTGGAATTAAGCTGCTATGATGGTGAAATGCAGAGATACTCCAAGATGAGAATTCATCAAAGTTTGTCATATTTAGAGTTGCTTGAAATCTCCATTAACTGGCTCTGGTGATTACTTACCAAAGATATGAATGAATGATAGCCTATTACAGTGGTTTCTAACCTTTTCTTTACCAAGGATGCCCTGTAAATATAATTTGTTGCTGAGGACACCCAGTAGACTAGGATTCAAATCCCCACTCAGGCACTGGGTGACATTGGGCAAGTTGCATTCTCTCAGCCTCAGAGAAAGGCAAAGACAACTCCCTTCTGAACAAATCTTGCCACCCGCCACCTGTAATAGGGTTGGCAAAACTCAGAAATGGCTTGAAAGTGTACAACAGGCAAAGTTGTGCTGACAAAAGGAGAATCTTACTAGTTATCAGGTCTTTCCCCTTTGAAAACTGACTTATAGCAACCCTAAGGCAAACCTATAATGGAGCTTTTCTTAGCAAGATTTGGTGCCTTTGCCTTTCTCTGAGGCAGGGAGAATGTGACTTGCATAAGGTCACCCAATGGCTTTCCATGGACAAGTGGGGATTCCAACCTTGGTCTCCAGAGTCCTAGTTTGGTGTGTGCACACAGCTGTTGCTATGTCACTTTCATCAGAGATGCAGCTAGAGTGAGTGGGTGCGGGTGCTGAAACTGCTCCCTTGTTTGTAAATAAGGGAGCAGTTTGGGTGCGTGCACATGCCTGCCTCCATGTCCCTTCACCAGAGATGCAGCAGCAGAGGGTGTGAATGTCGAGGGACACAGTGGCAGGCATGTGCGTGTGCAAATAATGGAGTAATTTTGGTACCCACATCTCTCTGCTGCCATGTCCCTGTTGCTGCCACTGTCTGTGAGAGCTCCATGGACCCCAAGTTAAGAACCACTGGCCTATTATAGAACACCAAAAGGGGAAACACATAATGAATAAAATTTGTACAAAAATTGCACATGCTGCATATAAATAAATGGGTCAGAATCTAATGATTGTTGCTGGGATTCCAGAAACTGAAGGAATATTCTTATCCCAGTCTTAAAAGCAAAATTATGTGGAAAACTGTAGAGAGTTAACAGAATATGCTTGAGAGACAGTCTGTTTTTCTAATGCCTAGTGCCCTTATATTGACTTAATGATAGCTAGATATAACTAGAATATTGACAGGTACAAGTTCTTCCCATGTTAGAATCCAGCTAAGATGCAAAGTAGTACTTGTCCAGAAACATACTAGTTAGCTGTGCAGATATTTTGTCAAACAATGCTGATGTTCTTTCTTTAAAGGTTACATTTTTTAATAATAAAAGAACATTAAATGGGCATGGTAATTTATATGTATATGGGCAAATTATGGGTGCAGCCCAGTGTGGTGCAACGCAATGAAGTGAATTTCCACTCACACAGTGGGACTTCCTCCCTCTTTCCTCCCCTTTGCAGCCTGCCATGCCCAATGAAGACATGGTCCAGAGGAACCATCCATCTCTCCAGACCAGCCACAGAAGTGTGGTTCAAGGCTGCATGTGGTCTGTAAAACATACATTGTCTACATCCTGGATTTACTCTTATTCTGTTTTCCTGTTCTTTAACGAGTTTTTAGTTCAAAAGTCTCCTTTTGGTCACGACTCTTAAGTTTACTCAGGAGTCTCCGGTGAGGGACTTGGTCAAAAGCCCTTCCGAGTCCAATGTCTAAGCAATGTCTCACTGGATCATTTCCTGTCCCGGTGTTTACTGAAATAATCAAAGAACTCTGAACATTTAATGAGATAAAACATACATTGGCAGTAATGATGTAATCAAATTCTTAATGCATCAATGATTAAAAGAACTTTACCAACAAACAGAGGTTCTCTAAATACAAAACAAATTCCATATATGCTTAGAAAACAAAATTTGGATAACAGTAGTAATGTGTGCAGGCTGCTAGAAACTGCACAGATGAAAAGAGAAATAACTGTCCAAGATTTATATTTAGTCACTTATTTTAATTTTATCTTGACCTAATTAAATATTATTATTGAATATGTTATATGCATTAGTGAACATGGTGAGAATTATGAGAGATTTACATATTTCCAGCCAGGGTTTAATAAAATTAGGCAGGCAGGCAGGCAGGCAGGCAGGCAGGCAGGCAGGGATAGATAGATAGATAGATAGATAGATAGATAGATAGATAGATAGATAGATGATAATATCCTGTGTACATCTAATTTTCTTGATTTTATCCTTTGCCAGAATTTCCTCAAAGCTCTCTGTTTTGGCACTTCTAGTGCTCAGTGTACACAGTTTTGAAGCCATTAATGATTTTATTATAGTACTGTACCAATGCTGCTACTGTCACTATACAACCACTAGTCATACTACTATTAAAGTGTTACTACAGTACTACTAAACACTTTTGCATTTACATCTTAAATTTAACCAAGCATTATCATTCTAAGACATTTACTAAACTTACAAGTTGAAACTGCATACTTTACCATATCCCACCATAAATGTAAAGAACTGTAGTGCTAGGATTTTATTTTTAAAAAACTTTGCTATTAGGTGATGTATCTCTTGTAGTGCTTTATTATGGCAGTGTCAAATGCCAGTGTCAATGAGATTATAGGAGGCTGGTGGGAAATGTTAGACAATTAGTGTTAAAGATCAAGGCCAACCAAGTGACTTTGGTAGATTAATTATAATGTTAAAAGTTGGAAGGAGGTAGTTCTCTAAGTGGCTTAGTTCCAAGTAGTTTTGGGCTTGAAAATAGTTCAGTTACCTATAGATATTCAGTAAATACCACTTTACTGATCTATAGAATCTACAGGAGGAAAAACTGACATAGAGAAAACAGTCCACAATAAGCAAACCTCCTCCTCCTCCTCCTCCTCCTCCTCTCTCTCTCTCTCTCTCTCTCCATTTGTATTCCACAGTTCACCTGACAAGACTTTCTGAGTGCCTAACCTAAGATCAGTTAGAAAAACAATATGGTTTTAAAATAGTAGACTATTTGCAGGGACACCAGTAATAGTCTTTGCATCTGTGCTTTCCCCCTGTGGTTCTAAATGGCCTCTGGAAGGAGAGACCTGGTCTGAGTTTGGTGAAGGAGCAAGTGGAAGAGGTGATACTGGCAGTGTCCATTGTTGACTTCCATACTGCCTAAATATCCCAATTTGTCAGAGACAGTCCTGATTAATCCTCTGTTGTTCCACTTTTTCAGCTGCTTTCAAAATGTCCCAGATCATATCTCCTCTTCCCACTTCCTCCTTTGTCCTCAGCTTGCTTCATTTGCTGCAAATGGACTTCAAAGTGCAAAAGTAGTTTCCACTCAGTAAATTCAGCAGGAGCGAGAGGAGAAGAGGGGGCAGAATCTTGTGCTTTCCAGGAGGCTTAGACAAAAGCAAGCTGCTGCAACCTCTCTTAACTTGTATGTTCTTGCTCATTAATAACTTTTGCCATATTAAGCACATACTGATGTTGCTTGGCCACATGTGTCCTGCTTTTCATCTGTAAGATGTTGGAAGTTATGGACTTCTTATTCCTTTTCTTCCTAGTTATTATCCAGTGCAAATTCAACTTTACTTATAATTTTCTGTGGCCTATAGATGCTATACTAAGCAAATATATATTCTGGCTTCCTCCACAAAAATCCCACTCATCTGCCAGCACTCTGCCATCATGGCATGATGGTGTCCTTGGGTTCCTGAAGGCTATACTGGCAGGGTGTAAATTCTGATACTCTCAACTAGATTTCAAATATGGTCCTGGAGGCAGATTTTGTGTTTGTTATCTAAGGACCAGGATAGCTAAGTACAAAGGTCATTACCAGATAGATGGCCACAAACTGACCTTTGCAACTTTGCATGGAACCTCATGAGCATGATCTCATGAGCAGTACCTTCTGCATTTGGTATTCTGCTCTGATGCAAAGAGATCAATTTCTGGAATGCCCATCAAGTGGAAAGGTTGTGAAGCACGGGTTGGGCTAACTCCCACTCATGGCAATTCATCTGGGTGCAGTTTAGGCCATTTGTCCCAAACTTGTCCTCCCTCAGGAGGTAGATTACAGTTATTCAAATGTTCTTCTGGAAACATCACATCCAGAGTTTCCTAGTCAGGTGTAATAGAGCTGATGATCATATGCCTCCTTGTTTTGCCAAGTAGTACAAGACATTAGTGTCATCAGTGAGAACTTGCAATACTTGTCCCTTGAGGAGGGGTTTGAAAGAAACTGCAAAGCCTTGATGATGGTCAGCAGTTCTAGTTCATTGATGTGACAGTGTTTATCCTTGAGGATCCAGCATTCATTTATGGAAAGGTCTCCCAAGACGCTGCCCTAGCCCTGGAGATTACTATTGTCAGAAAAAGTGTCAGAGATGAAGAATGAAAGCGGAGTTTGGGCAAGTTGAGTAACCAATACAGAGAGTTCCTCACCTCTGGAGCAAATTGTCAACCACCTGAGCTGACAGTCTGTTTGGAAATTGAAAGCCCTTAGAAGCCAATGTTATGCAGACCTCATGAAGAGATGTGCAAGTGGTGTGACATGGGTCATTGAGGACATTAGGCTGAGAGGGACCTGAACACTGCAGGATCTGGCTAACCTGCTGCTTATCAGAGATGAAGCTGTGTGGCTGAGATAGGAGAAACACTTTGGCCATTAGGAATCTGGGACTAATCTGAACTCTTATCTACTCAGTTGGTATGAGTTTGGATTTCTTTTCATTCAGGAGAAAACCCAGTGAGGACAACAGGGTCTACATTTTGTGCAGCTGGTATAAAAGTGGTGGTGGATGGCAGCCACCAACAGCCAAGGTATGGTTAAGTGACAATGCCTTGCGTTCTTACATGGGCAACCAGCACAGCGACACATTTGATAATACCTTGGGGGCAGTGCAAAGGCCACAGGGTTATACTTGGTTGTGGTAGCAATGATGGGCAATTGCAAATCTGAGGAAGTGACAGTAAGACAATCTGACAAAAGTCAATCATCATGAACAAGTCCCCTCTGCATGATAAAGAAAGGGGTGGAAACTTGGAGGTTTTTGAAGCCAGGGCTGGAGGAGCTTCTGTAGATGTTGTCATATTCAAGGCTCTGACCTGAAGAGTCTTCCTTATTCTGGAGTTGTTTAGGCAATGAAGTTGCTTTTACAGAGCTTTGCAATGCTTGCAGGTGTCTACAGTATGAGATTCCTCCAAGCACAACAGGCAGAGAGGACCTTTCATCTGTGTCACACTTCTTGAAGACTGACTTCATGGTCGTGAATAATAAAAAAAAGTTGCCATAGGCTCAGTATCCAATGAAGGTCAAGAAACAAACAAGCAAAAAAAATGCTGAGAAGAAAGGGGAAAAAACAGAGATAAAGGGGAAAAAAACTAAGTGGAGCTTAAAATAAAGTTGGGAAAACTGAGGTAAACTAGTCCAACTGAATGCCCTGCCATAGCACAGAGAAGTTCTCCCATACAACTGGTTCTCCAGAGGATAACAAGGTACTGAGGCGTAGAGCAGGAATGTCAATGCATGCACCGTCAGAGGAGGGCAGAGTTACTGCCAAAATTGCTTTGCTTAGCTACAGCAGTTCTCTGAGCCACCCTGTGCAGGTGCAGATCAGACTCGTTCACATGTGTGAGTCACAGAGACCACAAAAGAAGAATAAGGTGTGCACCTTGTTTACCAATCCAGCCATGATTCCTGGAGGTTCAGACAGGCTGTGAAATACCAGAAAGTGTGAAGTGAATGGTTTTCAGGTATTTGAAGTTTGATTTTCTTTATTTAACACAAGGGCCAATTTCTCTATAAATTTGGGTTCATTACAGCTAGGAAGGTAAGCACAAACAGCATTGTGATGGAAACAGCAAACTATTGCAGTTGGGTGTTTTGTTTTGTTTAAAAATCACTCTTACTGAGAGATGTCATTAGTCCCATTTTGCGGGAGAGCTGAAATGAATGTCTAACTACCACAAGCAGCTACTGTAGGATCTTTCTCATGCATTAAAAGGAATCTCTAGTTCCACTATCTGTATCAGCATTAATTCAGGTGAAGAAACTACCAGTTGGAAGGATCCTCAGGTCATGCTCCTCCAAATGGTTGAAATCAGTGGAACTGCACACTTACCCTAACTTAATGGAGAACTCTAGCCCATACTGTAGAACAGAAGCTGGATAAAAGAATCTGTGTCAGATAAACTATTTTGTATATATGATGGCTTGTCTCTTGTTTCCATCAAACCTGCTGAAGAATGTTTGCTTTGGGTAGAAGGCGAGAGGCATAGTTCCTGCTGAGTCACAGAAGATCCAGAGTAGTGATACACTGTAGTCAAAATAGAGTTAGCAAGCACATCACTCTTGAAACCATCTGCTATCCAAGAAGTTCAACCAGCAGGGTGAACAATTTCATCCCAAGCATCCTTTTGAGGTAGACAGAATAATTTATCTTTATTCACTACCAACAAGAAAAGAGCCCAGGTTGGTTTGACCTCACATGCTGTGTTTGTTTATTCATGTAACACGCTGCTGATGTTTTGGATTAGCATTCCTATAATTCCTTCTCATGTCCCATGCTGCCTGGGGCTTCTGTAAGATGAATTTCAAACTACAGGGCAGGTCACAGTTTTCCTGCCCTGAGCAGTGGTAGCACAGATACCTCTGAACATATGAAACACTAGATATCAATGTTTGCCATTTTAATTGACGAGTGATTTTGATAGTGGTGGGGAATTCCACTGCGGAGTAAAGTTTATCATCACTAAGGGTCTTTCTGTCATAGTGCTATTATTCCACTTTCAACATCCTATGGAATAGTGGGGTTTGTAGTTTAAGGAGGGGCATTTAAAATTCTTAGCCAGAGAGCTCTTGGGCCTCAGTAAACTACAAACCCCAAAATGCCACAGGATGTTGACAGTGGAATAAAAACACTATAACAGTATAGTGTGGAAAGGCCCTAAGACTCAGTTATTATACTGAAGCAAACAGCTTCTTCACTGGTACTTTATTTTTTATTCTAATGATAGGGTTTTTGGACAAAAAATTTTGAGATGGCAAAATTCTTTTGTCTTTTTCTAGCTGCATGTTGTAATAACATCCAAAAGCAGTGAGGTGAGTAATGCTACCTCCTCCCAAGATTTGCTAGCAAATAACAACTTGCAGCTGAAATAGTACTAAAATCTATTATTTTAATCCTAGCCACAAGGGCTGTGTAAGTGTGTAAAAATAAACTAGATCCTCCCACAAAGCCTAACTTGATCAAAGCAAACAAAGGACATAACGTCAAGCTGGTTTCACCTTTGCAGATAACCAGAGGAAGTACTTCCTCAAGTATGAGTCAAATAAATTTAAGAAGAATCAGAACATACTAATAATTAAGTACCAAACCTACATAATAGAGCATTAGGTTTAGGACAAACTTGTTCTTAAGAGCACTAAGCTTGTTGATGTGTGACTAAAGGCAGCCATTATACTGATGCAATGCTGCAACTGCACACATGCGTTATACAATAAGCTAACTATATGTTAGGTTTCAGACTCATCTAATGAATGAAGTTCCAATGGCCCTCTTAACATTACAGATTATCATTGAGAAAGACAACTTGAATGAGAAAAGGATATGTTTCTGGGGGAGGGAGTAATCCTTCTGCCATCAATTTTTTCCTGAACTCCAGTCCTTCAAACCAACTCTAACCTTTGCCTGTATACCAAATCAGAATTGTTCTCAAAACATGGCATTGCAGCCTGCTGGGGAAAATTTTGGTGGGAAAATGGCTTCCTCCTGATGCAAATGATCCTCTTCTAAATATCCTCTGCAGCAGAGACAGGGTTCTTGGAGATTTGATCCACAAGCTGAAAAGTAGCATATAGTTTGGCTCTCTGTTAGGAAACTAGGGTTCTTTCATAGTGCACAATTATAGCATCCTATGAAATCCTGGGATTTGCAGCTTGGTGTGGCACTAGAACGCTGTGGCCCTTTCACACTACACATTACACTGCTATGACTCCACTTTAACTGCCATGGCTCCTATGGTATCCTAGGGTTTGCTTGGGGAATGGAATTTAGAAGTCTCAGCCAGAAAGCTTTAGTGCCCCACCAAACTCCAAACTCCAGGATTTCATAAGATACTACCACTGCAGTTAAAGTGGAATCATAATGCTATTGTGAGCATGCAAGCATGCTGTGGGATTGCTTAAATTGAGAAACAATGATATTTCCCTACCTAACCCAATGAATTTCACTTGAGAATCTTACATTTCATTCTTAAGAATCGGAGTGAAAAAACCAGAGTGGTGGAATGACTAGTGGTGCAGGTATCATTCAAGAGTAGCTTATGCTAGCACTGACATGCCCTGAGGATGTTTGCATTTCACTGGACTTTTGCTGAGGTTTAACTGACATTTTTAATTTGGATCTAGGAAGTAGAGTGTGTGTGTGTGGACTATTGGGGATAGCAACCTTTGCATGTTGTAAACTCACTAGTTGTTAGGTTGCATGTTCACTCTGTCAGTTTGGGCACAAACCCCATAAACTACTTCCTGTCTGTTTGTTCACACCCACTCTCTTCCTACAGCACATAAGCATCCTTTGCTCTTATGGTCTCTGTCTCTCTCTTTTTCCATCTTCCTGTTTGCTATCTTCAAGCATGTGACTGGGAGCACTCCAAATGAGAAGGTCCAGTGAAACCATGCAATTGTTTAGCTTTCTTAATTTTTTTTTGTCAAGAACATGAACCTGTGTAGATTATGTACAAGTATGTGTTAATAAACTACCTTTATATACCTTTTAAAACAAAACTAAGTTTGTGTTTATTTCTCAGCTAGAGTTAAGTGTTTGAGAGGCAATAAGGTGGGCTGGTAAACTATTCAAACTACTCAGACTTCTGCTTAGTTGCTAATCACTATGCTATGTAGAGAGATCCACCAAATCATTCTCATTGTTTCCAATATGAAGTTCAGGTATACAGAATCTAATTTGCCTTTTAGTAGTATCTCTAAATCCAACTGGAAGTTGATGCAAAAGATTTGTTTCGAGGTCAGCAATTGAATGGAGTTCACAGCCTTGGTTACACTTCCCTCTAATTTGTTTGTTATTTTGTTTATTCATTTATTTCAGCAATATATTTTAGGGTTGGGGGAGCTGTTTGAGGACCCAGCAGCAAGTGTGGAGCTTGGCATTTAGTAAGCTTGAACAGTCTACATTTTAGCGGCATAGAAGAAGCCATATTATTGGTTAAAGCTGAATTGGCTTTGCTCAGAACATGGGTTAAGATTTGGGCATTGGTCAGTCTGCCAGTCATACCATGGCAATCCATCAGTCAACCCATATGCGAGCCAACATGAACTTAGCCCATTTACTGAGGAGTGATAGAGGTGGAAATCGATTCAGGTGGAAGCCACTTGTTACTGCAGTTTTCTAGCCCGGGCTCGTGGGATATTAGATATCCTTTGATATCAATAATTTGGCTTTCTTTACCCATTTCTTCCTATGTGCTTGCGAGGCCCCCAGACAAGCATGCACACAGGCTCAGCCACTAATCACTGAAATATTCCAAACAAATACAGACATGCCAGAAATAGCCAGACTGCCGCTTTAGGAGACCTCAAGGCAAGTACCACATTATGTATGCACGCTACTTACAAAGAACTCCCTGCCCCGAGCAGGCAGCTTGACAAGCCGAATACTCAATCGTCAATCAGACTGTCTCTGATTGAGTGACCTTCCTGCTCTGTTCTGGTACCCAGGGAAACTGTTGACTTCTGGGAGAGAGGAACAGCACTGGCACCAGGTGACAAGTCTCACTTTGCCAGTAGCCACGATCCATAAATTGTTGCTCCTGGTAAGTCTGAAAACAAACTTTTTGTTGCTTCCAATAAACAGTTGTTAACAATTGCTGTTGCTAAACAATTTTTGTTGCTGTTTAAACAATCTTTGGCCATTGACTGCAGATCATCTCAAGTTTTACCTACAGGTCCCAATCTACCTTCTGCTGACTCTGATTTCTTTCAAGCACTAGGATGTCTTCCACAGCTGCTACTGGATATTGTGGCACTTATGTGCATTACTACTTCCTACTAGTTACTTAAGGCTGACTTTAACAAAAAATTATGAAGTGTTGCATGTTATTGTAATGGCTTTCTATTTTCAGTTTTGGATTCACAAAATGATTGTTTTAAGTGCAGTCAGCCCTCCACATTTGCAGGTTTCACTTTTGCAGATTTGATTATTCACAGATTATTTGCTGTCCTCTGTTGCTTCCCTATGCCATTTTTAATAGGGATTGCAAGCCTTGTGAGACCAAGAAACTGTGAGCAAGCTTGTAAGTCCCTATTAAAAATGGTGTGGGGCAGCAGTGGAGGTGGCAGTCTTGTGAAGGAACCCTGGTGCCTCAAAGCAATCCATGGTGGGTTGAATATGGTGATCATAGTTTTTTGTGTGTTAAATATGGTTTGGGATAGCCTAGAGTTATTCACGTCCCCCCCCCACTTTTATGGAGGTCCTGTGCCCCTAACCCTAATGAATGTGGAGGGATTACTGTACGGAATGCTCTAGTCTGGATATTGAAACTCGTGGACCCACCAAAAGTAATGTCTTTCAGAAAATGGATTTATTTTAGTTTAGAAGCTCCATAAGTACATTTATGAACAACCATGATTTAAAATGATAACTGCAGATGGGATGTTTTTATGTACCCACCCCTGCCCCCATGATTCAAATACAGAACCTTCTACACCTTGAATCTAAACAGATGGGCAGTTGCTCAGCAATTGTACTCTCAAGATGGAAGTGCTGTTGTAGCCATGCCATCAGGACCACTGCACAAGCAGAGCAAGCAGTGCGGCCATTGTGCAATGGCCACGATGGATAGTAGTAAGGAACTGTAAGACAGATTGCCCTTGTGCAATGACAACGACCGAGGGATAGCAAACCCCAACAGAGCTATGGGGCGCTTGTAAACCAGATCAGTAGGCAACAGAAAGGCATGGGTGCCCTGCCCCGATCAGAAAAATGTCTCCACCTTTTGCAGTGCCCCATTGTACTGTATGTAGGAACCCCCAATGTGCAGTGGGACATTTCGTGTGATGTGCTGTTATGTAGTGGGAGCCCCCATTGTACAACAGGCCATTTTGCATGGTAACCCATTGTATGTCATTGCCGTTCTCTAACATGGTTGCATATTGTGCCAGTGACATAGCTCTTCTATTCATATAGTTGTGTATCACAATTTGTGAGGCAGGATTTCAGCCATAGTCTTGGTGGTAGCTAAATCCGACAGTTCCAGGAAATGAACTTTTGCATCCAGATAAACCTTGTAAGAATTATAAGCATTCTCATATGTACAATGCAATTTACATTAATTTTCAAACTGTGTAAGCTAACTAGGGCCTAGGGTACAAATTGTAGCTGATTAAAACAATAAGCCCATAAAATGAATGATGCAATAATTCTTTTGCAACCTGTGACCACTTGTTTAGGACTGGAATGCAAGAAGCAGCAGAAACAAGAACTCTGGCTATGATAACTCTTGGCTGTGAGTCAGAAGGCATTGTGTAAACTGCAGTCTCAACAGGATTACCCCTATCTGTGTCACTCACTTGCTCTTTTTGGCCATTTCTCAATGGGGCAGTTGAGAAAGACAAAACCTTAAGCCTGAGGTATTCAGTCACATGCTTGTCATATGACAGTCCTATTTGCTATTTTTCATGCACTTCTGGAAAGCTAGTTCTAATGAATGTGAGAACAATTGATATTGCAATGATATTTTCATTATTAAAAACAGTAATGCTGCCAGGCATAAGGAGAGAAACAAGGACAAGAGCTGTAGTATGTTCCTTTGCACATCACCTTTCTCTGTGTTTTGCTTGAAAACAGTCATTTATAAGGATCAGCCATCTTCCTAGTTAATAATCAGCCAGGAACCTTAGCTTAATGAGAATGAGCAGTGTGCCTGTGCACATATCCTGTTTGTTCCTTCCTTTTCATGAACTGGTAACAGTAATCAGGAAGGAATAGGTCAAGCCTGAAAAACCTGCACCCCTCTGGCATTCATGTACTAAACCCATCACCATCTGAAAGATTACGCACTCTCAACTGCTGGGATAGGTCATTGTGATACCTTAACCTGGGAAGCTGGTTCATTGCTCCAAAACAGAAGTATAATCTAGCAATAACCCAGGGTTTGTTGCCTTATGAACCCTGGCTTCTTTGAGACCAAAAAGCTACTAGGATCTTGCATTATGTCACAATGAGCCATCCTTTCCTAGTTAGTTTTATTTCCTTAAGCAAATAGCATGCCATATGTTCCCCGTTTTCCATTATTCATTAATGCAGCCTCATGGGCAGGCAAAGGGGACTTCCACAAGTCCTGCACTATCTCCATCGTGGTGTGAACATAACCTTGGGCTCTCAAGGGCTGTTGCAGGAGAGCACAAACTCTGACAGGTTGTACAGAGTACAGTCTTAGTGGCAGACTGCGGCTGGCCTTTTGTTACGGATATGCATGCATATCATATGTGGCTTGTGCACATGTACATTGCTGTTTTGGTGGGCTTACTTTCTTTAACTTACATCCTGTCCTGAAATGTCCTCTGCTCCCCAGATAGCTCTGCTGGAAGGAGCAGCAGAAGCTGCTTCATATTGTTTAGAAGTGGAGGGAGGAGGGAAGCAATTCAGACCATGAATAGTTCTGAGCATCCAGGTGAAAGGAAAAGAGGGTGCATTCCATGTGCTACTGCGCCCTCTCCCAGAGCTGAGTTGTGCGTGTTCCAGTCATTTTTGACTTACAGTGATCCTAAGGCAAACCTATCACAGGGTTTTCTTGGCAGAATTTGTTCAACGCAGGCCTGACCTTGTCTTTCTCTGAGGTTGACTGTGACTTGCCCAAGGTCCCAGGTGGTTCCCATGGCTGAGCAGTGATTCAAACCCTGTTCTCCTAGACCAACACTTAGACCAATACACCTCGCTGGCTCTCATTGTTTCCACTATCAAACAGGTTAAACTATCAGAAGACTCAGAGGAAGGCAATGGTAAACCTCTTGATAGGCTTGCCTTAGGGTCGTTGTAAGTCAGAAATGACTGGAAGGCATACAACAATAATCCCCCCCCACTGTTTAGTTGGAATCTCTTTCCTTGTAATTTGAATTCACTGATTTGTATCCTACTTTAGTGGAAAATAAGCTTACTCTATTTTCTATGTGATTGTCCTTCAGAGATTTCTGATTTCTATGAACAGTTGTGAAAGCTGGAAAGCGAAGAAAGCTGACAAGAAGAAAATCAACTCATTTGAAACGTGCTGCATGAGAGATACCCGGATTGCCCAAAAGACAAATGAATGGGTTATATAACAAACCAAGTTTAAACTCTCCCTAGAAGCCTAAATAACTAAACAAAGGCTGTCATACTTTGGACATATAAAGCAAAGACATGACTCACTAGAAGACAATAATGTTTGGTAAGGTAGAAAGCAATAGGAAAAGAGAAAGACTGCTTTACAGATGAGTGGACTCAATCAAGGAAGACACGTCTCAGAATCTGCAAGAGCTGAGCAGGGCGGTTGAGGATAGGGTGACCTGAAGGTCTCTAACCCATAGGGTTGCCATAAGTCGCAGTTGACTTGTTGGCAATTAATAACAACATCATAGAATCTGCCTTCTCTTCTCCAAGCTAAAATGTCCAACTCTTTTAGCCATTCTCCCACAGGGATTGGTTTGCAGACCTTTTACCATCTTGGCTGATCTCTTCTGACACTTGTGGATACCCTCCTTCAGATTGTCCAACCAAAGCAAAATAGAATGGTAGTTATAGAAATGTAGAGTTGGAAGAGACCACACGGGCCATCCAGTCCAACCCCCTGCTATGCAGGAACACCCTCACAGCATTCCCGACAGATGGCCGTCTAGCCTCTGCTTAAAAACCTCCAAGGAAGGGGACTCCACTACACTCCGAGGCAGCAGATTCCACTGCCGGACAGCCCTGACTGTCAGGAAGTTCTTCCTGAGGCTCAGGTGGAATCTCCTTTCCTGCAGCTTGAATCCATTGCTCCTTGTCCTGGTCTCTGGAGCAGCAGAAAACAAGCCCTCTCCTTCCTCTACATGGCATCCCTTCAAATATTTAAACATAGCTATCATGTCCCCTCTTAACCTTCTCTTCTGCAGACTAAACATACCCAGTTCTCTAAGTCTATCCTCATAGGGCATGTCTTCCAGGCCTCTTGCCATTTTGGTCGCCCTTCTCTGGACTTGCTCCAGCTTGACCATGTCCTTCTTATGTTATGTTCCTTGATCTGTTCATTACTTCATTACAGCTTTTTTGTTGCCACATCACAGTTAACTCATGTTTAGCTTGCGCTGTACTAAGATCTTTAGATCCTGCCATATAAAGGACCAGTGTAAGTACAGAGAGGCTCATTGCTACGTTGGTCACCATATGATCAACTAAAAACAAAAGTATATTGTGAGATAGTTCTGATCTGTATGGATCTGCTTGCACTGATGAAACCACTGATGGGCTCCAGAAGAGACATAGTACCAGACTAACTGGAATGCTGTGTGTGTGTATGCCTTCCACTGTTGGTGACTCCATGAATTTCTTAGGTGAGGAATATTGAGAGCTGGTTTTGCCTATTCCTGCCTCTGCAATATAGCCTACAGCACTTGCTTTTGTTAGTGGTCTCCCATCCAAGTACTAACCAGTGCTGAACCTGCTGAGCTTCCAAGATCAGACAAGATCTGATACATGTAAGGTATTTAGTCTCAACTGGAGCATGTGTCTGACTCAATATAAAGCAGCTTCTTATATACTTACATTACAGTGTATAACTTAACCTGAAAATAGGAAATGGGGAAAAAATAGATTTTCCCATATAAAAAAACTGCAAAAGGGCCCTTTAAAAATTGAACTCTTTGGGACTTATCTCAAAATATGACACATCATATTTATTAAAGGAACAGACCACCTGACTGCTGACGAATGAATGAAGACCAAAAAGCATAATCTCTAGCTGAAAACATCTGCTGTACTAAATCCTACTCTGGTTTCATGGATCCAAGCTGAATGCTTGATAAACAAGATTTTAATTGCTTCCTCTAATGTTTTTAAAAACCACCACCACCTATATTTCATTCCATAGCCAAATGTTAAATAACATTGTACAAATCACACAAGCCATGACTTTAATTTCTAACAATGTTACAATGTAAACACGGACAGAATGATATTCAGCAGCACAGCTAAATAAATAAATAAGCCACCCCACCAGCCCAGCTTGCCTGCTCTTATGTGGTTGGTATCAGCAACTTCCATTTTCATAAATTATTTTAACAAAATCCTGCCAAAGGAAGTTTTTTTTTGTGTCCAGATTATAGTAAGATATGGCTTAATCAATATATTAATAATAGACAATACAATAGAAGCTTGGATGTAATACAGTGGACCCTCCAAATATGAATGGATTCTGTTCCAGGAATCCTTGCGTAATACAGTGAAATAATGCTTAACTCTCATAATACCTAATGTTGGTGATACGTGTGTGCCTGTGAGGAGGGCCTGTACAATTAACTGTAGCTAGTTGCCTGTAACAATTTACATTTCAGCAGTAATAGTAAGAGTGAAATAATTAGTTGATATAATGAGTAATGGCTAGTTTCTTGTTTTAACAAGAAGGGCCCCCAGACTTCCTGCGTGGTCCATCTTTAGCACGAAGATCAGCGCAGTGTGACCTTCCAGAGCCACCCCTTTTAGTTCCTTGGCCTGGTGTGTCTTCCACCCAGAAACTGTCCATTTACAAGGGCTTTGGGAGACACCAGCCAATCAGAAAGCTGGCTGACAGCAAAAGAAGGCAGGTCTTTGGCTGGGTGAGGAGTTGAAGCAATATGCTTCACTCAGGTACGCCTGATTAGCAGATAAAGAACTCTTTTTGGCTTTCTGGCTACGTTTGCCTTCCCACCATCCCACCCTTTGATTATGGATTTGTTTCTGAACGCTTTATTTTCATTTATTCTGTACTCTTTCACAACTTTGGCAGGGTGGCATGGGTCTGGATCCAATTTTGGGGAATTTCAGGCGTGTCCTTCATTCCCTTTGGGAAGGGTACTTTAAAGTGACCTTGGGATGCAGGCTACCTTGGTCAAGCCCATTTTGTGGGCTGTAGGAGTAGCCTGACACCCAGGTGGCAGAAACGACACTGGGACTGACACCCATGAACTTAACAAATAAATAAATAAATAAATAAATATTTCTACCCGCCTCCTGTAAGATCTCTGGGTGGCTTACAATAATATCGCTTAAACATTTTAAAATGTAGTACACTAGGACAATAATTAATTAAAATGATAAAAAATAATTTAACCCTTCTAACATATTAAACAACTGCATAATTTAAGATGATGAAATTAAAACAATATGAAATACAGACACACAAACACACACACACTGGAGTCATTAGATTCCACCCAAAGTCTTTCACAGAAAGCCACATTTTACCTTAGTGTGGAAATGAGACTGACATTACCACCAATCAGGCCAGCTGTGGAATGCCTCTCCTTGGAGCCCTGATTGCCCTAATGCAGTGGTTCTCAACCTGTGGGTCCCCAGATGTTCGTGGACTTCAGCTCCCAGAAGCCCCAGCCACTATGGTCAATGCTCAGGGCTTCTGGGAGCTGAAGTCCACGAACATCTGGGGACCCACAGGTTGAGAACCACTGCCCTAATGGGACAAAGAGGAGGTCCACTTCCGCAGATCTCAGCAGTCAGGCAGGCATATATGGGAAGAGGCACTATTGCAGAAATTAAGGTCCCACAGTGTTTAAGATTTTAAATGTCATTACTAGCACACTGACTTCAGACTAGAAATATACAGGCTGCCAGTGCAATTCCTATAAAACCACTCTCATACGGTTTCTGTTCGCTTGATGTCCTCTTGGTGGGTGACTAAAAGGATGGGAGTATTGAATGACAGGCAGAGTATCCAGTTCATGGGTCCTTGCCTCTTACTTGGGTTAGTCAATGCAGCTGGGGATTAATAAAGCTGCGGTGTTTTGTTCTTCAACCCTCCTTATATGTATGGTCTGCTCTATTGGTACTGCCACTGAAATGCAAATTATTATTATACCAAGGCATTTTGAAAGCATCTGACAGGAATTCTTCACATTTTATAGATTCTAAGGGTTACCAACAATTTATGTAACAAGTTGCAACACAGTAAGCTACTTTTTCAGCAATGAGTAGTGACAATGGTTTTAAAACCTTTTAGAACACTGTAATGAGTAATTGGAATGAATTACTTTTAAAAAAGCAATTTTCCAAGCTCTGAAAAGATGATTAGAAAACCAAACAGTTTGTCTTAAAATAAATGATCAACATTGTAAATAAAGACAGCCATATTCCACAATGGGTGTGTGGGATATAAATGAGCATTAAAATCACCACTAACTCAGAAAAAGGAAAATGTCTGCCATTAAAAAGATTCTGGAAAAAAAGTCTTAGCAATAAGGAACGCTTTTGCAAAAAAGAAACCACAGCACATTTTTTTTAATTCATAAACACAGCACATACCAATTCCAGCTTTTGAATACTGTTGTCTGATGATTGTGATTCATTGTGATCCATACTTTCCTGCCTTGCTACATCATGTGCATACACTTGAGCTGCAGTGTAAAGCAAACCACACCCTTTGCTATCACAGCTATTACAAACTCTGCAGAATCATCACTGTGAGAGGAAATTATAGACCTTTGCCAGGAATTATAACATTTACGTAAAAACCCATTTCCTTTCACTTACTTAAAAGCAGACTATTCAAAAACATGTTTTTATATTTCATGTTTGCACCTCTCTGAGCTCTCCCTTTTGATGATCTATCATCCATAAGCTAATACAAAAAAAGACAGAAAGTAGTTCTTACAATATCCGTATCATTATGAGATGCATCCCACAGCTTTAATTCTAAACTTTCAGTGTTTGGCTCAGTGTTTGACAGCTGCCTCATTACACATACATTATATTTTAAATCATGGAGGGGACTCTTGCAGCTGTGAGTTGCAGGAGCGCTGCAACTCTTAGCAGCCCTAGCCATTATAGGCAAACTGTGAAGAATTCTGAGAGTGGCAGTCCAACAACATCTAGAGGACTACTCAGTTCCCTCTCTTGCTTTTCATTGTTAGCATATGCTGTCTAATGAAAATAATCAATTCTTATATAGAAAAACTGCAATGTGTGATACAGTCTCTGAGTGAGAGTTCTTAGCTGCTACTGAAGTCAGATTGTTAGGACTGATGTTCTAATATATTTGTATGCCAACAGACCAAATAATTTTGTGCTCAGTTTGTGGGTTAATGATATAAATGCAGCTAGGAAATGAGGAGTGATGAAAAAGTTGCAACAGGCAACAGTTTATTTGTAAAAAAAATCCTTTTAAATTTTACTACAACAAATATTAAGGAAAAACAGTATTAATATATATACATACATTATATATGTATATACACATAATATATCTTGTACCATTAAAATTACATGCTTTTCAGAACAGAAGAAATAGTCTTGTTCCCTCATACCAATTTTAAGTTCTCTCACTGCAAGAAATTCTTGCTTTCTTTAATTAAAAAAATTTAAACCTTCAAGTATAAGAAATAAGCACACTAGTATCTGAAAAGTGAAACCATTTGCTTTCTGCAAACAGTCACTGTTAAATGCAGATTAAATCCATTTAACTAACACTCGTATATGTGCCTTGGTGAATTTTACATTTGTGTTAAATCTTTACCTGAGATATGTGGAAATAATGGAAGGTGCAAGTTCATGGATTTTTAAAATTTTCATTCCATTTCAACGGAAATAAAAACCAATAATGTCTTACGTTTCTCTTCTCATGGTCTCCAACATGAGAACTCTTCAGCAGAATGAATTTCATATTACTGAATATCTTAAAACTTCAGGAAAACACAAAGGCAAGCACCACTTGTAACAACCAGCATGCAGACAGTGAAATAGAGGTAGCATTGTCTTACAGCTTTAACAGGATCACTTGATTTTAACCACATTATCTTCTGCAAAAGGCACTCGCTTTTTTGTTCCTAAGCTTGTTGTTAAAATCCAAAGAGACTAGCATTGTTTAGCTAAAAATATTTTAAAAAAATTAAACAAGCACAATGAATAAAAACAAGGACATAAGAAATGAACTTTAATCACATTACCATAGTCATACTCTGTTAAGAAAAATGATTTTTTTCAAAAAAACCCCTCTTGGTTACTGACAAGCTGGAGTCCTTCCATTTAAAATGACTAAGCAGCACAATGTATAATTAGAATTATAAAATACTAGAAGTACACCAGCCTTTTAAAACTAAAATAAGAACAACAGGTCACAGTTTAAAAGTAGCTTGGTCATTTAAAAGTGATGCTGGAGAATGGTGGCAAGCCATTAATGGAGATACTTATTAATACATACAAAACTGCCATATGTAATCCTTCCTCATCATTTGCAATTAGATAAAAAATGTGCGCTTTCTGGAATTTGCTTTCACCGAGAAACAACTGAGCTAATTGAATTGTATGATGTCCCACTGTTACAGCTTGAAGCATAGGCTTCTTGGCCATTTGCATCTAGACTGACTCTGAACACAGAGGATGCTTTCAGTAAAAAGTCTGCTGCATCTCTGCGGCCCAGTTCCCTCAGCTTGGACATTAAGATGCCTACAGAACTTTCAGGGGCATTTCCCCATTCATGCAGAAGGGCATAAGATGGGCTTGGTATGAAGTCATGGTGATTCCCATTGTTTGTATTGTATTTTGCCACAAGATCAGGACGGCCCAAGTTCATGGCAAGAAGGCACCAGTCCTTGCCCATGGGATCAGGTGGGTCCAGAAGCCGACTCAGTTTCCTCCTTGTAAGAAGATTCAGATCTGATACATGGATATCCATCCCTAAGCTTCCCTGTGAGTAGACATCAAGACACCCAAAGCACAATATACTGCTAAAGCTTTCTTTATATCCACCCATGGTATTAGTAAGTGAAGTCTCCTTTTGGCTCTGTGCCCGGAAAAAGTCTCTTGGCTGGTAGATCATTACTGGTTCATGATGTTCCCTCAGCTGCTGAGGACTGAGATAATGTTTGACTGTTAAGAGACCTGGCAATGTTGTGGCCATCAGATTATCAATGGTACTGCACACTGAGTCCAGGAATAAGCAACATTTGATCTTCTCTGTTTCCAAGCCTCTAACTTGAACTTCGATTCCTTGACCATTGTTGACAAGTAGCACAAGAAGCTCCGCTCCACGGTTCACAATCTTTGATCCATTTACCCACAGACGTATATCTGCATCTCCCTCTGTACTCTGTTGATGAATCCACCTACACAGATTCACCTGAACTTTGTGGAAAATTCCACAAGGAAGTGGAGTTAGGTGTTCCACAGGAACAATTCTTACACCACCATAAATCATAACTTCATCCTCTTCATCAGCCCAAGATCTATGGAGGCTATCAGTCTTGATCAAAGCAGGAATGTCAATCATTGTTCCACTGCTGAGATCCCTGGCACAGATATCCATGGCATCCAAGATCTGTATAAGTTCTTCTATATCACTATCTGGTATCAGGCGCTGAATGTCTTCTATTGTATATCGACCTCTGTAATGGTGGAGAGCTTTGGGGTTTTCTATCGATAGGAGTTTTCCAAGGACGTTTGAACACAGCCAACGAGGGTCTAGCAGGACGACATCTTGGACAGTTTCACTTTGCATGATATTGATCTGTTCAATAAAAAGGAAAGTCCTATGTCAGATTTAAATAAAAAAATAAAAGAATACAGCTGCAGTCACCATAGTTTCGCAACTGGCCAATCCAAAGTGAGTCACTGACTACAAAAGGACTAGTTGTGGTCAGATTTGTGTGATGCCCGATTCTGTACCAAATGACAAATTTTATATTTTCAAGTATGAAACATATATCTGCGTGTATGCAGACATGGGGCCTTGGAACTATTTAATTCCCTTCATACATTAACAGGACATAGTTTTTAAACTGTCTGAATAAAGAAAGCATGTGAAATAAAGAAGGCATGTGGATAATGTTTACTGAAAAGGACACATAAGGCTGCAGTGCAGAACTGAAAGTCCAAGGAAATCAACTGCTGGTACTGCCCTTTAGAAGCCTGAGCAAGAGCTTATGAGTTTCAAAAGGGCTATCTGTGGCAATTTAGAGTATAGCTGATGGACACATGTAAGTAGGTCTTCTTGAAATCTAGATACATGCAGAATTAAGCACACTGTCAAGCTTTCTAACAAAATGTTCCAGTGCAAGGATTAAAAGCAGCCCATTTGTGAGTGGAAAATACCTTCCTCATGTTCAAGGGCACTTTGAGATCTGCTGGGGATGCTCTAGCTAGAGATCCTGCATAAGGCCCCTTCCAACTTTATGATTCTATGATGTCTCATGGATCCAACCCAGCTGAGAAAATAGAAATGAAGATTAAAAAAAGTAGAAACTGAAGCATTCTGGTGCAGTTTCCAGTTTCTTGGGAAGGCTAGGGGTTAGGTGTAGCAAAGGAGAGAAAATTAGATTCACCCATAGAAGAACAAAATTCTTGTTGGAGGATCTTGGGCAAATCATCATCTCTGTACTCTCCCCACCTTACAAGTGTCTTGTAAAACAAATTATTTAAACGTGAGATAAATTATATAAAGGAATGTTAATGCAAATATTGCATTAATATCACAAATTATGGCTAGCCACCAAACCCACCTGAAGTTTACCAACTTCTTTTGAAAATCAGAATGGAAAATTATATAAGCACATATATACAGGTATATATTACATACAGTTTATGAAATTAATACAGTATTGTTGCATATTACTTACTTCTCCTATACTGTGCAATTGCTGGGCAATATGTCTTAACTCATCTTCACTTGCTAAAGGATTAAGCTGATCCTGCACATCATATATAAACTGTTGCACTGACATGAGCTGGTTGGGTCCATTCATTTTTCTCCATGATGGTAAAGTGGAGATGATTTTTTCACACAAGTGAGTCATAGGTGGACATGTCTACGAAAAACACCATAGTGGTCACTGGTTTTAATTCTGGAATGGAAACTGTTTTCTTTGTCTAGAAAAAGCTCTTCTTAGGTGGAAGGGAACAACAACTGTATTTGGACATCTCTCTCCTCTTTTACTGCTAAAGCTACCGGAACTGGAATGTTCTGAAGTTAATACCACAATATATATATAACATCAGTAGTAATGGTATCTGTGTGTGCTCATCTTCCCTAAGGTAGACACAGTATTAAACTGCCACTCTTGATTCAATGTGATTTTTCTAAGAAAAAACAAACAAACAGAAATTATGCTGTTACCATGCTGTTAGCCCCACTCCATGATATTATTGGCAACAAACATTATTTAATTGGCACAAAATATATATAATCTATACATTTATGGCCAAAATGCCATGCTGGCAAAGAGGAGAGGTTGAACACGTGCAAAAGCAGGTCACAAGGGACCTTAGGGCATGGCCAGGTCATAAGTTCACTGAGGATTAGTAGGAGAAGATGGTCCTCTCAGTAGCCCAAAAAATAGCCACCAAAACTCCCAGACAAAGCAACAATGGCCAACGCTCTATAACCACCTTCCTGCTGAACTTCCCCCCTTTGTCCCCTCACCTGCTCAGAAATTAAGAAGCTATCATGATTCTCATCAGTGCTTTGCCACCTAATGCTAAGACCATTAGTCAGCTCTGGATGCCTTTGCCTGTTCTGCCAGAGAGCTATTAACACCTTCCCTTTCAGGGCAGAAAACGGGTATTTAAACTCTGGCTCCAAGCTAGACAGTCCATAGTACACTGGACATAGGCCATCGTTCTGCTGCTCAGATTCCCATCCTCACACTACCCTTGGATCTCTAGTCTGAACCATATCACTCTGTCTCTTCTCTTTAGGATATGTAAATATCACCCATTTTGCCCCAACATTTTGCTATCCAATTTTAACTTCCTTTTCTTTGTTTAGCTCTGTGTGCTTGTAAGACTGCTTCAATCTTCCATGTGTTGTGATTTTCCCCCAATAAGAACATTTTTTGAATCTTCAGTTGGTGTCCCTGCATTAGTACCAGTGTACAAAGGTGGAAAAATCCTGTAAGGTTACCCGCCCCCCTCTTGCAGGCCTCCCTTTTTCAGTTATAATTCTCTACCGTTCCATGGAGGCACTAGCATTTTGGATGGACCTCTGAGTCACTCACATTTTAAGGTAACAATGCATTATGTAAACTATGAAATGAAAAGCTAAAATGGTTAAAGCAAGACACAACAACATCTCTTTACAAGTGAATGTGTGCCATGGTTTGTGATTCTCAATACAGTTGGTCCTCCACATTCATCAGGGTTAGGGGAGCAGGCCCCTTGCAAAAGTAAAAAAATCACAAATATCAAAATGTGTTTGTGTGTGTTTGTGGGAAGGAGGTCAAGGCACCTAGAGTCCAAACTAGGTGAGGGAAGGAAAGGAAGAGAGGGGTTGGTTTGCATGTGGCCCTATACTTCCTCTGTCTTGCCCATTTCTTTTCTTGGGTGTTGGGGGCCATTGGGAAAGAGTTTGTGGTGCTGAGAAATTGGGCTGCAAGCTGTCCTTAGCTGGCCAGGTAGCAGCTGGTGGAAGAGGAAGAGGACCAGAAGTGGATATTTAAAAGACTGCACAGCCTGTTAAGAGCCTCTGAGAGGGACAGTTCCCCTGGAAAAGAAGCACTTGGGGTGCTGCGGGGAGGGTGCAGACTGAAGAAACTCACAAAATCAAATCCGTGAAAGTGAAATCCACAAATATGGGAAGGCTAATTGTATTTCTCTTCATATGAAATACATTTTAGAGAGCAAGTGAGTACAGCATGTTTGTGTAGCTTGCATTAAATCAAATTGGCAAAAGCAGAAAAAGACTTAATAATGTTTTAAAAAGAAAAAAAAAGTTCATACTACCATAAACCTTCTGGAGCAAAAAGTAATAATTTTTAAGCACCACTTCAGTGTTAACTGGACAAACTTAAAATGTATGCTCAGTCATGGTTCAAAAAGTGTAAAATTATCCCTGATACAGTTGAATTGCTGCTGACAGTGATGGGATTCCTAATGGCTTTAGGATGGTAGATCAATTTACACCACAATATTACATGCACTAAACAAGCTGAAGCATATCACTTAGAGTTTGACTTCTCAGAGTCCTGCCTGTGGCAAAACCTTTTGTTGGAGCCAATATTACAGTCAAATTTAAGCTGGCATCTGAGCTGGCATTTATCTGACAGCAAGAAGCAAACTGCAAAGACAAAATATACAATAAAGGTTTATTCTGAAAGTGTGGAACTTTACACACAAGGATCTGGTAGCCAAATATGAGTAGTAACAACAGCAGTTCAGAAGACACTGCTGGATAATACTAAAATATGTGCTTGGGTATGCGGGTAGGCATTACATTTTGCCCTTTAAAAAACAAACCTAAACTAATCTTCCTTGAAACTGATGGAGGTAAAAAACGACTAAGTAAATGAAACATCAACAACACACATAAAAGGGATGAAAACACAGCTCTAGTATACTACATTAACTGTTGGATATAGACTGAAAAGACACAAGTTCAAACTAGGTAGCCTCGGGCAGTATACATACTTTCAGCCTGAGTTTTCTATGGCATTATTATAATAAAGTGGACTAACTTCAGTCCTTGGAGAAATAGCAGGGTAGAGATGCAGTAAGTAACAGTACTTGTCACTGATAGGTATCTCTTGTACAAGAAGACCAAAGCTTTTCAGAAAACAAGTTCTATATACAGTATTTTTGATCCATTTTTAAAAAGCTGCAACACTGGAATATTTGTATAGCTCGGGTTTTGTAAAACAAGAAAATTTCTGTTGCAATTTAATTTCACCTATCTTTTTTAAAAAAAATAGTAAAAAGAAGGACAGGTTGCTTACCTCTAACTGTGTTTCTTTGAGTGGTCTTCTGTGAACTCACACAAATGGGTTTATGCGCTTGCGCGAAACAGCATTTGGAACCTTCTGGAAACCTAGGAGTAGGCATTTTGGCAGTTGCCCCCTCCCCCATCCTCCTAGGGAATATAAGGCCCCTCCCTGTATAACGGTCAGTTCCTTCGCCGCTGGAGTAGCAGCATGGGAACCAACCATCCAGCAGGACATGATGTGGGGAGGACGGCTGGGGTTGTGTGACTTCACAGAAGACCACTCGAAGAAACACAGCTACAGGTAAGCAACTTGTCCTTCTTCTTTGTGGTCTCTGTGAATTACACAAACAGGAGACTAGCAAGCTGTCCTGTTGGAGGAGGCAATGTCATGCTTAAAATTCTTTTCATTATCATATATAGCAACAATTACATTTCAATTATTTTTGTCCTTTATTATATATATATATATATATATATATCAATAAACTGCAGCAGTATCTTCACCATGCCCAATAAATTAAAAGTTTATTTATGCCAACGATTTATTTCTGCATTCGTTTTCAATTTTGATGTTTTTTTCCCATCACAGAAGAAAATAAAACTGTTCTCCCAAATGTTGCATCATTCCTTGCTCTGTTATCTACCTTATAAAGAAAAATAAATGTCATTGGTTGTAACCACTGATCAGCTTTGCATATGTCATGTAGTTGTACACCATGGAACGAAAACAACTGATGTCACCACAGAGCTTGTCGAATGGGCCCTTACATAACTGGAAAGTATTTTTAATTATTTAATTATTTATTTTTTCCTTCCTGTGACAAACCAGATTCCCATTGCTTTGGGACGTAATAAAAAACAAGCAACCCTTTTGTTTTACTAATGGAAGCATTATGTTCTCCATAAAAACCAGTAATGCACGTCTAGTGTCAAGGCAATGCAATCTTTTCTCCAAATCAGTTACTGAGTTTCCATGTATGCAGGTAGTACAATGTCCTGTTTCAATGAAATTATGACTCCACCTTAGGTCGAAGAGTAATATCTAGCCTTAAAAACAACTTCCCTTTATGCAAACACAAGTATGGTGCATCCATTCTAAATGCACATAATTCACTGGCTCCCATAACATAGGTTTCGCCACTAGAAAAATAAAGCTCTAAAGAGAACAATCGGAAATCACAGTTTGTCAGTGATTTAAACGATTTATGTATAAGTTGCAACAGTACTACATTCAAAAACCCATCCTGGTACTGGTAGTCGTACTGGGAGGTATAAATGTTTATAGCCAGGAGAAAAACTCTTAGCTGTAGGGTCCATAAAACTAGAAAGTTTTCCTTGTTGCTGAAGATACCAGAAAAATGCTGAGAAATAACACTTTACCCAACAACAAGATAGACCTTTTGCGAAAAACAATATATGCACAATACCGCATAATTGGAAAGTGATCCCGATGTCCTTTAAGTAGGAACAATACTTCTCCATTGCAGGCAAACCATTTAGACATAGAAGATTTGTGAGCAGCCAAAAGCATTTCAGGTTTTTTGGGTTTGTTTTTTCCTTTTTTTTTTTTTGAAAGTCGAGGTGACCTCGTACCAGAATGTGAGCGTCTGCCCTGAGACCTCGGAGGCAAGCGTGGTGTACTTCGCCAACGCCTTGTCGGAGAAGTTAGTTCCACAAACTCGCACTGTCAGGATCTCGACTGTCTAACCTCAGGGGCTCTCGACTCTCGGCCACGTGTTATGTATCCCACAGAAAAGATAAGTGAGACATTTATGATATCACCTTCAGAAGCCACACAGACTTCTTCAATCTCACTAGATGGTACTGTGCCTGTATTCACATCTTGGGCAATCATGCAACGTGCATTCCCTGCCACAGTACTCAGTACCATTGGAGACGGGGATCGAATTGAAGCAGGAAGACTAGGCTGTTCTACTCTTCTTGATTTCTTCGATGGTCCTTCATGTGAAGAGTCCTTCAACTTACTCTTCTTCTCTTTGTCTTCTGTTTTCTGTCAGGAACAGTACAGCTTGTTGTCTTTTGTTTTCAAATAGATCCAACACAGTGCTGTCCATTGGAGGAATATGTTACTTATTCCAATCTCATTCAACCTTCATCTGTGGCAAGACAAAGGTGTTCTGTTGAGTGCACCTGCCAAAAAGTTTTCTGTCCCTGGTAGATGAACTGCGGAATGGACAATCTTCTTCGAGAGGCAGAAATGAATTGCTGACATCAGTAACACATGCGACCAAGTCCCTCCTTATTTATTGATATAGTATATCACTATTGTGAATATGCAGAATGAACCCTAAGTGCACATCCCTCACTCGTCCTTCTGGCTCAGGTTATCGCTAGCAAAAACACTGTTTTCCATGACAGAAAGTTAATGTTGCACTTTGCCACAAGTTCAAATGGCCTGTGAGTGAATCGCATTATCAAGAAGTTCAAGCCCCAACCTCGTAGAGGGGGTTGGACTGAAAGGTAAATGCTTATAACCTTGTAAAAGCATCTTAATCATACGATCCAGAAACAAGGATGGTCTTACTTCTTGTTGTAAATGCCAGGAATTTGCTGTCGCACAACACAGCATTGATGGGAATGATAGCCTGTCAGATACCAACAAGGCAAGGAACAAGAAGATATCCACGGTACTGCAGGTCCGTCGGTCAATATCATTGTCTCGTAGATAAGCACAAAATTTTCTCCCATCTATATGCATACGATCTCGACATCGAAGGTTTGGATGCAGCCAAAATAATTCTCCATATCAGATGTATGAATTCCTTTACTTCAATAGGGGAAAGAAGCGACCGAGTCTTGAACTTGTGACCGAAAGCTCCGTGGCATTGGGCCCTGACCACTCAGCCATCCTGGCAGTTCCATACCGTCAATCGTAGTGACTGAATATCAGGATGGAGGACAGTATCGAAGTGGATACTCAATAGGTCTAGTCTGTAGGAAAGCATCGTATGCTGACCTTTGGACATTTGTAGTAGTGGTGCAAACCAATTACTGTATTTTATGTTACCTTATATTATTATTACTACTGTTGTTGTTGTTGTTATTAAATTTACTTTCCAGATGATGCTATGATGAACTAGTTAACAATATATGGAAGCACGATAATACCTTTCTGTTGTAAGAAAGCTACCACCGCTGACAAGCATTTGGTGAATACCCCTGGTACTGTACTCATACCAAAGGAGAGGAGTCTGAGTCAATAAGCCTGATATCCTATTAAATAGCTAAAATTTATTCAACATAGGCATCATCAATATCAAGGTTACTATTCAAAACAGTTTCCTCCGTATATAATGGTTGACACCTCTCAGACCCAGTATAGGGTGAGGGCCACCGTCTCTCTTTTTTTTTGATACCAGGATGTCACAGAATCATAGAATCATAGAGTTGGAAGAGACCCCAAGGACCATTGAGTCCAACCTCCTGCTATGCAGAAACACACATCAAAGCATTCCCAACAGATGGCCATCCAGCCTCTGTTTAAAAACCTCCAAAGAAGGAGACGCCACTACATTCCAAGGCAGCATATTCCACTGCTCTGACCGCCAGGAAGTTCTTCCTGAGGTTTAAGTGGCATCTCCTTTCCTGCAGCTTGAATTCATTACTCCTTGTCCTAGTCTCTGGAGCAGCAGAAAACAAGCTTGCTCTCTTCTCGACATGACATCCCTTCAAATATTTAAACATGGTTATCATGTCCCCTCTTAACCTTCTCTTCTGCAGACTAAACATACCCAGCTCCCTAAGCCATTCTTCATAGGGCATGTTTCCAGACCCTTCACCATTTTGGACATGTTCCAGCTTGCCGACATCCTTCTTGAATCAAGGTGCCGAGAACTGGACACAGTATTCCAAATGACGCCTAACCAATGCAGAATAGAGTGGTAGCATTACCTCCCTCGATCTAGACACCATACTTCTAATTACGTTGGCTTTCTTGGCTGCCGCATCACACTACTGACTCACATTCAGCTTGTGATCCACCAAGACTCCTAGATCCCTTTCACATGTACTGCTATCCAGCCACATGTATTTGTGTCTTCCATTTTTTCTGCCTAAGTGCAGGATCTTACATTTCTCTCTGTTGAAATTCATTTTGTTAGCTTTGGCCCAGCTCTCCAATCTGTCAAGGTCATTTTGAAATTTGATCCTGTCCTCTGGTGTATTAGCAACCCCTCCCAATTTGGTATCATCTGCAAATTTGATCAGCATGCCCTTCACTCCTTCATCCAAGTCACTGATGAAGATGTTGAATAGCACTGGGCCCAGGACAGAACCTGTGGCACCCTACTCTCTCCAGGATGAAAAGCAGCCATTGGTGATCACCCTTTGGGTTCGGTCGGTCAACCAATTACAAATCCACCTCACAGTAGCCCTGTGCAGCCCACATTTTACTAGCTTCTTTACAAGAATGTCATGTGGAACTTTGTCAAAGGCCTTACTGAGGTCAAGATATGCTACGTCTACAGCGTTCCCTTCATCTGTCAAGCCTGTAACCCTATCTGAGAAATTCATGCTGGCTTTTAGTGATTACGGCATTGCTTTCCAAGTAATTACAAACTGACTGTTTAATGATCTGCTCTAGGATCTTTCCTGGAATTGACGTCAGGCTGACCGGGCAATAATTATTAGGATCCTCTTTTTTCCCCTTCTTGAAGATGGGGACGACATTTGCCCTCCTCCAGTCTGCTGGAACTTCTCCTGTTCTCCAAGAGTTCTCAAAGATTATTGCAAGTGGTTCAGAAATGACTTCTGCCAGCTCTTTTAATATCCTTGGATGTAATTCATCTGGCCTTGGGGACATAAATTCATCTAGTTTAGCCAGATATTCCTGTACTACTTCTTTACTTATTCTGTGCTGCATTTCCCCCCCTTCTTCACCTGCTCCCCACACCCCAGGTTGGGTACTTCTATCCTTCTGGGAGAAAACTGAGGCAAAGAAGTTATTGAGTAGTTCTGCCTTCTCTCTTCCCCCTTTAGTAACTGGTCACCTTCTCCATGCAGCGATCCTATCATTTCCTTGTTTTTCCTTTTGCTGTGGACATATCTAAAACAGCCCTTTTTATTGTTTTTGATGTCTCTGGCAAGCCTGAGTTCATTCTGTGCTTTAGCTTTTCTGACCTTCTCCCTCTATCTCCTGGCTATTTGCTTGAATTCCTCTTTGCTGGTTTCACCATTTTTCCATTTCCTGTACGTGTTTCTTTTAACACTTAGCTTAGCTGAGAGTTCTTCAGTCAACCATTCCGGTTTCTTTAGACACCTGCCATTTTCCCTCCTTATTGGCACAGTTTTCAATTGTGCCTTCAGTTCTCACTTTTAAGAATCTCCCATCCGTCATGAACTCCTTTTTCTTTTAGTATTCTTGACCATGGGATTTCAGCAAGTAACTCCCTAAGTTTAGAGAAATCAGCTTTCTTAAAGTTTAGGATGCATGTCTGGCTACACTTGGCTTCTCCTTCCCACTGAATGACAAACTCCAAAAGAGCATGGTCACTCCCTCCTAAGAATCCCACCACTTCTACCTCATCAATTAGGTCATCCCTGTTGGTCAGGATCAGATCTAAAATAGCTGATCCCCTTGTCGCCTCTTCTACCTTCTGGACCATGAAATTGTCTGCAAGGCAAGCAAGGAACCTGTTGGACCTTGCGGTCTTTGCAGAATTTGACTGTGAACAAATATCAGGATAATTGAAATCTCCTATTAACACCGCATCTCTCCTTTTTGAATGAGTGGTCATCTGCTCCAGGAAGGCCTCATCCATGTCCTCAGGCTGGCCCAGAGGCCTGTAGCAAACCCCTACAATCACATCCCTATTGTTTCTCGCTCTCTTAATTCTTCCCCAGATGCTCTTGACTTGGCTTCCCAGATTTAAGTCCTGGAACTCTTCACCAGTGAAAACATCCTTGACATACAAGGCTACTCCTTCTCCTTTCTTGTTTGGTCTATTTCTGCGAAATAGGTTCGTACGTTCCAATCATGAGATTCATCCCACCAGGTTTCACTGATGCCTATTAAATCATATTTATTTTGTTGTTTGTTATTTTGTTGGAGTTCATCTTGCTTAATCTCCATGCTCTGTGCATTAGTGTAGAGACACTTGAGATGACGTGCCCTTTGTGAAATTTCTGTACTAAAGTTACAGAACATTGTAAGCAGGAGCAATATTGGTATCTACTGTGGTTTGATGTTGAAACCATGCTCGATGTCGATATCTGAATAAATCAACGATAGGAATCTGTTTGAAAAAGTATTGTCCTTTGGTTGACAAAAACTCTATGCTTAGGTTGATCTTGATATCTTTTTTTTTCAACCTGCAGATGGTAATTTTCTCAAGGAGTGTTGTTGAGGAGTTGTTTATCTTTGTTGTCACGTAGGCAACAATTCAACACTCTCCCTATTCCAATTTATCATCAGTAGTACCACTGAACAGGGCCAGCTGAATCAAAAGATAAGAAGAGCGTAGGAATCAAGCACAGATATCAAGTTTAGGTACCAGGTCAAGCAGCGGCACCAGTCTAGGTACTGAGCCTATGTATCAAACCTAGGTATTGAACCTAGATACCGAATCCAGGCACCGAGCTCAGGTATTCAATTTAGGTATCCAGCTTAGGTATTACGACTCTAGCCTAGTCATCAAGAGTCTTAGAGCTGCCAGTTCACTAGCTCTTCTGCTGAAGCTATAGCTACTCGAAAAACAGTTTTCCACGATAGTACTTCGATTAACTGTAGGGAGTTGTCTCCCTGTACAGATGACTTATACTGGATACATAAACAATCACGGTACCGAAGGGAGTTTGCAAAAAACCACCATCGGTATCAAGATGAAACAGAAAAACAATCTCGTGTTCCAAGGTCGAAATCTAAGGGTCTGATACTGATGTGTTGGAAGGTGTTGCCAACAACACCTAGAGGAGCAACATGTGATGGAGATTCAGAGTGAATTCACTGGTCTAGGCACAGAGCCTAAGTTCCAAGCATAGGTATCCAGTCTAGGTATGACGCCCAGGCATCCAGCCTAGGCATCAAGCATCGGTATTGAGGCTAGATATCAAAGCCAGGCACCAAGCCGAGGCATCAAGTCCAGACACCAGTCCTAGGCACCAATGTCAGGTATCATGGTTGTACAGTATCATACTACCAAGAATTGACCGTATGGTAGTGTTGACAATGCACCAGGCTCAGGCACTCAGAATAGATACCAAGCACAGGCATCAAGCTTAGGTTAAAAAAAAACTAGATATGAAGTCTAGGTACCAAGCCTAGGTATCAAGCCAAGATATCATGGTAGTATACATCATCGTCAATATCGAGAGTCGATGATATCATCTCGAGATCAACAATAGTGTTATGGTAGATGGGTTGACTGGAAACCGCCTCTATGAGAATGGCAACACTGTCAAAAGTAGAAACCATGGATGGCACCAATGGCAAACCGTCTACTTAAACTGAGAGTACTGATAGGTACGGGGGCTGATGGTGAATGGTCCTCTGAGACTCAGCCATTCCGTGGATTACTGTTGGTACCGGAAATTGCCTCGGGTGCACTGCTGTTGAAGAAGCAGCGAACAGGCCCCGTCAGTGCCATAAACTGCCTTAGAAGTATCACCATTACAGACGCAGTGGGGAAGGGTGTGGCCAGAAAAGTGTCATCGAAGGCACCAGTTTTACTAGAGCAAAGCTTGAAGTGGCCGCTCTGTTAAGTCTCGTGTGTGGGAGTTGGTGATGACAGCAAGATCGTGCAATGCAATCCTCTGAGAGGCAGGCAGGCAGGCACGCAAATCCATCGATATCCAAGATCTTGCCTCCGCACGAAAAGCAGGGTTTAAAGACCGCTGCCAAGGCCACCCACAGAAAAATTTTGAGGGGTCATAGAGAAGGAGATATAACTTCCTCAGTTATAAGAAGTTATAAGAAGACGAAGATTCGCAGTGAAGAACAAGTTTGTTTGCTCCTTCCTTTTATGTTTTCACAAGCGATTCCTCCTGTGAGGGATCATTCAATTTCTTTCTTTCTTTCTTTTTTTTTTTTGGCAAGTAGGAGGTTGATATTTACTCTCAGTCCCTTCTGAGAGGGTGCTGATGGTGCCCTATCTTGAACTCGTAGTATCATGCGAAAGAGGCTAAAAGAGAAGTTAAATGTTACAAACAACCACCAAAATGCCAAGAAAAACTTAAGTATTTAGTGAAATCTTGTTTAAAGAAATCGTTAAACCAATCTGAACGCTAGAGGAAGGCTCCTTTGATGCTCCTACTGTGGCGGAAGAAAAGGAACACACTGTTATACAGGGAGGGGCCTTATATTCCCTAGGAGAATGGGGGAGGGATCAACTGCTAAAACGTCTACTCCTAGACGAGAGGGTTCTGAATGCTATTTTGCGCAGGTGCGTAAACCCATTTGCGTGATTCACAGAGACCACGAAGAAGAACCAAATATATCTGTGTGCATATGTGCCTTACATCACTTGCTGACTTATGGCAACTCCATGAATATCACAGGCTTTTCTTAGGCAAGAAATACTCAGTGGTGGTGTTGCCAGTTCCCTCCTCTGAAATATAGCCAATCAATCAATCAACCCATCTACCTACCTACCTATGCACATATACACAGTGATTTTTCTTAATAACCAGCAGAGGGCAATCAGACAGAAACTAAATGAAGCTGCTGTATCCAATGCAGATATGGGTTAAACTCTACTCATACTTTTAATTCTTTTATGCAACATACCCATGGTGCATGCAAAATTAGAAGAGGCTTGACAATGAAACCATGACTTACAGAGATGATTTGACTGCGTAATTCTTGAAGGTGATTTCGAAGAATCTTCATATCTTTTGAGCCAGATGCACCAGCATCCAAAACAAATAATCTATCCAAAATATGGAGGTCATTCCCAAACCTAAAAGAAAAACAACCTTTTTATTGAATCACTTTCATTCCTATTTTTTCCTAATTGAAAAAAATGTAGCAAATCGGGATCCCTCTTCGTATCATATACATAGCATCACACCTGGGGTGTAGCTCTAAGCTTCTTTACTTGAAAAAAAGTCCCATCAGGTTCTGTGGCACTTCCTCCAAAGTCTACCTGATTGTGTCCTGAAACATGTAATGACTGGCTTCAATTGTAATGGCATGGATCTCCTCCCATCCCCCCTTTCAAGCACTAGAAGAAACTGAGAACTTTCATACCTGGTTTTAAATAAAATTAAGTTTCCTGTTAGGCTTGAACTTAGGATGTTGTAGTTTATTCTAACTGTGCATAATTCAGTCAAGTGAGATCTGAAAATCACAACTTCGTGCTGCATTGCTTGAACTAATCAGTCACAGATTCTCTAGTTCAGACATAATGAGAAACTAAGTTTTATTCAGGAGTGGAAGTTGAAGTTTCTCATTCTTCTGCTTGCATGTCGAAAGGGATTGTGTGTGAATCTAAAGAACATAATAGTTTCTGATCCATTCCAGTGAGGCATACAGCAGAACGTGCAGTAGAGTTTTTTTTACAAACATTGTGTTTCAATTTTAATATTAAATATACCTAATGATCTTGACATAAACACAAGGTTTAAAATGAACAGGTTGCCTGCCTGCAGCCGTGGTTCTTTGAATGGTCATTTGTGCAGTCACATATAGGTTCCAAGCCTGGGCAGTACACAGTTTGGAAAATTCTGGGCTTCAGCATTTAAAGGTAAAACATCCCACCCTTCTAATTCCTACAGAAAACCCCAACATCTCTTTGTTTGCAATCAGGATGTGTGTCAAGGATTCCCAGTCTTGTTCCAACACCACACCTGGGGCCCATCCAGACTGACTGAAAAGTCCCAGATTTTTTTCCTGTTCTTTCCAATTTTATACAGGGGTAAAATAAATCAACCTGGGGAGCTGGTACAAAAAGTCTCTGATCATACTGGGACCTAAGACAAATAAACAAAATGTGAGATAAACAAAATGTCTATGGGTTTCCAAAATAAAAGTCGAAGTAACAGGAACAAAACCTGGCACTTTCTGGTGTTTTTAGTCAGTCCAGATGTGTCCTAAGTGGATGACTGAAGCAATAACCTTATACATCCAGTTGGCAAAATGGCCATTCTGCAGGACCAATCCATCAGGACAATAGCTCCATTTAAGACATGTTGCAAGGGGTGCTTTACCCTGATCTCTGCTCTGCTGTGAGCTGAACTTGTTCTTTAATATCTGTGCAGCATTACTTGTTGGGGTTTTCAAGCTGTTTCCAACTTATGGTGATCCTAAATTGACCCTATCATGGGATTTTTTGGGGCTGAGAGTGTGTGATACACCCAAGGTCATGCAGTGGGTTTCCTTGTCCAAGTGGAACCCTCAAACCACACCATACTGGCTCTTGCACCTAACGTTTATTTGGTCTTCTTAGAATATTTCTTTTGGTGGTGCTGCACTTTATTTCTACAGTCAGAGCAACCTCAGTGCCTGAGGTCAACTTCAGACTTGCTCATACCTATGGTACAAGAGATAACGAATCATTATTATCATTATTGTTATCATCACCAACACAACCACATTTATCTACATTCTGCCTTCCCCTCCCAAAATGTGGATGTTTGCCTGTAATTATAAGACTCTTCAAGTGCTCACCTTTGCATTTGCACAACCTGCCCTCCTTCCCCATACAGGTTTGTTGTCTCATCTGGCCATCGTAGCAGTCTTCAAAATGGAGTGGGAAGGAGGTGTATATGGAGTGGGGAACAGGCCTATGTGGTGAAGGTGGGTGGCTCTTTCTAAACTCAAACCTATGTGGCTATTGGAGAATTCCAAATGATGTCCTGCAGAAGTGCAGAACCCTTATATATTATCAACGAAGACTGTGAAGGAGAAATGTTAATTTCTTAACATTTGCTTCAATATGGTTCTTTGTCATCTTACCTATTTCTAACTTCTTTCAGAAGTGTTGTATCCTTGTCGTATAGGAACTCTCCTCCAGCAGAACGTGGAAGATTGACAATGTCAGCATGAGTAGCCACCAGAGCAACATGCAGTGGAGTTTTCAGCTTTCCTCCAAATGCTTCAAGGGAAAAAGAATGAAGGATTTCAGGAAAGATTTATCTACTTGTACAAATTTCCTCATTTTAAAAGACTGACTGTGGCTAGTATAATCCAATAACATCATTTCAAATAATACTGAGAAAAAAATATTACAAATTGCAGTAACTCTTTGTAAGCCATCTATTTCACTACAACCTAAATATATACTAGGGGTGACAGGTAATGCTTTTCTTAGTTAAAAATCTTCTATTTTCACTCGTCTATAGTACTACAGGTTTATGGTTGAGATTATCACAGGCAGGAAATGAATGATCTTTAAAAAAACATTCATACTCAGGTATGAATGCAACTTTACAGTACTTACACAAACAAAGAATTCTCATTTAAGTGAGAGTTAAGTAGGAAAGCCTGGGAGATACCATGGAAAGAATGAGAGAGAGAAAGACACAAATGGGACATGAATGAAGTAACAGCACTGAACATAAATTTGCATAACCTGCTTGGTTAAATATAATCTGGAAAAGGAAAAAAAACCCTACATTTTTTCTATTTTTAGACCATACTGATGTTAACTCTGTAGCATTTACCTGTACTATAACAAATGGTCAACAGTAAACATCAAAGAAATCAGTGTGAGTGAGGACTACCATATCCTTAATAGCCATACTGTACACAAAAAAGTGTACCTGTTCCTTGATTTTCACAGAACAGAAGCACACTCAAACTAGCTCAGAATTTATTATTATGACCTTTATCAAGATTTGTAAAATCTTACTCCAAAGACAATACAGTTCAAAGAGGATTTAAAGCCATTATTGTAGGCACATAAATTCTTGCACAAGCAGAGACTACTGACTTGAGCACTGTGTTACATCCACTGAGACACCTATTGGTGCTGTATCTGATTTTGTTGTCAAGGAGCAAACCCTGGAAAACATGAGAGCTCTGTGTACATTAGCAGGTTAGATTAAGCTATATTTCTGACTGTGTATTAAAACTTTTCAATTACCCAAGAAATATTTTGAAGAACTTAATTGGTAACTTTGTAATGTTTTGTTAAGCTGTTTAAGAGGTTTGCCTGCAAACTAATGTTGGCAGCTGCATGAATTTAAATGCTTTTTATTAGATTTTGTTCAAAACTTACTTTCAAAGCACACAGGAAACTCAATTTGTACTTCAGTGGTGGCTGAATAGTTTTCAGATCTGGTATTTATTTTCTGATGATGCATTGATACTCCTATGAAAATATTTTACAAGTGCACTGGGCAGCTTTTCATTCCTGAGGCAATGTTGTATTTGACTAATCTGAAGAAAATCCAATTAAATTCTGGACTTAAGTCAGAATACAGCTTGATAGAGATAAGAAATAGTTTAGCATTAGTTAGAATATTAATAGGATGTATCTGCCATTGTCAGTGTGAAGTAGAACATTTTATAGTCCCATGATAATCTGATCACTTAATTAAAGTCTTTGTTGCACGCATGTTTTACCAGCACAGCAGTTGGTTTCGACAGAATTTTAGCTGATGGAGTTGGGCCATGTATCCTGACTTTGTTCTTTCAAGAAAATGTCACAGCAGCTGACGAGTGCTTCATTATGATAAGGCTTAATGAGTGGTGTTGGTTAAAACAGATGAATCAGAGGAATTTAATCTTTTACAAAATATGGTTTGATTTATAAACAACCTTGATGAATGTGGCAGTCAAGATATTTGATCAATAATCTCTTTTAGGAAGCGAATTTAACAAAGAGGGGAGTGGGAGGTTCATTAAGTGTGAAGTCAAATTTGAAAAAGTTGATTTAGAGTGATAAGGTACATGGCATAGCTCAACATGGAATATATGCAAAACTACTAATAAGCGCTACTTTTTCTCTCATATGTTGCAAGGCTGCTAGAAGTAAAGTATTTAAAGCATACCTATAGGTTCTTCAACAGGAACAAGTGATTTCAGAAAACTGAGCCAAAAGGTCACTTGGTTCAATTGTATTTCATAGGGTTCTTCAAGACTAAAAAGCACAATGTGAACTGAGGTGGGATCATTTGCAGCAAAATAATCGTAGCAGCAGAAATACACAGGATTCCCAGAAAATTCCCACACACTAAAATCACCAACTCCTGCAATAAGCAAATACATGTTATTTGAAACAATAAATAAATGAAATACCATTTTCAGACACTGAGGCCATGCTCTGAGTTCATTTGCCTAAGTCATGCTGATACGTAATTAGGTGCCAGACTGCAGTCAAAATGAGACAACCTCCCCATTATTAACAATGTTTTCTACTAACAACAAGAGAAAATCTCCTACAATGAGCCCATCCAATCTCTCTACAAATAGCTGCTATAAAATAAAACAAGTTATGTTAAGACGTTAATAGAATAAAACCTAGTGCTAAAATTAATCTTAGATAAGTAACTCATTCAGATTCTTTTAGACAAAATCTTACATGTATTAACACATGAATGTTCTCTCAGGGTTACATCTCGTTTCAAAAGAACCAAGGTGTTGTTGCAGTTTTAAATTAAAAGTGACACAAAATTGAAAACAAGAATTTAATTATTTACTATTATTTATTAAAGGCATTTGCCTACTATCTCCCAACATACCAAGTCCATACTAAGTGATGTACAATGGGTAAACACATTTTAAAAAATTCAGTAGATGAATAAAAACATTTAAAAACAGACCAAAAATTAATCTTTAAGAATAGTTTTAAAATAACAGTCAAAACAACCACCCCTAATTTTGAGTACTGAATACCAAGCAAAGCGGCACAGTCTTAACCCACAGGACACTCAGACAGATTCCCGAGAGGGAATTCCACAGATTCCCTTGCTACAGAGAAAACTTGTTAGTATCTACCAACCAAGCCCTGAGAAATGCAGTAAGATATCTGCTGAGTACCTTAGATTTTGGACAGGCTTATACGAGAGAATGTTTTATATTTCATTTGCAAACAGAATATCTGATCATAATTAGAACATCTCTATGATTGCTAACTGGCATTTTATGCGCACTGATACTAATCTTTCTATCAGTCTTATATTTTTGCTGAAGATGGCAGAAATATTAATCTGTTCCCTGTCTTCAGGAAAAACAGGCACATGTACCATCTTTGTGCAACTGTACTGTAATTGATTAAAATTATTTATAAATAAATATAGCCAAGGTAAAAGAGAAAACCACAGAAATTCTTGAGGCGTGACTATCTATATTTCAGGTTAATCTGTATATATTTTGGTCCCAGAACACATTCTTTTTTTTACTGGTATGCCCATCTGAGCACCAATGGTGCTGAGCAGCAAGCTCCACACTGAAGTTTTCTGTAGCGGTAGATGACTGGGTGGAATGAATGTGTGTGAGGAAGCTCATATGCTTCATTGCCTAGGGTAAAGACAAAGAAACATATTCTCATTTGAAACGTATATTTCCCCTAAGAGAACTGTTCTAATGAATGATAGGATTGTTGCCTGAAGTATCAATACTTCTGCGGATAGTCAGTTGACGAAGCAAATGGTACACCTAGTTGGTACAAATGGTACAATTATTACCCTTCTATGGTGAGTCCAACTGGGTATAAACACATTTTAGACTGTGCATACTCTGTCTTTATTTTTTTAAAACAAGAATTACATTGAGGTAATAAACATATTTATGTGATTTTACAGGTAATTTTGAGGTGGATTTTTTTTTTTGTATTCAAGATAATGCTTCTTAAATTGGAAGAAAATAATGAAAGCTTTACAGTTCATATTTTACCATTCAAGTAAGCATTCTGAACATCAATGGCCCTGGTAGATTGATCGTCTGTTGAGCAGTGGGAATGGTGAGAGGGCGAAACGAATACTTCCAGCATCCCTTTGGTCAGGCCTGGCTCAAACATCATGCTCCGGCTTCTTACACTCACATTCTCACAGCCAGGATAGAGATTGGTAATACTTACTGAAACTGGACCACATAAACAAACAAAACATTACAAACTTTGAAAAATTTACAATTAGATTATACCACAGTAATTTAGAATCAGATGCAAGGAGAGAGAAAGTTCAAAAAAGGTGGAAAAAAAATTACCCATAGCATCTGCATCTGTCAAGAATATTCTTTTAGGATTTATAAGTATATAACAATCAATCAGAATAAAGAACAGACTGATTTTTACTGCCCCTTAGTGACATATTTAATTAGAAATAAAAGAAATAAGAGACCAAAAATGGTGTGAGTTCCCAGCTGGGTAGATATATTACACTAAATTGCTATTTTTTAAAATCTACCTAACTACCAACCTATTTATTGTCTAAGAGTTGTGTCCAATGGTTCTTCACATACAGTAGGTCTTTATCTGCCCACGTGTCTTCCACAGAAAACCTCCCCCCACAAGACCAGGGAATGTTCTCAAACTGGGTGAAGGAGCCTTGTGTGATCTCCACAAGGCTTTGAAAAACCATGCTGTTCTACAGCAGCAAGAAAACATACTACTGTGCCATAAATTTGTAAAAACATATCGTATACTTATGACTTTTGCAAGCAGAATTAAAAAAAGGACAGATTGTTTCACAATGTTATTTCAACAGATTTACACAAACTGCAATTATTAAGAACATATAAGCATCTTTGTATTCAACTAGCCCCCTCATGTAGTAAACATAATTAATACACCACTAACATCTGTGAAGATAGATGGAGATCTCAGTATAAAGAAAATTGTGTTGCATTTCTAATATATAAAAGTCAAAATTTGCCTGTTTGTTGATGCCAGGCAGAGAAGACCTCATATGACTGGCTGTGTCAGGTGAGAAGACCTCTTATGATTGGCTGCCTGAGAAGATTCTATGGAATCCTGGGGTTTGCATCTTAGGGAGGGGTCTTTAGAATTCTCAGCCAGAGAACTCTTGAGCCTAGCCGGTTGCTATGGAGGTGAGGCCTATTGCCTCAGAAACCGAATCTCTGTATGTTAACAACTCTGAACACAGACTGGATTGGAGAATATGGGGAAAAGTTCCAGGTACCGGACAAGACAGTTTGGGGAATTAGAGATAGAGGAGCTCAAATCTGTGTATTTCAACCACATCTCATTCCTAAGTTAAGGTAAGGTAATTCCTAAGGTATTTCTAACAAATATTACCTATGAGAAAATAAAATCCCAGGCAACGCCGGGTATATACGCTAGTATTTAATACTGAAAGCATTCTTTCTTATCTGTCACTTTTTTAGAATATTTGATGAATTTAGCTTTCTATTCTTTAAGTAATGTGAATGCAAAAGGAAGGCAGCTACTTATTAAGTAGCCAAATTTCTTCTTCCTTAGGAGCCCAGCAGTCCTACTCAATGAAATCAATTTCCATCCATAAAATTAAGGGTAACGGAATTTGACTGGAGACTCCTTCTGCCTAAGAGAAAGAGAAAAGGGTTTTCCTAAACATTGTTTGCTGTTCATAGTCATAGAAAAAGATGGCAGCTAATGGTGTATTCCTGGCCTTCTGGGCATAAGAGGGAGCCAATCAGATGAATCTAATTTGATTTTCTTCATTTTATATGAAGGAATATACTCATTAGATAAGACTGACCATCAAGGAAGAAAGAAAATAGCATAGCATACAATGGAACATTAAGCTATTCACCTGAGTTATTAAAAGTATTGAAGTACTCAGACAGTTTTACTCTTAATACTTTATAAGGGTTTATAAGGGTAATAGCTTTGTGAAATTTTCTTTTTTTTAATGTTACATACAAATATAAAAGACTATGCACATATTAAATAACACAAATAAATAATTTATGGGACCAATACAATTATACCAATGAACAATCTTAAAATCTAAATGGTAAATGTAAATTTAAAGCCATATCCTGGGCAAGTCACACCCTCTCAGCCTCAGAGGAAGGCAAAGACAAACTCCATCTGAACAAATCTTCCCAAGAAAACTATGCGATGGATTCACCTTAGGGTGTCGTAAGTCAGAAATGACTTGAAGGCACTCAGTAACAACCACAATTCCATACAGCAGTTATTTAAAGCATTTCAAACTGATTCTAAATTTTGGTAATCAGAATCATAAAGTCAGAAGGGACCTTAGAAGTAGCCTAGATCACCCCGCTACTCAATGTATGATCTGTAGTGTAGGATGCAACTACAGCATCCTCAACAGAGGGCCACCCCTCTCTGCTTCATTACCTCCAGCAAAAGGAGAGCCTCCCAAGGCAACCTGCTCCATTCTGGAACAGTTGCTTTTTTATTAGCCCAAATCTGCTTCCTTGCAGTTTGCACTCACTGATTTGGGAAAAGAGACTAGCTCAGTCTTTCACCTCAACACTCTTTAAATATTTTAAGAATACTACTGCACTTCATTCATCCCAGATTAGGTTTCCTATAGGCTAAACATATCATTCACCTTCTCCTCATAGGTCTCCTTAACCATCCTGGTCTTCCAATTTGTCCATGTCCTCCTTAATATATGTTGCCCAAAGGACCAAGTACTCCAACCAGTACAGAGAATAAAATCATAGAGCTGGACAAGACCACAAGGGCCACAGCATCCAACTCCCTGCCATGCAGAAATACATCATCAGAGCATTCCTGACAGATGACCATCTAGCCTCTGTTTAAAAGTCTCCAAAGAAGGAGATTCCACCACACTTCCAGGCAGCATATTCCACTGTCAAACTATTAGGATGTTGTTCTTAATGTTTAGATGGAATTTCTTTTCCTGAAATTTGAATCCATTGTTCCATGTCCTAGTCTCTGGAGCAGCAGAAAACAGGCTTGTTCCATCCTCCATATGACAGCCCTTCAAGTATTTAAACCTAACTGTTATGTTGCTTCTTAACCTTCTCTTCTCCAGGCTAAACAGCTCCCTAAGCCTCTCCTCAAAGGCTTTCTACCATTTTGGTCACCCTCTGCTGGACACATTCCAGCTTGTCAATATCCTTCCTGAACCGTAGTGCCCAGAACTGGACACAGTATTCCAGGTGGGGTCTAACAAAAGCAGAATAGAGTAGTATCATAACTTCGCCTGGCCTAGACAATCTAACCCCATTGATGCAGCCCAGAATCACATTGGCTTTTTTAGCTGCCTTTTCACACTTGCTGACTCACATTTGGCTTGTGGTCTACTAAGACTCCTAGATCTTTTTCACATGTACTATGATGGAGCCAGGTGTCACCCATCTATACATTTCATTTTTTCTGTCCATGAACTAAATATTATGCTTCTGGGAATGCAGCCTACAATCAATTCAGTTCTAATAGGGTTCCAGTTCATACTTCACAAATTAAATTCTTCTAATTATACAGAGGATCAGTTCCTGCTTTTGAAAAGGAAGAGCAGTGTTTACATACTGTAATTCAGTAAACACAGCAACAGTTCAGGCTCAAGCTTTATGTTACTCATGTGGCCTGCCAAGAGGTTTCCTCACCCTGAAAGGTGGCACAAGAGTACATATACAGTCAGTCTTTTTTTTTAATCATTTTTATACAAAACATACATTTAAATTCTTTAAAACAGTTTTTCCATCATAGTTCAATATTTACACATGTAGATTTACTGTATTTTCTTTATCTTCCAACGTTTCCACCTAAAATCTTAGTATTTTCTTAGCTGTTATCATTTATCAACATACCTCTACAATTGCCTTTAAGTATCATTTGCTCCACATCCTTAACCTCTAAGTAACTTTATCACTGAACTCAAGCTTTTTGTCAGAGACCCAGAGTCAGTATAATGCTGTGTGCAGTTGGGAGGCTTCAGCTCCATTTTCCTCTGGATGCTTAGCTGGAATGTAAGTGTCAGGTGAGCTAAGGGTTAGGTCAGCTCAAGATTTTCATCTCCCCCACAAAAACAGTGATCAGCCAGTTTGGATCACTACAAGGTACTATTGCTAGACATATGCCAGGTGATACAAGTTATTGTTTTTATTTAAATTTGGCTTTAAAAAAAAATCCAAGGAACCACTTCCTTCACAGAACCAGACTAAACATGACATGTTTAAACCTTTATATGAAATGCAGATAGTAGGGGAGTTCGTGTGAGAGAGAATTCAAATCAGGACTGTAGCAGATACCTTCTTCCACACTACTTTCTTGATCTAATCTGTCTTCCTCCTACATCTACTATTTGTTAAAAAGGGGAAAAACATACCATGAAAGTGAGTAACATGAAGGTGCCAGGCAGGAGAAACGTCAGGAGAAAATACTAATAGAACATGCCCTCAAAGCCCAGAAAACTCACAACTTATGTTTTGTTTTGTTTGCCCCTCAGCCAAACCTTAGCTTCAGGTAAATTGCAGAGAAGGATCAGTAAGGGCAGAATCTCAAAGCAAGAACAAATCTGGTGTTGGAATGGAGAAATCTTCCCTTCCCATGTTGAATTTATTACGTTATATCCCACATAGTTCAACTGTGAAATTCATTAGCACATGAAGGTGTAATGGTTTCAAAGGATGACTTTAAAAGGTAAACTGACACACTCATGGACCACGGGACCAGTAACAGTTACTAATCAGGATTGTGTGTATTCACCTACAACATCAGAGGCTTCTATATATCCACTCCTGAGATGAGGACTACAGTTGCACTCCTGACCTGATGATCAGCTTCCTACAAGTAACTGATACTCGCCATTATATAGCCGGAATATTGGACTAGACAGGCCATCAGTGTAATCCAGCATGGCTCTTACATTCTTATTTGTTTCTTAGTTCAAGAAAATAATCTTATGAAGAGAGATTCTCACAACACTTTTTGTATGTGGGTCTCTAGGATGCTGAACTTCATACCCTTTCATTTACTCAGAGAGAGCTGTGTTAATCTGTTGTAGCATAAAAACACATAAAAGAATCCAGTAACAGCTCCAGACAATTAGGAAAGAAATTCCTCTTCGTGTGTCAAAGTCCACAAAAACTCATACTGGAAATTTCTTCTTTACAAGGTAGATCAGAGATGCTAGAATTCCTTTTTGTCTATTTATCTTACAGTCATTGTTACAAAAATCCAGTCCAGGCAACTACTTTATAATTACTTTAAATGCACTGATTTTGTTAATTCTTCTCTTGTATCTAAGTAAGTTTACTGAAGGCCAGCTATCTCTTGCAGAGATATTGCATTGCTATGTTACTTTCAGACCAGCAAAATTTATTGACTACTATGAAAGTGAGGCAGGAGTCCTCAACAAACTGCTGATCTTAATGAAAATTTACCAGACATTGTCTGGTTATAGATTTCTAATTTATAATCTATATTATTTGTTAATTGTTCTTAGTCTTATAGAAGAGTTAAGTTTCAATTGTACTGTCTGGTGTAATTGATGGAGGTTTATGACTGATATTTGTTGCTTTTTATTGTTATTTTGATTAATAATCTTGCTTGTTGATGTTTGTTTTTAATGTAAACTGATATTATACTTTTTGCCATGTCTACCAGAGCCTGGTTGCTGCCTGTATAATAAATTGCATGGAAACTGCATTTTTCTAGCACTTAGATAGCAGTCTTTTGGTATTAGCCATACACCTTCCTCAGTAATCATTTGTAAGGAGGGGCAGTGTCATCATAACCATCTCTCTTTATACCTGCCCTGTCTATGAGCCTTTAAAAATTGTTAGAGACCTAATACTACTCCTTTGTGTCACTGGTGAGGCAAAGATGAATGGTGAATACCCCCATCTCCAGCAATGCTCTACAGTTTTGTGCTGTTCCCAGCCTCTTAGAGTACATTTGGCCTCCCTAATGATAGTACATAAATATTATATGTCTTTTTTTTCTGTGTCAAATGCTATCTTCTTAAAACTACCTCTTCTTCAATTTTATATGGGCATTCAATATTGCTGGAACTGGGTCAGGCCTACCATGAATAACATTTTTAAAACAGTCAAGATAACAATTTGTAAGCTGCTCTGTGAGCCTGTTTGGCTGAAGGGCAGAACATAAATGCTCAAAATAAAATAACATGGAAAATATTTTATCAGCACTGGAAAAAGGTTACAATAAACTTATTTCTCTTACTGTGTGCCTGGATACTGTGATTAATATCAATTGCTTTTGTCATTAATAGCTACAGCATAAAGAAACCTTTAAATGTTACCTGATGGCTTATTGGATAATGGTGAAGGAGGAAACCTGACTGAATTTGTAGAAGAAAGCCTTGGTCTGCGCCTTCTGAAAAAGCTTCTCAAAAGCCCACACTTTAGGGACTCTACCAGAGTAGTTTTCCCAGATGCAGAATGGCCAAAGAGCTTAAGTTTTATTCTTGACTGCAGATTATGAGTAGGTCTAAGTTGGTGGATGAATATTGTTCTATGTGTATCCTAAAAAGAAAGGAAAAAACAAAGACACATAATTATGAAGCAAAAAGTCAGACTAAGTACGCTTCTGCCTCAGACATTCTACAACATATTTTATAGAATAAACAGAGATGCAGGACTTAGTATTCTGATTAAAGCAAAAGGTGCAGGATTTATAAGAACTGAACAGAAGCCAAAGTATTTATGTAACAAAGATCTGATGTACAAAGTTGTGACTGAATGTTGATAATCTTATCACTGTGATGTATGCAGTCTAACCTTACTTGAACAGGAAAGTTATCAGGGCAAATGTATCTGTTCAGCCACCTACTGTTTCAGTGTGAACCCAGATCTTCCCTTTTCTTTTAAACAGGTTCAACTGGAGGCTTGTTTGTGGGGGAAGCAGATGTGATCTGCTTCCTTCAATCCTGGTTAGTTCAGATAACTGCCTACTTCAGGAGTGATATATGCATACGAATAGTCTAAAAGTGCACTAGTTATACATGCACAAGGTCTCTCCATAGGACTGCAGAGAGCATTCTCCAGGGCCCCAGATTCTGCACTGGTGCTGAGCACAGAGAGCAAATGAACACATAAAGGTTGCAAGGGAAACTGGATGTCACCTGCTTCTGCGACAGGTCTTCACTCTATGTTTGCAAGACAACATGAGAGGTGATTTATTCTTGAGTCAGCTGGTGTTAATCATCTAAAACAGTAAGATGTTTTTCTAAAGAATGACACACTCAGAAGGTCTCAAACAAAAGACTGAAGTTTTCCCAAGGCAAAATTTTACAGCTATGATATCCAACATTCATTCAATGGAGGTCCATTTGGTTTTTCTGATCTTACTTTATATTGGGTGTGGTTCCCTAGATGTTGCTGGATTTCAATTTCGGGATTCCCTCATCCTTGACGATGTTGGCTAGGGCTTCTGGGAACTGCAGTCCAACAAAATCTGGAGGTGCCCGGTTCATATCATCAGATTTATCGTTGGCCTGAACTGATTACTGTAATCCTTCTTCCTTGTTGGAATTCTTAATCTTGAGATTTTTGAAATCTTCCTACTTTATGCCTTTTTCTAGGAAAACACTTCTAGGTAACTGACACATTTTAGAAGGAGTTTTATCTAGCCCTTCTCTCCCCTTTGCCCCCAATTCTCCCAGTTAAGGGAATTCTGGAGTATGATCTCAAAGCAACAGCAATCTGATCTATTTTCACATGCTATTTTCACAATCCAGATTTGAATACTAAGAAGAAAACTGTGGAAAATCTGGGAGGACGTAGTAAGGTTTAGTGAGGTAGCAAGGTGTAACAGCATGAACGTTAGACCAGGATTCTGGAATACCAGGGCTCAAATCCCCACTTAGCCCTGGAAACCCACTGGTAATCTTGTGCAAATCACAGTCTCTTAGTCTCAGAGGAAGGCAATGGAAAACCTTCTATGAATAAATCTTACCAAGAAAACCACAGGATATGGTTACCATAGGTTGGAGTTGACTTGAAAGCACATAACAATGATGGGCGGATGGGGCAGTTTTCACTTTGGATCAACTGATTGCTCACAAAAATTAGAGGTTTTTTTTTCCATTTTTTAAAAGTTAGAGAATAAGATATACACTGGAAGCTTATACTAAATGGTTAAACTTACAATCTATATCTGACTCTTAAATGGCTGTCCTTAAAAGGTACAGATCCATCTCATCTTGGAAGCTCTGATTACTACTTGAATGGGAGAGTGCCAAGGAATACTAGGTGCTGTAGGCTACATTTCAGAGTAAGGGATTGGCAAAATCACTTTTGAGTACAGCAAGCCCTTCATCTGCATGGATTCTGTATCCATGTAGTCAACCAATCACAGCTTGAAAACATTCCAAAATGAAATGAAATGAAAGGAAAGGAAAAAAAAGAAAAGAAAAGAAAAGAAATCCAAAAAGCAAACTTTTAACACTGCCATTTTATATAAAGGACACCCTTTTACTACACCATTGTACATAATGGGACTTGACTGTCCACAAATTTTGGTATCCATGCAGGGTTCTGAAACAAAACTCTAGTGGATACCAAGGCCCCACTGTATTCCTTGCCTAAGAAAACCCTATGAAATTCATGAGGTTGCCACAAGTTGACAGAAGACTTGAAGGCATATACACACAAACACATATGAAAAGTTCAAAGCAATTATTTTGTCCTCATTACTACAACCTCATAGTAAAACATCCAGACCTTTCAAAGTTAACTGTCTGCTGCAACAGGTCTTTTAAAAGGCCTAAATAACTTGAAAGCACCAGATTGCATCTGACCTTGGAAGCTAAGCAGGGCGAGCCCCTGTCAGTACTTGGATGGGAATCAGCCAAGGAATACCAGTGTTGTAGGCTATACTTTAGAGGAACAAACTGGGAAAACCACCTAGGAATATTCCTTGCCTAAGAAAACACTATGCTATTCATGGGATTGTCATAAGCTGACAGGCGACTTGAAGGCACACACACATATTAAATGGCTGCAGTTGCACCATTTTTTGTTACAGGGGACCCTTTGTATCTGTGACCTCTGATTCTGTGATTTCTAGTGACCACAGTGTCACAACCTATACATAGAATAGTGGCTAAGTGAACGGAGATGTGCTGAAGCTTCTGTGTGCGTATCACTGCTGTTTAATAATACTGGATGCGATCTCTCAGGTTTTTTGCCATTTGCAGGGGGTTCTGCAACTGAACTCCTGCAGACACAGAAGGTCCACTGTATTAATATAGACCTTCACTCCTAATGCTGCAATGTCTCCTGCTCTATTGAAAACATTCACTGAATTATATGGAGTCCTGGTGGCACAGTGGTTAAATGCCAGTACTGCAACCACAAGGTTGTGAGTTCGATCCTGCCAGGCTCCAAGGTTGACTCAGCCTTCCATCCTTTCGTAGATCGGTAAAATGAGTACCCAGCTTGTTGGGAGCAATTAGCTAAAAATACATTGTAAACCGCTTAGATAACACTTAGTTGATAGGCGGTATAGAAATAAATGCTATTGCTATTGTTAAAGGTTTTTAAAAAAGAAATTCACAGTTCATTTCTACACATTTGTTGATGGTTAATAAATGTGATAAGCATGGTTATGGGACAGATGGAATGAAGATGTTGTCTTGTGTAGCTTAATAAATAAATTGAGGCTCCCACATTGCTGTATTTATCAATCATAAGTTGCAATTTATTCAGCAGAATGTTTTCTTTATAGGGGTATCACAATGCCTTTGCAGTAAGGTGTTTAGTAAACTGACTAACTGCTGGAATTGTAATCCCCATATGTGTGTTTCAAACACTGGCATTTCTTTTCGAGATAGGTTATTACTTGTACTAAGAAGTCTCAAAATTTAAACTGCATGTGATTTCAAACTATTCACCCTTCCTTTAAAAATTAACTACTGATCACTGGAAATGAATTCTGCATGGTGCAAGGTAGCTAGAAGACTTCTAATTCAACAATGAAAGACAAATGCCCAACTCCCATTATCAATGGCGGTTACACTGATGAAGTTACAACCCTTTCAACATTTCTCCGTGTGGCATACACATGTGACCTCCATATAGATACCTACTTGGAGATTTGTTTGCTTTTGGTTTGTCTATGTATAGATTTCTTCATTGTTCTACTCCTATCGTATTTTTGTTCTTTTGTCATTTCGTATCTATTTTACATTTGTTTATATAATAATTTTTGCACACTAAATGGTGGAGAAAAAAGAACAGACTATGGCACCACCCACAGTACACTTATGATACTGGGATGATTATTTCTCCTCATTTCAGCCTGTACAGAAATGATTATGGCCAGGATCTGACTGTTTTCATGCTCTGACTGAAGAAGTCTATCAGCAATCCCTGAAGGAGGCAGATTCCCCCTCTCCATGTGTGGCCTCTGCATGTGCTTAACACCTGTTCTGGAGGCCTGGGAAAACCTTCAGAGCAGTTTTGTGCAGTGTGGGTGGAAGATGGACAGAATGACAGGTGACAGGTGTGGGGGCGAAAGAGCAAACTGCCTCCTCTGAGACCCGTTTACAGCCTTCTCATGTCAGGGCAATAATACAACTGGATTGTGGTCTGTGTTTCTATCAAAAATAGCATATACAGGCTTTAGTTAAAATTAAGATGAAAATTGCCAATGAATTCCCAACTGATCATGTTTCAATCTACTTTCTTAATATGTAATTTCTCTCATGCATACTTTTAGTCTCAAGAGGTAAAGTGGGGAAAAAACCCCTTGATTCTTCATTCATGCCCTTACCTTTTTTAGCCTTGTAAGCAGGTTGGCTACAAGTTCATGCTGCTCAGCTCTAGCCAAATCTTCTGCTGTTTTTCCATCCTGTTAGAAGACAAAATGTTAGCTACCATGGCTTCTTACTCAGAAAACATATCTATATGTGTGTAGACCATAGCTACATTATTTTTAAGCTGACAACAAAATAAATGCTGCCAGACGCAAATGGATTACAGAGAAAGCACCAACAACATTGCATCCAGAAAGCATTAAAAACATTTTGAGCATTAAAAAACAAAACAAAGCAACTCCAGTCCTCCAAAACAGAATAACTTATTCTGTAAGAATATGCGTCCTGATTTTACAGAAACACATGAAGTCCACAATACTAAAATTTCACCATTTTTTTTTTTGGAAGAATGTGTTTCTAATATTAGGTGTGAACTCTATGACTCTTTAAAAAGGCCACAAGGATATGTTGATGTACACTGAATAGAAGCAGGCAGCAGAGAACTGTACTTATATTAGGTAAGAGAAAGAAAGAGGGAAAACAAACAGCCTGGTTAATGTATCCACCATCTTCAGGTGGCGGTGGCTGAATAGGAGCACAACATTAAACAGCTTAAGCATGTTCAGGAAAAGAGCAAATTTGTCTTCAGCATTGATCTTGACTTTTAATTACCTCTATTTCACAGGTCAGCAGTCTGAGATGAAATGAGCTGCAAGAAGAACTGCTTACTACAGCAGTACTTTAGGACTGTATAAATGCAATTGCTTTGTGCAGTGTTACCCAATGACCTATCAATTTTTCTTTCAGGAAAAGACTCCATCTGTGTCTTACAATATTAAAAAAACCACTGTTCTATTTACAATTGTTTCTCAAACAGGAGTACATTTGGATTTGGCAAAGAAGGTTAATGTGATGGTATATTACCAGGGCTTACACTAAAGAGACTAAAATAGAAAAACAAATACAGGACTCAAACTAAAGTGATCCTTCCTTCTCTTTCTCTACTATTTAGAAGTCCTATCTCAGAACTATGCCTCAATAATACTATTTACATATTCCACTTGTTATTATTAATGTACTTTGTACCTGTCTCTTACTCTAAACACAAGTTTATGATGCTAATTAAGAAGAATTGTAATGTATTTTACCAAGAAGGCATATGCGAACCCAAGTAACAAAATCCAGTAGAAGTTTGCAGTCCTAAAAATGATTTTTTTCTTCTGCTTTTACTCATGCAAAATACAATGAAATCTTAGAAACATAACTTTTTCTCCAAACCCATGTAGTACAGTGCTATCTAGCAAAATGAACAAGCTATAATAGCAGTTAAATTAGCTATCATTTTTAAAGACAGCACTGTGTTGTATATATTTCTGCTGCTTTACCCGGCAGAGAATGGTTCATTCACAGCAACCTTGCTGCACGCTGCATTCTGGCCAGAATATTAACATATTAAACATGATCAATTTTTCAAAAGTAAATTGTTACGGATAGTACACATAACACAAAGAACAATGTTTAGTGACAGAGATTTGGACTTAGACAGTGCTGCTTACTGCAAGTATAAAAGCTGCTCTACAAGCCCCCAATATCTCTGTTATTATCTATGGAACACCAAAAAATATGGGGACAGTTTCAGAATGTATATGTGGAGAAATCAGCTCTGGGCCAGAGGAAGACTGATGGACCTGACGACCTGCTTTACGACAGGATCTTTCAGGAAGAAGAAGCCTGCTAATGCAAGGCAAAGGTCATTAAGTATTTTAGCTCAGAATAGGAGTAGATAAATTGTGGCCTGTCAGTCATGTGTAGCCCCCCAACTCCTCTATGCAGCCTTTGGAGAACCTCCAGGACATCTTGTTTGTTTGTTGTTGTTGCCATGTGCCTTCAAGTCACTTCTGACTTATGGAGACACTAAGGTGAACCTATCCTGGGGTTTTCTAGGCAAGATTTATTCAGAGGGGGTTTGGCTTTTGCCTTCCTGAGTCTGAAAGAGTGTGACTTGCCCAAGGTCACTCAGTGTGCTTCCATGGGGATTTGAATCCTGGTCTCCCAGTGCCCTAGTCCAATACTCAAACCACTACATCACACTGGCTGAGTAACCATGAACTCCTGTTTTCCCCTCCAAGTGTTTTGCCTTTTTTTGGTCCCAAAATTGCTACCCCCCTTCTTCTTACAAAAGAAATAGGCTGACTGTGGGATTTATACTTTGGAGAAACTGATAGCCCAGACCAAGAATTCAATCTTGTATGCCTCATTAGCAGACATCCATAGATGCACTATGGCCATGTACAACTGCTACACTTTTGGGTGTCTATACAGGCTTCTCAATTATCTGACAGGTAGGGACTGGAGCACTGTCAGAAAATGAGACTGGTTGAAAAGCAGAATCCATGCACTGTACTGTAGGGAACTTGAAGGATTTATAAACGCTCACTCGGGACCAAACTTGTGTGCACTACTTGCAATGCAGTTCCAAGCAAGCCTCCATAGGCAAAAAGAACTGATAAAAGAATGCAACACCCATCAAAATAGTGGGACTTGTCCCTAAGTTAGAAGTGTCAAAAGAGCAAGTTGTCAGTTAAGAGGGGGGGCATCAAAAGGTGGAGGCTTCCTGTATATATGGACTATCAAGCTTTGGGGCTTCAGCCATTCCTTTTGTGTAAGAAGCATTAAATATATATTCAGAGAAACTGAAATCAATTAGTCTAGTTGTAAATATTTGTTAGAACGTCCCAAGTATGAATTTAACCAAGTCAGAATAGAGCGTCAGGCTCTTCTGGTATGAATCAACCAATAGGAATATGTAAAATGTCTTTATACTTAAAATTATGTTTGGTTCAGCAAAAATTGATGATTTAGGTATGCTGGATACCATTAAATCTACTACAACTAAATTAGGGCAACGTAATACAGATAATGCTTCCTTGCAACATGATACAGGTATGTTCCATGGTTCTCCCTTTCTGGTTGGATGTATTACAACATATTAATTTTGTATCAGAAAACTCTCTGCCATGTTCTCTTATTTATTTAAATCAGCGTGCAATGTGAAATTTAACTAATGGTCAACATGGTTGGATCCTGCATGCTCTTACTGTTGTTAAAAAGCTGAAAAGATAAACATTCATCGTCTATTGTTCAATGGTCAAAAGATCTTATTGCTTTAACTACACATGAGTGTGTATTGTATAAATGTCAACTTCAAGAAAGTGTGTTTTTGGAGATTTTGTCAGCTTATAGTAACTGATATGCCCAACCACCATTCATATCCAATGTATTTCACCTTTTTTTCTTTTTCTCCTCTTCCACCCTTTTTTGTCATTATATTTTACAAAGTTCAATATATTTTTAAAGGCTAATTTTAGATACATTACTTCACCATAGTGAAAATGAAAAAGACAGGAGGTGGCGCAGCAAAGGTGGAAGCATTGGAGCAGACTGGTTTGAGAAGTAGCAATTATTCTACAAGTTCACTTGAAAATTTGTCTATCCATTCCCTTTCTCTCATACATACATGTGCACTGAGAAATATCTCCTCCTTTTAGTTCAACAACAGCGTAGAAGAACGAGCCTCAAAAAGATCTTTTAAAAAAGGACTTGTGAGTTTGTGATACTCTCTGGAAAATGGCCAATAGGTTACTGAAAACAAAACAGCCTATTTCTCAGCAAAGATGCTGTTGATACGGCAATAAGTGCATTTCAGAATACTAAATTTGCATTTCAGATTAAAATGCTGATTAAATGCTGCTTGTTTCATAAGAAAAGGCAAATGTTCTATTTTAAAACAAAATTTTACATCTTAGACTTTTTAAAAAACTCTTTCAGAGAACTTCCTGAAAACAGTGAAAATACTACTGAATTTATACTTACAGATGTTAAAGCCTCCACATTAGCTCCACTAAGGCAGAGGTACCGGACAACATCAAGAATTCCATTATTTGCTGCCAGATGTAGAGGTGTTCTCCCATACTGTAAAAAAAGAAAAACATTTAAACAATGATCCAGTAAACAGAGACATATCCCACCCTCTCTGTATAATGGTTTTACACTACAGTTTCTGCATTTGTGCCATATTGTTGCCAAGATTTATGTATCTGTGTGAGTTGTGTGACCTACATGTAATTGCCAGCTGAACTGGAATCTTTCTGATACAAGACAGGGCAGGGACTAGCAATTAAATAAGAAGCCTCTCTAGCTGAGCTAGCATCCACATTTGACAAAAATGATCAATGTGACTTCATCAACTACTACTACTGGGGATGTCAGGAATTCCAATTAAATTACTGAACACAAGCAAACAGTTCTATTTCCAGTGTGATAACCTGTAGCTGACAAGGAACACCTGTTGGATAGGTAAAATCACACTGATAGAGAATGTTACCTTTGGGTCAGGGTGATCAACAAAACATTTTCCTCTTTTGTTAGTCAAACTACGGCTGTATTTTTTCCATCTCAGTCAGACAAGCCTCAGTCAAGGAAGATGATGCAACATGAGACAAGTGAACAGTCTAAGGTTCTTTTCCATAATTGCTAAAATTAGGTGAAGCTTCCAAGCAGTGTACTGGAGCCAGGGATCATAGACTGAAGCTTCAGGACATCTTCATGTTCTAAACACCTCCCCCCTTCAACTCCCCTGTTCCCCCTAAATTCATATGCAATCCCCACAATAATTGGAGGGGAACTGGATGTACCATCCCCGTTGTAATCCAAAGTATTTGGGATGGCTTTACAAATTATTTGTTCCTGATAGAGATGAATCTAGAAATTGTTTAGACCCACACAGCCACTTGAACTTTTGCTCTCTTCATAGGGAGAATCTGTTGCTATAAAGATTGTCTTGGTGAGGACCTTCACTTCAAAATCTACCACTACATTACTGCTTTTAAGATGAAATCACAGATGCCCTGGAACCAGGCCTACCTGAAATCACCCACTAAGGTCTCCTCCAGACAGGGTAAATGTTTCAAAAGCTTGCCATATTTGTTACTGTAGTTCTCACTTTTTTTTTAACCATCCAAATGACATCTGTTGTCATCTGTTGCCCCACCCTCAAAGCAATTCCAGTTCAACCAGCAATTATACCCTCAAATAGGTTTCTTTTCACTTCTAAGACATATCAGAACAATAGGTTCCCTTCTCTTCTACACTTTTTGTTATTTTATTAAAAAAAGAGTTACACTATTATAGCGTATCAATGAGATGGCGTTTTCACACTTTAACTCTACAAGAACTAAAAAGTAAACACAATTAAGGAAACAAACAGCAAACAAGCAGTCTTCCAAAAAAGAATGAAACAAGGGGATGCAGAACCAACAACAAGGAAAACCCAGGGAAATACACTGCATGAACTCATGCTACTTTTGACCAATCTGGATAAGCCTTTAGAGCAGTGGTTCTCAACCTGTGGGTCCCCAGATGTTTTTGGACTTCAGCTCCCAGAAGCCCTGAGCATTGACCATGGTGGCTGGGGCTTCTGGGAGCTGAAGTCCACAAACATCTGGGGACCCACAGGTTGAGAACCACTGCTTTAGAGGCTCCCTCCAACCCATGCTATCCTATAGAAAAAAATATATTAGCTACGGGATGTTGTTAGCTTATTCTGTTTTTTAAGGTCCTGACTCTAGCCTAGAGGATCTTCCTCAGTTCACTTTCTTCTTCTTTATACTGCTCCAGCTAGAAATACTAAGCTCTCAAGCTCCTGTTCAACAAAGTAGAACAGGATTCTAGAAAGGGAGTTTCTGTTAACCCTGAATCTATTTTTAGGGAGTATTTTCTCTGCACATTGGCAGCCACTTACCCCTCTTTCTGTGATGTGCATATATATGTGGATTAGGGAAAGATCTTTACTGCTACCCTATGCCTTTTAAACCCATCTTTCTAAAACATATATCTACACATACTGAGAGCATACTAAGAACCTACCTAACAACACAGTGAATATTTATTGGGTGAATATTCTTCCATGCAATCATTTGTGAAAGGGTGCTTGGTGAAATCACCTCATTTGTACTTTTGTAATTTTAACACCAGTGAATTAAGATTTCATCTTTTGCTAACCATTCTTGATCAGCAGAGAGGCTGGTGGTGAAGAATAATGAGTGGGTGTGTGTGTGAACAACTGAGTACATGTTTTGCATTTATGATTACTTGCTTAAATACTGGCATTTCTAATCAAAAAGATATTTATTCCATTGAAGCATTAGGAAAAATAACTGCCCCAAACTCTGAAGAGCTGCTATAGTACAGTGAATAAGATCATCTGCACAACACTGGATAGGACAGTGACTAAATAAATTAGTTGATGTCAAGTTTGGGAATCAAGGATGAACACTTCATTAATTATGTTGCTTCATGATTTGATATTAAAGATAATTCAGGGCTACAATGGTATTAAAGTCTGCTCATTCTCCAAGTGGTGGACTTGCAGAAGGGCAAGAAAGTTCTGGAAGCGGGTACATGATGAAATTCAAAGAATTTGAAAAATGAACTTTGAAATGATACCGGAATTCTGTTTGTTAAATATGTTAGGACAACAAAGGGAGATCAGAAGTTATCAGAAGATATTGTTATATTTGATAACAGCTGCAAGGTTGATATAAGCAGGCAAACTTTTTAGATGTAATTTCTGGGTTGCGGTGCAGTAAGAAACTTCTGTGAAGTCACTGAAGCCAGTCAAAGACTTTGAACCATAAAATTAAATCCTTAGCTATATTAATTTACTCTTACTAAAAAGAGAGTTTCTATCATGGCTCTGCATTTAATTGCTCAATCAGTCAGGATTAAGCCAACACAAGGGGGCAGAGGGCTCATTATCATAAGCTTTTTTAAAGCTTGGCAGCTGGTGACACTTACATTTAAAAATAATCCCAATAAATGATTGCACAGCCAAAAAATCCACAACTTTCACTGCCGGTTGTAGGACAGAAGGTCACTGAGGGTTTTTCACTGGCAAGACTGGATTTCAATTTTATTTACTAAAAGTCTCAAAAGAAAAAAAAAAACCTTAAAAAGAACATAAGGAGTTCTGAACATGCTATATAAGCGCTGCATTATTTAGAACACCTCTTCACTCTGTAACACCATACCATTTAAGATGGGATGGCCTGACAGCTAGAAACCAGTCCAAACCAAATCTGGCAGCTCCAACACCACCAAGCTCAAAGCCTCAGAACCCCCAATGAAACTAAGTAAAATACTGCCCCCAAATTACCCAAACTGCCACACAAATATCATAGAATCATAGAAATATAGAGTTGGAAGAGACCACACGGGCCATCCAGTCCAACCCCGTGCCATGCAGGAACACCCTCAAAGCACTCCCGACAGATGGCCATCCAGCCTCTGCTTAAAAATCTCCAAGGAAGGAGACTCCACTACACTCCAAGGCAGCAGATTCCACTGCTGGACAGCCCTGACTGTCAGGAAGTTCTTCCTGAGGTTCAGGTGGAATCTCCTTTCCTGCAGCTTGAATCCATTGCTCCTTGTCCTGGTCTCTGGAGCAGCAGAAAACAAGCCCTCTCCTTCCTCTACATGGCATCCCTTCAAATATTTAAACATAGCTATCATGTCCCCTCTTAACCTCCTCTTCTGCAGACTAAACATACCCAACTCTCTAAGTCTATCGTCATAGGGCATGTCTTCCAGGCCCCTCACCATTTTGGTCGCCCTCCTCTGGACTTGCTCCAGCATGACCACGTCCTTCTTGAATTGGGGTGCCCAGAACTGGACACAGTATTCAAGATGAAGTCTAACCAAAGCAGAGTAGAGTGGTACCAGTACCTCCCTCCATCTAGACACCATACTCCTATTGATGCAACCAAGAATTGCGTTGGCTTTCTTGGCTGTCACATCACACTGCTGACTCATGTTCAGCTTGTGGTCTATAAAGACTCCTAGATCCCTTTCACACGTACTGCTATCCAGCCACGTGTCCCCCATCCTATATTTCTGTATTCCATTTTTTTCTACCTAAGTGTAGGACCTTACACTTCTCTCTGTTGAATTTCATTTTGTTAGCCTTGGCCCAGCTCTCCAATCTATCCAGGTCATTTTGAATTTTGGTACTGTCCTCTGGCATATTAGCAACCCCTCCCAATTTGGTGTCATCTGCAAATTTGATGAGCATGCCCTCTATTCCTTCATCCAAGTCGTTGATAAAAATATTGAACAGCACTGGGCCCAGGACAGAACCCTGTGGCACCCCACTAGTCACTTCTCTCCAGGATGAAAAGCAGCCATTCGTGATCACCCTTTGGGTTCAGTCGGTCAACCAATTACAAATCCAACTAACAGTAGCCCTGTCCAGCCCGCCTTTTACCAGCTTCATTGCAAGAATGTCATGGGGAACTTTGTCAAAGGCCTTACTGAAATCGAGATATGCTACATCCACAGCATTATGTCAGTTTGGGTTGATTTCCCCCCCACACCCAAATCCCCCAAATGGTAATCTTTGTCTGAAACTGGAATTAACGTCATATTATTTCTTGGTCACCTGAAACATGTATGTGCAATTGCCTGAGGTGGGTATAGGGGCAAAAACCGTCCCTTGCCCAAGTACAGTTGCCCACCACTGACCTAAAATATGTCCAGTTATCCACCCACACAGAAAGGTCAGAACAGCCTAAAGTCACATTAATTAGTACCGTGCAGATTTGTTGCTGTTGTTATGTGACTTCAAGTCAACTCTGGCCTATGGTAACCTTGTTACAGTGTTTTCTTGCCAAGATCTATTCAGAGGCAGTTTGCCTCATGTTTTGAACCCTGGTTTCCCAAAGTCCTACTCCAAAACTCAAACCACTATACTACACTGGCCCCCTCACAATGGAAATATTCTAAAATAATTCAGATTCCTATTAGGAAAGCAATGAAGTTAATTAATTATTATGTTTAGTCTTCAGCATTTAACGCTGTACCTGACCTGTTATATATAGCGCTGTTACATGTTTACATTGGAAAGTTTTAGCATATTTTTGTAATGCACAGTTATCTACTGAGGAGTAGAGGAGAACAAAACAGTTGCTGCAGTAAGTAAATCAATGTTTGATAGCAAAAAAGCACACTGATGATATGTAACATCCCTGGGCAAGGAGGCAGGAAGTCTGAGCAAAACATCTTTGGCTACAGATACATGATAAAGGAGTACATGACACACAGGAGTACACAATGGAAGCATATGGCTTGTGCCAAGAAATTTAAGACAAAAGATTCACAAAAAGGACAGGGAAATGGAGAAAAGACCTTCATTTCTCACAAGAACTAGTCCACAGGGGCCAAAAGCTTAACTTATGCAGCATTTATTCTTGCAATGATACCGAACAGGTGTGTGTGAATTTCTTTTCTCAGAGACAAACTACTGCATTTAGGTGCAAGGAAGATGCAACTTCTCTATAATACCAGGATTTACTGAAAGAGAATTTTTGAACATTTTCAAGCACAAACTCATTGCACATTTAATATTCAAAACCACCCCCACATATCTTGATACGCCCTTTGTAGAGTAAATTTTATATTATTATTACCTTATTAGTGACATCAATGTTACAATTTGCTTCACAGAGTGCCATCACAATGGGGATGTTTCCATCTTTGCAGGCCACATGAAGAGGAGTGTTCCCATGTCTGTCTTGGAAATCTATAGAAGAGCCCTGACAGATGAGTGTTTTAACCACTTCCATCTGACATCTTCGGACTGCCAGGTGAAGGGCTATGTGTCCATCCTAAGGGCACAGATAACAATTCATGAACTAACACTTTCAGTTTGCAGCCCACTTGTCCTTGTATGAATTCAAACATACATTCACAGATTACAATTACCCAGAATAATAATTAAAAATGTCTTCTAAAATACAATAAAAGCAATACAGACAAGGAGCAAAAGTCAAATCAAACGCTTGTTCTTCGACAGCTTGTACAGTTATGTAAATGGATGTCTTAAAACAATGAGCGTGGGTGCAGGAACAACTGGATCTCTAAAAGACAGAGATCCCTAGCTAAATCCATAAATGCATTTAAATAAGTACATTTAAAACTAATTTTAGTAGCACTATACAGACAAGCACTGCTCTATTTATTTAGTGAGCCTTCATTAATGATGAACAATGACTTCCAATATCCAAGTATTGTTATGAAAGGAGTGTAATATAAATAGTTCTGCATTATTCAAAATCTTTACACAGGCAATTCTCTACTAAATGTGACTCATTCAACTAACCTTGTCAGTTGCATCAAGGTCAGCGCCATGCTCTGCCAAACATTCCACAATATCATGGTAACCTCTAGCTGATGCCGTCAAGAGTGGGGTTTCCCCTTCTCTATTTTTAGCATTCACATTACAGCCTGCCTTACACAGAGCTTTGGTAACAAGGTAGTACCCATGCCAAGCAGCACAGTGCAAAGGTGTTTCTTCCTCCTATAAAATAATTTAACAATATTGATATTAATAAAGCTGCCATGTCTCAGATCTTTACTGCATTCACACCACTTCCAATTATAACTTTATAAATCAGTCTCCCAGGCAAATACCATCACTTTACAGCAGTGGTTCTCAACCTGTGGGTCCCCAGATGTTCGTGGACTTCAGCTCCCAGAAGCCCCAGCCACTATGGTCAATGCTCAGGGCTTCGGGGAGCTGAAGTCCACGAACATCTGGGGACCCACAGGTTGAGAACCACTGAGTTACGCTTTACTCTGTGAAATCTAACAAACAACTCAGTTTCATATTTTATAGTGTACTTCTTTATAGGTTGTGTAAACAGTGTGCGTGTACAGGATGACCAAAGAACAGAGCAATCATGTTACCAGTCTGACATGCTATTAGTTGATCCTTTGGATACTGATATGGATGTCTGCTGGGTAGGAAGTTTATGTGTGGATCTTGCTCTGTAACTGTGATTTATGCCAATGGTCGGAATGCACTCCTTCCAATAGAATAAAACTTTCTATATGATTATTATGTGAAGGTCCCTGATGATACTGTAAATTTTACTAATTTAATTTCTATAGTCACAAAATATCCCCAAGAATTACAAAGTGTACACCATTCATCATCTTATTATAATGCCACAACACAACCCTTGAAACAACTAGAATGTTGTTCTTCACATATTTGTCATTACTTTCTTGCAAAGATAATATATGAAACAACTCTGAGAGGACATGATTAATACTACGATTAAACGGCTGATATCACTGCAATACTATACACGGAATGTACTACTGATCTGTCACAAGAGAAATAGGGTACTGAAAATGGCCTGAAAGAATATAAAATATCTAGGACAATCATGAATTGGATGATTAATTTTTTTAAAAAAAATAGCCAAACTGTTTTTAAAATGTCATAGCCTATCACAATTTCTTACTATCTATCTGCAGAATTTTTACTTAGGATCAGCTCACTCAATAATTTGTCCAGTTACAGCAGGAAATACTTCATATAACTGCACTGATTATCTGCAAGCTGCAAGGAATCAATCTGGTGTTGGCTGTCTTGCATATTTCATGTTGCAAAGTTTAGTCAGGATTTTTCACATGTTCACAAAATATAATGATATGAATGCTCTAGAGACCAGAACATGAACCAATGGAAAAAAGATTCTACTCAAAGGTTAGGAAGAATATCTTAATGTTAACAGCTGTTTGACAGTGAAACACACTGCCTCAGAAGGTCTTGGACTCTCCTTCCCTGGGGGTCTTTAATGAGAGGTTGGATGGCGATCTTTCAGGAGCATTTTGTGTACTTCTCTATGGCAGGGAGTTGGATTAGATAATTCTTTCTATTAGTGAATAATCCTTTAGTGTAAGTTTAGTAGGTGTTTGAATCTATTTTGAGCCTTCATTGTTACTAAACAGTTGAAGAAGATTCCAGGTTCAACTTGGGGTTGGATTCCTTCAATATGCAGAAGGCACTCAACTCTATTACTCTTTTCCTCCACAAGCCAAGGAAGTCGTTTTGGTCCTAAACCAGAGCCTGTTATCAGTAATAGATTGTGTGAAGGCGAAAAAAATTGAAACTTGATCCAGACAAGACAGAGGTCAGTTGAAAGGAAGATCATGGAATAGGGATTCAGCCTGTACTGGATGTGGTTACACTCCCCTGAAAGATGCAGGTGCAAAGCCTGGGCGTGCTCCTGGATTCAGCTCTGAATTGGAAAGCCTAGATTTCAGTGAGGGGTAGGAGTGCATTTGCACTGTTAAACCTTATGTGCTAGGTGTGTCTGTTGTTTCAGACATCAGATCTGGCCACGGTGATCCATGCCTTAGTTACATCCTGGTTGGATTACTGTAATAAACTCTATATGGAGCTGCCTTTGAGGAGTGTTTGGAAACTTCAACTGGTCCAAGGAGCCATAGTCAGATTGCTAACTGGGGCTGGCTACTGGGATCACACAATTCCCTTGTTGCAACAGCTCAACTGGCTGCTGGTCCATTTCCAGGCACAATTCAAAGTGCTGGGTATGACCTCCAAAGTCCTACACAGTCAGGTCCAGGTTATTTGAAAGACTGTATTCTCCCTTATGAATCAGCCCATGCTTTGTGGTCTGCTTGGGATGCTCTTGTCTCTGTCCCACCACCCTCACAGGTACATCTGGTGGGAACACAGGAGAGGACCTTCTTAGTGGCTGTGCACAGGCTCTGGAACTCCTTTCCAAGAGATGTTAGACTGGTACATCCCTTACTTTCTTTTCTGACAGTCATTTGATGAGTAAATATGTAAGAGATGTCCTAATGTGCTGAATATTCCTAACTGCTGTGCTGGTGTGTGTGTGTGTGTGTGTGCATTTGTTTAATGATGTATGTTTTAATCTGTTTTTAATTTTTTTGACTGTTTAACCTTGTTTTAATTTTTATATCTCATGGATTTTTAATGGTATATTTTTTAATTGTTTCCTGATGTGGGAAACCAAGGCAGTACAGAAATAAATATCATCATCATCATCATCATCATCCCTTCCTTCTCCTCCAGCATGATCAGGAGGACTGGGGAAGATCTATTTCTGAATCCCTTTAAAGCTGTTGCCAGTCAGTATAGACAACAGTGAACAAGAATGACCAAAGGTGTGACTCAGTAATAAGACAGTGTCTAACATTTATTAACAGAATTTAAGAACATCACCACAGACTATTTAAAAAACCAACATATAATTTTTGAGAACAAAATCCTAAGGTAGAGTTGATCCTCCATATTCACAGATTCTTTAGCCAACTATGACTTGAAAATATTAAAAAAAAAATCCAAAAAGCAAACTTCGATTTTGCCAGTCTACTACATCACTACACATAATGGGACTCGCGCATCCAAGCATTTTGTTATCCATAGGGGGTCCTGGAACCACAACTTTTAGGATACGAAGGGCCTACTATATTTTCTTACTTAACTGAAGAACAAAGCTCATCTACTTACTTTATCTTGAAAATCTGGATTTGACCCAATGCTACACAGGTACTGAACCACATCAACATGACCATACCGAGATGCCACGTGGAGTGCAGTTTCTCCAGACTGTGGAAAAAGGCAATCGAATCCAAGGATTACTTCTCATGCCAGGCTGCTGAGTACTCCCATATTATGAATCACACCCATAAACAATGGATGAGAGCTACATGCACCAAGAGGCCCTGAGAGGCTTGGTCTTTTTACCCTCATGCCACATTCAAAGGAAGAAGACAATGGACTGGATATACCAACATTTTACTGGACTAGAAAAGCATGGGTATTCATTTGTGGAAATTTCTTCTCTTCCCTGATTGTTATGCCAAATTATAAAAAGGTTAGGTTAAGTTCATATCAAAAATTCACTACAACTGTTTTCTTTTTAATCTGTCAAGAATTCAGAATCCAACATTATTTTTGAGCATAATTCAGTTTGGTTATCACATTTTTACTGTTCACATAATATTGTTCATAAAGTTTATAAATTATACACATCCCCTATCATTCAAGGTATCTTGCTGTATGTGAGAGACAGATGTTTTAAGCAGGCTACACAGGTGTTCATAATTCCTCAAATGTAATTGGGGTATTCAGGGTTGGGAGGGAATCACAGTACATCTGAAACAGTATTAGTGTTAGAAAATTAATAATAAGAAGAAAAGATATCTGACTAACACACACCATAATGTTTAACCCTCTGAGATATTCCAAAGGAAAAAGTGTCTGGAAACACAGCAATTTTACACTGTCCTTCAACTTTATACAAATGATGGTTTACGAGAAAAAAAATCAAATGTAAACATTAGCATATAGATTGTTTTTTCCTCTTGTATTTATTGAATATTGCATCCATATTTACTGAAATGTATTGATACACATTTCAGGTCATGACTCCTTGGATGCAGCTAAAACAAAACCAATGTTGTAAACAATAAAAACAAACACCCTCTCCTTAAAATCAGTGTAGCATGCTTTAAACTTAGTACTGTATGGAAAAAACCCCAATAAAAATAAAAATGTTTAAAGATGAAACATTTTTCTTTACCTTGTCTCTAACATCCAAAGGACATTTATTTCCATAGAGAAATTTCAGAGTTTCTACATGACCATGTCGGGATGCCCAGTAGATTGCATTAGATCCTGCCTGTCCAAAATATGTGATGGTAGTAATGAACAAAACCATAAGCAAATAGCATTTTCACTTTCTTCAGAAATCATTCAGTTTATTAGGTACAATCAAATTATTCTACATGGCCACTAACCCGATGGTAGCAACTGGTATTGAACATAAAAGGGTGAAAGTGGGGTTGTTCAGGGCAATATTAATTGAATCACTGAGCTACAAGAATGTTCACTAGTTCAAGTATTTATACCAAGGTAAATACAGGCCCAAACTGACGGTGTCCTTCTAAAACTCACTGCGAAGTAACCAATACCCTTTATTACCAGCAGTAATTAAACAATCTGCCCACCTTATCTTGAATATCAATGCGAGCACCTCGCTTCAAGAATAACTGAAGCATCTGGACATTCCCACATCCAGCTGCAATTAGAAATGGAGGTGTTCCATGCTATAAAGAGAACAAAAACATTAAAAATTGGGCTTACAAATATATTGCTCACAGAAAGATGCTTCCAAACTAATGCTGGGAAGCTTATGAATCCTTGGATGATTTGTATTTACCAGTAAAAAGGATAAAACCATATGTCTATTTTTTCAAAAGAAAACTGATGTCATCTACATATCAAATAGATGGAGCAACACAACATACCTTGTTTGGTTGGTTGATGTCATAATTGGTTAAAGACCCCAGAAGGTGCTGAAGACCAGGAACGTTATCATCATTGATGGCATGTATGATGGCTTTCATTACAAACGAATCTTCCTCGTCCTCATAAATTAAAGAAGAAATACAAGAAACATGAAGTGGGAGTAAGACAGGGAACAGGAGAGAGAGAGACACAGAGACAGAGAGAAAGAGAGACAGAGAAGAAGTTGGTAGCTTGGGGAATGGAACCCTCCCTCATTAAAGCACGGAAATGCAAGAAAATAGTCACAGTGATATGCTGCAATTTTGCAACGTGACAGTGACTCCCAGTAGGAGGCAAGCTAGCAAAGCATTTGCAGATGCTTTAGAGAAATAGTACTTTTTCTGATGAAAGTGAAGATATTTGGGAAGTGAAGATATTTGTTGCTGTAGGTCCTGCTTTCTATCTGTAAAGATCTAGATCACAGTTTGCCAATCATGTACTGTCGGGGGGTATTTCCTCATTTTCTGCAGTATTCTGGCCATTTTGTTCTTACCCAAAGGAGAGTTTTTTTTAAATAATACCAAGTTGGTCATCACTCCTTTGCTGTTGCTGTTATGTGCCTTCAAGTTAGTTTCCTACTTATGGTGACCCTAAGGCAAATCTATCATGGAATTTTCTGGAGCTGAGAATATATGACATGATCAAAGTCACCCAGTAGGTTTCCACAACCAAGCGCGCTCAGACTACCCCATCACTCCTTTACCTCTCCTTACTTTCAGGATGCTTCTGCCCTCTGTCCTGTTTCTCTTTTGTCCCTCTACCATGCAATAAAGCAGTGTCCTCCTGTACTGAAGAAGATTATCCCTCTCAGGCCCATACACTGCACACATCAACCTGTGAACTCAGAGAGAGGGAAGCTTCCAACAGTCTTCCCCTCTTCTCTTCCCATTCCCAATCTCGAATGCTCTTCAGGTTTTTAATATTTTAAAAGCCATCGTGAGAGCCTTAGCATAAAGCAGTAGGCTCCTGCAGAAAGATCACCCCACTCTAGCAGTAATAAATACCAACTGGGCTACAGGTGCAAGAGTAAGAAAGAGGGGAGAAGGGGGGATGTCATTGGTAGCTTTCCTCCACTTGAGTTATTAGATGTGTGTGTGTGTGTGTGGGCTTAAGTTTGATCTTTCTGAATATAGTAGCCTATTATTCTCAATGGGAAAACAGAAAGAACCGACAAATAGGGAAGATACACCCTGGGATGTTTTGCACAAAAAGGCAGCCTGAATAGGAACCCTGCTACCCCTCAATACTCCAATGCCTATTACGCAAGCAAGTGCTGCAATTAAGACAGAGAAGAATAAGAAAGTCAGATTTCAGCCTAGTCAGTTTCCTGATTCACTTTCTTAGAGATATAAAAATACTACTAAGGTGATGTACAAAATATGCAAAATTAAAATATCACACAGAAACATAATAAAATAAACAACATTAAAAACTATAGAAACAACTTTAAAAGCCCAGTGAAAAAGATGTTATTGGACTCCTTTTCTGAATAAAGAGAATACAGAGCAGTGACAGTTTGAGAAATGTTGCCAGAATTTGAAAGTGACACAACAGAAAGCAGGCCTCTGTAGACAGAGGTGTCTTCAAAAGTGCTTCTCCTCTTCTTGTAATGACTGAGTACAGATGGTCTCTCAAATAGTCAGGTTCTAAATTGTTTAGAACTTTATAAACACTGAAAGCAACAGTCTGGAGAACAAGTGGCACACAGTGCAAATCTTCCAATATTAGAGTAAGGAATCACATTATAGTCAGCCCTTCATGTTTGTGGGTTTCACTTTCATAAATATGATTATTTGCAAGTTTCTTCAACCCCTGCCCCCTCAGGGTGCTTCTTTTCCAGGGGAATCTTCCCTCTCAGTGGTTCTGATTAGGTTGTGCAGCCCTTTAAAAATCCACCTCCACAAGCCTTCTCCACCAGCCACTGCCTGGACTGCTAGGGATGGATTGCACCCCAATTTCTCAGCATTACAAACACTCTTCTGATGGCCCCCACACACCAAAGGCGGGAGAGGGTGAGAAAGAGGAAGAATCCACTCTTCTTTCCTTGACCTGGTTTGGACTCTGGGTGCCTGTTCTCCCCAAAACGCCTCAGCTCCCTTCTTACAGACATATTTTCATTTGTGGTTTTCCCACTTTTGTGAGGGTTCTGTGCCACTAACCCTAGTAAATGTGGAGGGCCAATTGTACTATGCACTGCTCAGCAGCCTATCTGTTGCATTTTGCACAAGATTCCATACACTTCAACAGTAATCTTACATAGAACACACTAAAACAACTTAACCTGAGTGACTTTTAGCAGTTTCCAAATAATAATACCTGTTAAAGATGCCAAAATGTTTTTTGCTTTAAGTAGATCAGCATACTCTAGCCATTTACATACCAGAGTGTCATCGCTCCTAGCCACGCTCATGTTACTTCTGGACAAAAAGGATCTTGATAATCTTTGGCATAGTGATATTAAGCGCACAGATTGCTTTTACAAGAGAAGAGATAAATATGTAAGATGAAAACGCAAGAAATTATTATATGATACATTTTTCACAGCATTAAAATAATGCATCACTCTGCAATACATTATTATAGAAGCAGGTTATACAAGAGTAAATTCTAAAACAAACCTGAAATCTTTATACTGTTAAAGGCCATTTCCACACTAGACTGTTATAGTGTGCTTATTCCACTTCCAACATCCTATGGAATCCTGGGGTTTGCAGTTTAGGGAGGGGCTGGCCCCTCCCTAAACTGCAAACCCCAGGATTCCATAGGATGTTGAAAGTGGAATAAGCACGCTATAACAGTCTAGGGCAGAAACGGCCAAAATCACCAAAAAAGACAAATATTTATTGCTCTCGTCTTTCAAGAAAGATCTCTTTTGTATAAATTTGGGCTTAACTGTTGCCCTTCTTCCTCCTTGCAATAAACTGAAGGACAATTGTGTACTCTGGGCTTCATCTGAGAATTGTCATTCTCACAATTTTCAGAAAATCCCTTGCTCGGGGCCTCTATATTTTATGGAATGCTTCTTTCAATATGTACCTGCCATAGAACTGAGGCCCGTTGGAGGGGCTCTCCCATATGTTACACCAAATAGATCAATACACTGTGTGGGGACATGGGAGAGGCCCTCCTCAGCTGTGGCATCCTAACTGCAGAATGCCCTCTTCCTTTGGATACCTGACTGGAACCAACAATGATTTTATTCGGACACCAATAAAAACCTGGCTATTCATTAAAGTCTTTGGGCTTCAGTGATTTCTCTCCAGTACTAATGTATATAGTTTTAAATTGTTTTAATCTTTTAAATCTGTTTTACCTCATTAATTATGTTAATATTTTTAGCTCACTTAAATTATTTTTATTGTTTTTAACTGTTTTCATCTGACTTGAAACTTTTAGTACACAGTGAGATAGAAATATTTTAAGAATTATATAAATAAAAAAAGAATATTTCTGCTCTCTTTCCTCGCTACCATGGAAGTGCCACACAAATCAGCAAATATCAGATCCAATTACATTTTTAATCTGAAAGTTAAACACACCTGTAAGAAGCTCAAAGAGTGAGCTCAAACATCAAATTTTTTAAGGCATACATCAGGCCCTTTGTAGCCTTAATAAGAAAATCTACTGCTACATGTACTTAATCTCAAAGACAAAGTTATATCAAAATAATGTAAATTGTTAGACCTTACTTTCCATTTTCTTCGTGCTGCAAACTTTTTGAATTTTTCCATATTTACTGCAGATGCTTTTCTACTAAGTGCTTGTAAGGTATCCTTAGGCTGTGAGGAAATCAAATAATTAGTTTGAAAAGCAGTACAAGGGTCAAGAAAGATGGCAGAACACATTCTATAGCTACTCCATTCATTACAGGCAAGAAGCTCTCATGAAAATGTGAAAGAACTGCACAACTATTGCCAATTTCCTCTTACAATTACTTGAGATGTGAGTGTAGATCACTTGCACCATGTTCCATTTTCTTTGGGGTACATACTGGATCCTTCCCAATTTCCCTATTTACTGGTGTTAGTGACGAACTGATTTCCAAGGTAGTTTAAAACGTAAAAATCAATTGCTGGAAATCCTGCTACTTGGAAGGAACTTCTTTTTCTCTCAGACTCATATAACTCAAGTCTTTCTAAACACTATCATGCCCCGATTCCACTTTCGGGTAGGGTGGGAGGCAAGACAAGACCTCAGTAAGAGGTTATGTCTACAGGAATGTCAGAAAGCAAACAAAACAACTGCAAACAAGAAAAGAGAATAAATAGAATATAACAATCTATACTTCTGTTTACTAACCTTGATCCAGGGGTGCTGCAAACTGTCTTGAATTGTCATTCTCTTCCTTTCAGAGGAGAAAATTTTTTTATTTTATTTGGTTACATTTTAATTTATATTTACATAAAGATGACTCACGTGATCTACTCCCAATTTTATTCTAAAAATAACATGAGAGGTAGTTTAGGCTGAGGAACAGTGAATAGTGCAAGTCAGTCTGTGAATTTCATGCCTAGGTAGGAAGCATTTTCTTTGTTCTACTTCATAACACCATACTGAATCTAACACAGCCTTTACCACTCTGGCCTGCTCGAGAGATTTTGGACTCCAGATCACCCTTAATCTCCACATATTTGAGTTGCAGTCCAATAAATCCATAGGACACTAAGATGGGGAAGACAGCTGTAAACCACAGCTACATAATACTCATACAGCTCTAAATAACATGCTGAGTAGTAATAAATCATCAAATGGTAATTTGCTTCTGAACATCAAATGCAAATTATACTGAGCTGTAATATTAATCTGCTGAAGTCGTGAATAACCAGGCAGGGAAAATTTGCTTTATTCCTAAAGAACTAAGGTACCCCTCAGCTATTCCCACATCTTCAATATCATACACACTAAATAGACTTAGTATCATAAAATAAGGATTGGAAGAAACTTACTTTGGGTCCTTTACTAGAAGTCTTCTTATGAAATCTTTAGCCAGCACACTGGTATTACTGAAGAATTCTTCCTCAAAGTCATAGTTCACTGCAGACACATTTGCTAATGTTTCTTGTTTTGTCTCTCCAAGAAATGGTGATGCACCACTTAGGCTATAAAAATTAAGTCTGGTCACAATTATGACTGATTCCAAGACAAAAAACTCATGCCATACCATGGTTTAAAAAAATTGTTCCAAACCACAGTTTAGCATTCTAAGCAAAGCTTTCACACTACAGACGACAGAATTCAAAGACAGCTGTGTTAGTCAGGATCAGTATGCAAAGGGATCTTGTAGCACCTCTGAGACTAATTGAAAGAATGAAGTTAGTAGCCTAAGCTTTTGTAGACTAAAGTATACTTCAGCAGATATATGGAGTGAAGTGACTAGAAAAAAAACTTTATAGCTATCAATGAGCAGGCTGTACGTGTGAACAGCAACACAAATGCAAAACTTGTGGGTCTGGTGATGAGGGGACAAAGGCAGGAGGAAAGTTGTTGCTTCAAGTCAAAGTAAGTAGATAACCATATGAATGGTGGAGGGAATTATTCAAATGTAGTGTACTGTGATGCTGGCTGGGATCCAGAAAGGAGTTGTGATATACTGTCCAAGAGAGACCCCAGGAGGCAGGGGTGTTAACTGGTGTTATAGAATGTGTAGTGTGACAGGAAACCACTGTCTCTGTTCAGCCACATGTCAATGGACTGCAGTTTGTAGACATATTCCAATTCTGCTTTTTCTTTTGTAGCTTTTTTGTTCAAGGAATGCTGTTCTGAGGTCTGAGATGGAAAGCTCAGAAAGACTGAAGTGTTCTGCAACTGGTTTTTGTGTATTCCCATTCCTAATGTCTGATTTATGTCCATTTATCCCATTTCATACTACTATTTTAGAATGACTATAACTCTGATCATTTAAGTTTTAAAAAACTCAATCTAATCCAAGGCCCAAGAAGTTATGTTACCAGAAAAACTAAGATCAAAGTAAAACACAATATTGAAAGTAACGATGAAAACTAACTACGAATGCAATCAGTACAGCTCAAATCCATTGTTTTGCTAGCACAAAATAACTTTTATTCCCCAAATTTCCTTGGCAGTCTGCATTGCCTAAAACTTACTCCAGAATGTTCCTCAACCCTCTGGAGCAGATTCTGGGAGGCACAGAGGGTTTCGGAAGAAAGGAGAACAGACCTCTGCAGGTTCTCTAACAGATTAAGCTGTATCCAAACTGCACTGACTCTCTCTTTATATACATATGCATATGTTTTACTACTGTCTAGAGGTAATTCTGGATAAGAAATCGATTTACCTACCTGGGTTTAAAAAAAAAAACTTGCATGGTGACAAAAATGAATTAACACCCTGAAAAGCAAACAAAATTATTTAGAGTTTTAATACTTACAGAATGTAAGTTATCACACCAATGCTCCTGCAGAAGAGAAGGAAAAAAATGGAAAAAAAGGAAAGAATTTTGATCGATATTCAAAAACTCAGAAAAATTACAAACAATTCAAGTACCCCAAAAACAGAACTTACCACATATCTGCTTCAAGACCCAGTGGTTCATAGTTAACTATTTCAGGAGCTAAGAGTGAAAGAGCATCTTTAGTACGTAGTCAAACAACCACAAGACTTATTGACAAGAACATTTAGTTTTCTCTTTAACAATTACTTGAACAAGAAGATGCATCCTAATATTTCTCTACCTATAAACAATGCAGTCTACAAGATAACAGTCCACATTCTTCTAGAGATCTGGGGCTGTGCACACCTCAGTGGACCTCAGAGGACTGAACTCCACCCCATACTACCCCACCACCACCATTTTCAACTCAGAAAAGCATCTTATATCTTCTAGGTTTTTTTGTTTTTTTGTTTTGTTTTGTCTCCAATTAAGTATTTTGTGCCAAAGGGGAATTTATTCAAAATTATTAATCACTCTTGTTTTTGGAAAAAAAGTCCTTTGGGCCTTAAAACAGTTCAAGCAAAGTTGTTTCCCATTTCCTTGAGAAGGTGCAAAGGGCCCTGGGCACTCTTGAATTTGACTTCCCACCTCACTGCCACGTAACACTAGGGATGTTTTCATAGGCACTAAAATTTTTGTAGGCCCTAGGCAATAAAATGCCTAATGGATAAGGTGGTCCTGGGTGCAAGGACCCTATTTGATTAAAAATGTGGCTTGTATCAGGTAATGCGGTGCTGTGTGGGGAAAGGATTGGGCTTGTGGACCACAGACAGTCAGTGAGCTGAATTTTCCTCACTTCATTCTGAATTCTAGAAAGACCAACCCAAAAAAGAAAATTGTGTGGCTGGAAGAATCTACATTAGTTAATCAAACTGCATTAGCACAAAGAATTGGGGCCATCTAAGTCTGAACATGGAAATCACACTTCTGATTGGTCCAACTACTATTTTAAACATCTGCATGACATCTAGTTTATTTCTGGACAAAAATCAGTCCTCTTTTTGGGTTGTGAAATTCTATATAGCTTAGGACCACTTCCTTCCACATGAACCTGTGCACCATTGTGAAAATCACTGCCTTCCATAATTACATACAGAACAATGCTTTCTCTGTCACACCAAACTGCTTACAGAACAATCTCCCAAAGACACTTACATGGCGTCAAAGCTTCTAAAAGTTCCTTTTTGGACCACACTTCCCAGAATCTCCTAACTAAAAGGCCAGATTTACAAGTTCTGTATGGCATTTGTTTGGCCACGACACTAAGACTACAATCCTATAAATACATAAAATTAACAGAGAGTAGGTTTTATTGAATTCATTGTGATTTATTTCTGAATAAGCATTCATTCTCCTGAGTTTTTATTACATGCCATTATTCTTTTATGTTTATTTTAGTTCTGCTGGGTCTTTCTGTTGTAAAATGTAGTTTTAATTCATTGTTATAACTATTTTAACATATTGTTTGTCTATACAGAAAGGTGAGATATAAACCCTTCATATGAAATAAAATAAAATATCCATTTGAGATGTTAAATTGATTTCCACAGACACAAAAAGGGCATGCAACTGATGATAAAATCTAGGAAAAGGGGTGAAAGAAGATGGTCTACAGTCAAAGAGATTTTGAACAATTTACTAATAGTGATCTTTCCATGTAACAACAACTGTTTCTCACACCTGCAACATTACACTTAGCCTGTATTGATGCAAACACTATCTAACACTGCCGATTGATGATTATGTATTTGGCATTATGAAAAGCTATGGGATGAAACCCATAAAATGGCTATTGTGTGCTCAAGTAACACATGCAAAATTGTCATATAGTTACCGTTATTTTTTTTAAAAAAATGCATTATGAATATGCATATATTCATTTTCATTTTTTGATATTCTCTTTCCTGCATGTTTTCCTTCCTTGCTTCCCTCTTTTGCTCTGCCAGCTTATGTAAACACACATGCTCTTTGATTCTAGCACTTCCCTGATTTCTTATTGTTTGGTTTTCTGCTGTAAGCCTTTTCCCCCCTCCCCAGTCCTTTGTACAAAATTCCTGTATGCTTTGTTATTATCTTTATGACAGTTTCATTTTTCTTTAGTCTACTTTGGAAAAGACTGAGTAAAAACTAACTAAAATGAAACTATAAAACAAACTAAATACAAAAGAGAAGCAGATCATACAAAGATAAAAATAATGCCCAGCCCAGAAGGCTAAAAATCTTTGAAAAACAATCCAATTAAAAAGGGTATCACATATCATTAAAGCCATTAAACACTTGGAAATAAAACACTTGTTTGGTATCCAAAAGACAGTAACAAGGCTGTGAAGGGAATATAACTAGGAAAAGAATTCCATAATCAGGAAGGATACTCTTCATGGTAGCTACTCTTCTAACATCAGAAGGAACCTAGCCAAAGTTCTCCAATATAAGATTTCACCTGACATGTAGGTTCATGTGGTAGAAGGCCCTGGGTTCTGGGCTACGTGGGTTTTTCAGCCAAAAACATGCACCTTGAACTGAGGCCAGCAGTAAATTAGCAGCCAGTGAAGGTCTTCTTATATTGTCATAATAGGCTGCCACACTGCAGACATCTTGTTACTTCTAACACTCTTCAAGGGCAACTCCATGTATAACATACTCCACTAATTTAGCCTGGCATAAGTAACTAAGGCCACATGTTTCCTTGCCAAGAATGGGTGCAACCAGCAAACCAGTGAAACTAGTAAAAGATTATACATATTTGCCACTGTAGCTTCCATCAGCAAGTAAGTTCAAACAGCATCATATTCTTATTTGGATCAAACTTTAATCAGTTAGCTCTCTCATCTCAGTTTTAGATACTACTAGGTTATTCATGGCTGCACCTGGGTCAGATGGAAAGAAAAAGAGAGCTGGGTGTCTTTACATACTGATGTCATCTAGCTCCCCAAATCCTATGAATAACACAGCATTCCATGGAACACTGTACCCTAAGACTGTCACAGCACTACACAACATTCATAGCACCATCCACTGGAACTGATCTACTGAACAGGAAAGGAATCACAGTACAGCATGGGACAATACAGAAGAATGGCCAGTGATATCCAATGCTGCTAAGAAATCCATGACAGAAGAGATTTGCACTTGACTGCCAGGGCAACCCAAGATACTTCAGTCCCAGAACAGGGCTATAAGTTAGGCTGAAATGGGACCAGGAAAACCATTATCTTCAAGAAATGTCAGGAGCTGGATAATTCTCATTTTCATTACCTTGTCACCACTGGAAGTTAGATTCACTAGCGGTTGATGGCTAGGGCATGAGGATTCAGGGAGATTTTCGGAAGGGATGTTATTACTGCTCTATTAGTGAATTTTTTCCTTCTGAAGAAGCACTCATCTGGCACCCCCTAGTCCCCCAGTGAAGCAGGAAACATTTTACAAAGTGACAGATCTGGTTTCAGTTTTAGTTTTGGAACAGCAGCCATCAATCTGACATAAATAGCTGACATAGGTCAGCCTGATGGCCAAAATACGTGAGTATGCATTTCTGTACACTTATTTATGTGACTACCTTAAACAAGTGGACAAATAAGATATCTGAATATATATATATATATGAATACTGTTGCGTCATGTTCAAAACACTGTTCTTTAGTGCAAACTGGATAGCCATTGGCTATCCATCAACTGACTCCCAGTTCCATTCTCAGCAGAAAAACCAAAGGACAGGCTACAATGTGAATCAAAGGCACCAGAATATGCAGACACTGGGGATCAGTTCTACACAGATTAAAATCAACCTACTCAAATGATCATGAAATCAACCCACTATAGCCAAATAATAAAGCAAAACACTCACCAACAAATTCAGGTGTCCCAAAAATGTTCTTAAATTCATTGCTAAAGTCTATTTTATGTGCTAAGCCAAAGTCAATAATCTTGATGCGAGGCTTTGGTACGTTTCTATCCAGCAGCATTATGTTCTCAGGCTATGGAAAAAAAAATTGGTCATGTATGAACAGTTGAATAGTCACAATCTGGAAAACAAACTCTTCCTAAAAAAATACTCATGATCATGTGCTACAACCATCCTACCTCCCCAGAAGTGTTTTTGCAGCTTTCCTTTAAAACAAAAATCAAAGACTAAAATAAAAAGTTCTAAAGCATGCATGCATGTACATGTATGGACACACATATGCCATGCACAAATAGTAGTTGGAGACCCAATACTAATATGTTTATATAAAAAAGATAAAGTCAGGCCTACATAAAAATTCTATGGGAAAACACTGGTTCTACACCTTGAAACCAGTCAAAGACAGTCCCATACATGCATCACTGCATCTATAATTTGAATAAGTGTATCCTGTAAAACAGACTAGCTGTATTATTCTCAGTTGTCACCCCCAAAACAATAATTAACACTGACATCAAAGCTTGGCTTTTGTGTACATGATTTTTAAGAGCTTTTATATGTAGTATTTTCAAACCTAAACTTATAGAAACCTATCTAACATACCTTGAGATCAAAGTGTGCAATTTGCAAAGAGTGGAGATAGTTAACACCGTTAAGGATTTGCTTGAGAAACTCTGTGGCTTCCTCTTCAGTTAGGGATTCCTTTTCAGCTAAAAAATCAAAGAGTTCCCCTCCTGCAACACTATGAGAAGAAGAGCTACAATTATTGACTTGAACACTTTAACCTATTGATTTTTTTTTCAACTGAAGAACTTTGTACAGGCATACTAAAAAAAGGCTATCAGTTTTTAAAAGCATCTTACACAGGATACAAACTGACTTTTTTACAAGTCAAAAGTTTAGTTCGATATAGGAAGTAATAACACAGGCTTGCAAAGATTTGAGACACTAAAAAATAAATAATGGCTTCTAAATAATTATGGTACTTGTGGCTTACAACTGTTTTCCTGTTGTATAATACAGTTTTCCTGCTGTACAATAATATATGCATTATGTATCTAATGCATATATAATTTAAGCAGCTAAATGACATATTTTATTTAGGAAAAAGTATTTCAGAAATGGTTGGAATGCCAGGAAATTTAGGTATTAGCTAGTCTCTTTTGACAAAAAAAGAAAGAGTGACATTATATCTTGAGCCCAAAACAGAGCACTAATTGAAAAATAAAGTGGAAAAAATAACCTCTGTAATCTATTTAACATGATCCTAACTACTTGCTTATTTTGGGGATGTTCAGTGTCACAGAAACTGTCCATATATTCTAAATATTATTGTGCAGTCTTAAAAATCATATTAAAGTGCTCTCAAATATTTTGGCTTTAAAATCTGTAAAGAAAGACATACAGGTTAATGAAAACATACAGATTCCTGTTCTGCCCATCAGTTTCCGGCAGCGAAAAATATGAGCTGTTGGTATTGGTCACTGTTTTCTCATACCCTTTTCTTCTGCTAGCTTGCATCCTAAGACAAATCTTTTTTCAGTAGGTCCTCTAAGCTAGCATCTACATTAGCAATAAAAATATTAAGAGACTAAAACAGATTTCAAAGAGAAAAATTAAGAAAACACTCTTGTTTATTACTATGTTCTGATATAAACTATTACTGATTTATATACCTTTCAGATACGAAGCATCCTCAAAAGAGAAATGAAAACATTGTATTATTAAGTCACAGCATAAAGTAACTTAGTACTGAAAGTCAACGATTAGAGCAGACATACCAAACACAAAGTACGTCTTCATCATCAGTCTGTAGAAGACCCCCCCTCAAAAGCCAGCCATATTATTACATCCTATGTTGTCCATAACAAGAGTATCAATGGAAAAAAGTTCTTCTTGTATCCATTAGAATATTAAAGTACTGAGTAGAGTCTGGTTAATTGCAGAGATTTGTATGAAGTACGTACTCTGTTGCTTAAGCTGGTCCCAGGCCATTACAGCTTTAAAGATTAACAACAGTATTTAAAACTGTGCCTGCAAAGTAACTTTTTGGCTGTCAAACCCGCTGGAAAATAGGCACAATATGTTCTCTGTGATCAGACCTAGTTAACAGCCTGGCTGCCTCAATCTGAACAAGCTGATCTTTTCAGTCTTCAGAGTTTTATATTACACTATCCAATCTGGAAATTACTGTTACTGTTGACTTTAAAACATGACAGCCAGTTTGGAGGTTTGTCGTACATACTGTCAGGCACAATCATATGTACATATGCCTGATTCTTGGAGTTCTTGTGGGAGCATAAAATGAAAAAAAAAAGTAAGCTTTGCAGACTGGGCAAAGTAGACCACCATCCTGTTTGAAACAATCACAGCTCTCCTCAGGCTCTTCACAGCATATCTTAAAGGTAATAATCTTTCCTTGCTGTTTGTTGTCCTCAAGTTAACCAGTATTTATGGCAAAGATGTCACCAGTTGTCTACTCTTTTATTGTTTTGTGCCAGCGACTTTCAATCAATGGATGCCTTATGATACAAAAACACATGATGTTGGCAGCCATATGTGCAATCACTGCGCTTTATGCAGCCTGCCTTACTTTTGCATTCACAATTTCTTTGTTACGTGGCTGTGACCATACATTTGCGTACACCTTGCTATGAAAATGTAATATGAAAGGCAGACATATGAACATCCCAAGGGACATATACGTCCATGCAGCATGGGTCCAGACCACCTGAAAGATCATACTTCCTTTTATAAGCCTGCCTGATTTTTAAGAGCTTGGGGAAGCCTTTCTGTTTCACGTCCATCATAAGTGTGTTTGATGAGGACAACTGAGAAAGAGAGTGAGAAAGCAAGCTTTCTTGGTGGGAGTTGTTGGAGCCCCATATGAGAGGCTCATTTGCCCCCTCTATTCTCTTTCTGCCAGGAGGCAGAGACAGACTTTTATTTAGGCAGGTCTTTGGAATTTAATTGTGGCAAAAGTATCTTATAAGTGGGGTGAATTGTGCTGTAGCTTTTACTATGTTTTAATGTGTTTTTAACTATTGTAATTTAGTGTTTTTAACAGAATCGTTCATTATTATTATTATTATTATTTTAAAAATTGTATCAAATATTTTTAGCGTACTTTAACTTGGTGTGAAACTTTGCTCCTGTGATGGGAGGACACATGGTTATCAGCCAAAATCATCGAGAATTAGACCTGAATACTCACCATTTCTTTCTAGAACATGAGGCCATTCTCACAGGAATATTAATTCTTAATCTTTAATGAACCTCCATCTCTCTCTCTCTTTCTCTTTACATCTATAAACCTAAAAATGTATGTTCTTACATAACAAGAATAAACAACCCACAACAACCAGGAATCTTAAATAAAGCAGATAATAACAGGCAAAATTGAAAGCCAGATAAACAACAATAAAAAGAAGTAAGGAAATGGATTTGTTGTTGTTGTCATTGCTATGAGTCTTCAAGTCATTTCCAATTTATACCGACCCTAAGCCAAACCTATCATGGAGTTTTCTTGGCAAGACTTGTACAGAGGGGGTTACCACTGCCTTCCTCTGAAGGTGAGGGAGTGTGACTTGCCCAAGATAACCTAGTGAATTTCCATGGCTGAGCAGGGATTTGAATCCTGGTTTTCTGGAGTCCTAGTCCAACACTCAAACCACTGCAGTGCATTTGTATTCAAGAAGTGCAAAGCAGAAAAGGTAGTATGAGAGTACAGTAAAATAGTTAGGAAATGACAGTGAGTGGGAAATACAGGAAAGATGAAACCACTGTAAATAGACAATCATTTTGTCTAACAGGAAAGAAGCATAAGCGGCTACTGTGGCAAGGTGAATGCAAACACATCCTACATTTTCCTGGATTGCTGTTTTTAAATCTGTAACAGTGCTTCAGCATGTGCCATGTTATGTAGACCACGTATGAAAATAGTACCTCCCTTACTCAGCATCAGAACATAAATTTCTACCAGGCACTTTCTCACAATCATACTGAGAATACAACAAGGGATGAGATTACTGAAAGCTTTTCATCAATTTGTATTACATGACAAATTAAAAATTAATTATGATAAAACTAAAATCTTAGTATTTGTCAACAGATATATAAAACATGTATGGCAGATTGATGGGCATCCTACAGAAGAGGTGAAATCATTTAAATATTTAAGCCTTAATTTCTCCCAGACTGGACTCTGGACAAATGATTACGAGAGTACCAAAAAAATCACCATTAGCACTGTCAACTCCCTACTAAGATTCTACTGGGGTAGAAGCAGTAAACAGATTCCACCTGCTATTAAAATTTATAAGGCTAAGGTAGTTGCTCATATATGATGTGGTGCTGCACTTTGGGGAGCATCCCTGAAAATGCACCTAGAAACAGTTCAGAATAATTTCTTTAGGGTAATCTTAGGACTACCTATACGAACTGAAACCTCTATTTTGCACTTGGAAACTGGTCTCCACACACTGAAGAGTGTTGCTCGCCATGTATGCAATCAAATATTAACTGAAACTGAGAAAAGGAATAGGTTCTTCTTTGGTTTTGAATGCCTTCAATGAGATATCAAACTGTAATAGCAAAAAATATCTATCCTGGAATTAGAAGATTCTACATTTAGTTGAGAGTTGCATCCTCTCACTGGAGTCCTTAGATGCTTTAAACTTTTAGCAAGCAGCTTGACATCTGAAGGCATACATTTCAAAAAATGATTTTCAATCTGACCTTGTTTCCACATGTGTGTCAAAATGTGCTCCCTGGTACACCAAATTATCTATACAAATGCCTTATCCTCAATATTTAAATAGCATAATCAATCCCAAGTGGAGACATGTTTTCACAGCTTCCCATTGTAACTTAATGGACTCAGCAGTAGTGTATAGAACGTACCATCATATCCCCAGGGAGGATAGAGTCTGCCCATGTGGGAGTAATATAGTTGAAGATCTAGTACACTACGTACTGGTATGCCCAATTTATACCTACTTAAAGATTATACCTGTTTAAAGATCTTGACCTTAGACCCAATAAGACTAACTCATTTTTAATTAAACTTCTTTTGAGGGATTCAGTCCCATACATTTCCAATAAAGTTGCTTGTTTTGCTTTTAAAGCATCAATTCTGAGAAGAGAACTTTGTAGTAAGGATAGAAGTCAGAGATAATGGATGGGAGCATAAAGTACAACACCCTTTATATTGTTTCAATGCTGTTTTTTTCTGAAATACTTTGTAATTGCTATGGCTATACAAATAAAGATTTATATATGTATGTATGTACTGAGAATACATAGACCATCATATTTAGAATACTTGCATGACTATTTTTCTCAAATACCAGAGTGGCAGGATAGAGCTACCACCAAAAGTTCTGGATCTTTGCATAGGTGCAGGCTCTATGAATACACAGTGACCACTTGGATATAAGTAAGCAATCTGTTCTTAGCCACAGGGACACATAGCAAAGGTCAACTACAGACCTAAGACTGCCAGCAATTCATTTTTTGTAGAAAATACACGCACTAGGTGTACTTCCGTAGTGACTATTGTTCCCAAAGTGAAAACAGCAAGGTTTCACTGTATATTTTGGTGTTTTGATTCATATATCGAAAGTAGACACCCCCTAAACCAACAAATCTTTCTGATTCAAATACATAAGTATGCAAGAATATATTATTTACATTTACTATTAAAGGTAATTATATTTTTATATTCTGGTGATACATAAACAAAATATAGATTTAAATCTATACCAACTATTGATAAAAAATGAAAATCCACAGAAACATTTACAAATAGGGTTATTACAGACTCTAGTTAAAACTTCAATTAAAATTTAATTAAAAACTTCAATTAAAATTTTCTTAGAAGATAAAGCAGTGAGTTAAATGTTACATCCCATAAGGTATCATTATAGATCTTAAATAGAGACCTCAAAAATGTTCAAAACAACAACAGCGTAATAATCCCTTAATGAACTAGTACCATTGTACTAACATGCCTTTACTAATCAACTGATTAAATAATTAAGCCATCATCTAAAGATTTACTGTCATATTGAGAATTTTAAACCCAGCACATTCAACAAAATTTAACAGGCGTACAGTGAAACTGGTGAGCAAACTGGAAATAAAGACCTTGATATTTGATGCAATATGTTTCCCAATAGCAAAACTAAACCCTTGCATACATTATTAATGGAGAAAAAATGTTGTCTGAACTTAACAGTTGCTACAAGGTTTTTTGGGAGTGGGGGGAAGAGGGCTTGGCAAGGCACGAAAGCCATCATTGGTTTCAGCTTGGAAAATCTGTATCCGGTACCTCAGATTATTGCATCTCCACATATTCATGCTGTTTTTGTTTTTTATTACAGTGAACTACTATAAGGGAACAAACTTGTTCTTCTTGGCAATCAACTTTGGGGCTGCTGGTAGGCCTTTTCCACCTAGGAAGATACAGTACTAGAAACTCTCATAGACACCACTGGAAAGATTACTACTGTGGCTGCTTACAAGTAGTACACAAGATGGCAGCAGATACATAGGCACACAGACCTCTGGTTTTTTTAACAAGTTGTGGGGGGGATGTTGAAGTAGGCTTAACCGCTTTACCTATTCCTCTCAGTTTTATTATTTACGTATCTTTAGTAAGGGATTCTAGAAAAAGCTGCTGTTTAACTTGCTGTTGTAGGCAAGCCCATGCAACTAGAGTAGGACCATCTATTGCAGAACCCCATTCTTTCCCAGCTGGAACTTTATTGCATGGTTACTGCAGACACACTGCTGGAACCTGGTGCCCAAAGGCTGTGATACTCCAGCCCTCCTTTACCATCGTCCCAGTGCTGACACTACTAAAAAAACTTCCTCCTAATACAGGATAAGAAAGAAAAGGTGGGGTTGGTCAGGTGTAAAACAACTTTGTAAAAGGTAGCTTCTTTGTCAAAGGCTTTGTTATTTGAGTTATGTCTGTATTTGTATATGGAAAATGAGAATAAGACCCTTTCTGCATGATGTCATCATCCCACCACAGCACCGGGTTGTTCCTGGTCCAGGATCGCACAACACCATTGCTAACCAGCTGCTGTTGTATTCTCAAGTGTTGCAAATCAGGGCTATTTTATTTCCAGAAAAAAATCCGTTAACAGCCTTCTTTCCCACTACTATCATGTCAGCTGAGTGCAGTTCCTCAATTGCGCTTGATAGCGCTTTCAGTCGTCGCCGATCCAGGAGTGGGCAGGGTGTTAGCGTGCCCAGGTTGTCTCTCCCTCAGCTACTCCCATGGTGTGGTAAGTTCAAAATCTACCACCCCTCTGTGTTTATTTTAAATTTCTCCTTTGAGTTAATTTTTAATTTTTTAACAATACATTCTTTAGTCTTAAAGTGCAAAAATGCAGTAGTGTGCCAATGTGTCATGATGTTACAATGTGGCTGCACTAGTATGGTTTACAACCCCCTAACCAATCAGGAGCTGTGGGGTGGGGAAAAGGTGGGGAAAGGGACTAGCCAATGATACTGTAGTGCAGAGGGAATACCAGTGGCAATAAGCTACTCATCTGCTTAAGGCGAAAGGGTGTGGCAGGGAGCATTACGAAGCCAATATCATCACAGAAGTAGAAATGCTGGGATTGTGACGGAACAATGCGCTATTGAGGTATGATGCAGAAAGCGCCTAAAATACAGGACAGTGTCAGCTATTAATGAATTACCAGGAAGAACAAATTATAGGGAATTATGTAGCTCAGGGGTGGGAAATCTCTGGCCCTTCACTTTAATTCCCAAAAACCCCAGGAGTGCAGAGAATGATAAGAGGCTACAGGAGTTGTGGTTGAAAACAAACTCTCTTCGTCTGACTAGTAACAGTTTAGTTTTACTTCAAATTGTAAGGAATGTTAAACACTTATTACACATAATATGAACAGAAAAGAATATAATTTTGTAATTTTACCCCAACTTAATTGCAAATACGGTAAATATAAGGAAAACTTATAGCCAAGGTTATAATATTGGAAAGGTTAATAAGAAGCAAAATAAATGAAATACAGATGCACAAAAGGATCATTCTAAAATGTATGCTGTGTCCAAATTGTTCTACAGTAGATGTGGGTAAAGTACAGCCTGCACATAGGTGGCCCTTAAAGCAATTTATGTGATTTTCCCAAGGTCATAAATTGCCTTACGGTAGCCAAGGTTTGGAGGTCATTTTTAAAAAATTTTGCCTCCTTCCATGACCAATGGCTTTTAGTGTTCTACTAGTGATCTACCAGTGTGGCCTCACACACCTCTTTTGGATCCAGATGGGGCTTTTTTACACACAGGAAGTAGTTGTCTGATCACTTCCTGTTTGGAAGTAAGGCCTGTTAGGGCCTACAATGGAGGAAGAGGAAGTTCAAAATGCCTCCAGAACATAGCAAAATGACTGGGGAACAAAATGAGTGGAAAAACCTTATAGGTTTTCTGGGGGACTGCTACTGGCCATTTCTAATGTAAATTTTTTTCAAAATCCCAGATTTTGGGGGATAGAAGGAACTGGCTGTGTATCTAGCTGTCCAGCTTCTGCCAAACCCCTTGTAGTTGCTCATCTTTGTTCAACAGCTTTACATCACTTTTATACCCCAACATTAACATGGGCAACCTTTAATGGAAATAAATCAAACTGATCTTTGAATACATTCAGTCTGAATAGATCAAAGTGATATACCAATGAAAGGGCTGCAGACTCTAAAAGAAAACAGCCTACTTTATGCTTTAATGCAGGAATTTAAAAGAACACCAGAATGTGTGAGTATATCCTGAGACCACACGCCTTGGACCTGCAAAGGCATCCTACAGCTAGGATTTTTATAAAAATTCTTTTTAATGTTTTCCCTTTGTGTCTGGGATTGCTCCCCAATTGAAATCTTCTTGAATTCCATAAAATTAATGTCTCCAAGTCCACCACAGGATTTGGAGGCATACTTATGGGGCGTAGCTGCACCCTTATACACAAAGACAGCAAGGAGGCTTAAAGAAGGAAGGAGTAAGCCAGCACAAAAGTGAGAGAGCAACTAGGGGCAGCATGGTAGCTAAGCTGAGGAAAGCATAGGTATATCCACACACACATTCTTGTGTGTTTTGTTTTCCATGTGGGGCATCTGTTCAGATAAATTGCCTGTTAGAGTCACAAATGTCTGTTTTGCTGGATCAGAAAACATAGTTCCAAGGAGTCGGTTAGTGTGTCATCTAATACTTAGTTTCTTGGGCTCGTCATCTGCCTTTTAACCTCACCAACATGACTTATGTGAAATGGGTGCTTTGTGAGCCTTTTTGTAATGGTGCCCACAATTTTCTCAATATTCCAAATGTGACCATTCACTGAAAAATTTCATAGCCTTTGCGTTAATGGGGTAAAAATTAACACAGCTTTAAAATTTAGCAAATTCCAAAGAACCATCAAATCGGTAATGGAACGTCATCTCACTTTTGTTACATAAATGCAACCTGCTTAAAATGCTGCTCTCAGATTCCCACACTAACCAGGCCAGATTCAACTGTAATTACATTAACACATTGACATAAAACTCCTTTTAGATAATCATATAATTTACAATTTGAATAAACACAGCTAACTATGTACAAATAAAGCAAAACAAACCATAATTCATACAGTCAAATAACACGAAGGAACATAAAACAATTAAACACATAAAAAGAAAAAAAACCTTGAACTCATGAACTCTTAACACCTCAAATAAAGAAAATCCACAAAGTTATTGAAGTGTAAGAGGCTATTGTACGTTTGCCAAGATTCCAATGGTTTAGCGTATTCCACTACAGTTGCTTTGATCCACAGGAAAACACTGTTATCAAAAAAATAAAGGGTTTTGTCTCACCAAAATGAAGCAAAGATAACACTCACAAATACCTTCGTTCTCATTTCTGATCTTCCTCCCCATCTTTTCCACAGTTTACCCAACCTGCCATTCCTAACTGCTATTTCCAAAAGTGCTATACTCACATCTCCTGTCACTTCAGAAATAATACTCATAGGACTGATCACAGACATGACACGTAAATATGTTAAATAACAATGAAATGTGTATGTGTGGATTACAACAGATTTACAGAATGAAGCAGGAGTTTACACATTCTGATAATTAAACCCAACTGATTTAGGTTCTTCAAACTAGATTTTTTAAAAATATGTATACACACACATACATACACACATACACACACACACTCGTTCTAACAGAAAAGAAACAATTAGACATTTTTTTATTATTAACCGTATCTCCTTCACTCTTAAAAGACACTGATATGATTCTTTATTTCCTGCTAAAATAAATGCCAACAATTTTGAAAAACCGAAAAAAAAGATTCAGTTGAAAGTGCTATATTCTATTCACTGAAATAATAGCATAGGTGCTTAAGAAAACTGTGCAGGTGATATAGTAAAAGTTACTGTGAGAAGAAAAGTACTGAGATCAGTCATGAGTAAACTGTGGCCCATGGATCCCATGCTATTCCTTTAGATGAGTTGTTGCAATTTTGAGAATTACAGCTGCACATTTCAGCACAGACCTAAGATTTTTTGGAGGTGGGGGAAGGAGGAGGAAGATGGTGAAACTTCCAATATGGCTCAGTCCTTCAGAAGGTGCTTCTTCGTGCATTTGAGAATTACTGTATTCGCCAGTGTATAGAATACACTTTTCCCTCCAAAATAGCCTTTGAAAATGGGGTGTATTTTATATGCTGGGTGCATCACTGTGAGCCCTCTTTTTGGCCCCCTTGCACACCAAGGCAAAATGCATAAGAAGGGAAGTGGAGGGTCTAGGGAAGCCATGCTCCAGTGCTTGCTCCTCCTCCTCTCTTTCCTACGCATTTTGCTTCAGCAGGGAGAACTTCCGCTGAGGCGACATGGAAGGGAAGGGGGGGTGAGGGAAGCCTCCTCAGTGTATAAGATGTACTGGTACTAATTTTTTTCCTCCAAAATAACCTTTGAAAATGGGGTGTATCTTATACGTTGGTGCAACTTATACACCGGCAAATACAGTATATTTAAAAGAGTATTTTGCTTCCTTGTTTTGATTGATTAACCAATGTACAGTCCACAACCCTACAGGTGAGCAAAAAGCAAGCAAGTGAGAGATCCGGGGTTGCTCAACATACACAAACAAGATGGGAATTTTCATTTCACCACCTGTTTGGATTCTCTTGTTTCTTCACTGTTTGTTGAAGTATTTTATCAAAACATCAATATAGATTAGATCAGTGGTTCTCAACCTGTGGGTCCCCAGATGTTTGTGAACTTCAGCTCCCAGAAGCCCTGAGCATTGACCACAGTGGCTGGGGCTTCTGGGAGCTGAAGTCCACGAACATCTGGGGACCCACAGGTTGAGAACCACTGGATTAGATCAAAGGCTAAGTGCAGTTTGTATTTCAGATGTGTTGGACCATAACATCCAACAACTGGACCCCAACGATAACATGGTCAGTGGTAGGGGATCACAGGAGTTGTAGTTCAAAACATATGTGCCACGATTCAACTGGGTACTGATGCTGGATTGCAAGGCGTCCATTATAATTGGCAGTTCCTCTTCCTCCCTACAGTCTCCTACACACCCTAGCCATCTGTCCCAAAGGGATTCCTAGCTTTCCAAAACGGGTGGCTACCCAGAAGTAGTCCAACTTAAGTACCCAGTAGCACGTTGGCCTTGCAGGACAACAAGCTGCCACTCTTCACTGAGATTACTAATTCTGTACCACATGTGGGTACAGAGAATCTTCTTTATACTTCATAATTCGGGTCTACAACCACCAACGTGCAGTTTTGCCATAATTACCATTATAAACAATTTTATGGTTTTTCATTCATCCCCTGCCTCCACCCACCAGATTCTTTCAAGAATCTGTGTATTTTCAGGGCAGGATATACCAGTTCTTCTATCACTGATAGTAAGGCAGATTTCCAAAACTATGTAGTTCTCTAATTTTTATAGCCTGCCATCCCAAGGTAATTTCAAAACTACTTACAGTTCCAGAATAAGAATTACATCCATTTTACTTTCATAAACATCATGCAGTGTGATCACGTTGGGGTGCTGGATTTCTTTTAATATGTTCACTTCTCGTTCAATGTCTTCTCGACTCACTCCTCGACGACTGGATTTTGTCCTTCGTTTCTTGATGAATTTTGCAGCGTATTGTGCACCAGTGCTCTTCTCACGGCACTTCCTTACTACTGCAAACTGCCCACTAAAAAACACAAAAGCTCTTTTTAAGAGTGGCACAACACAGATCTTCTTTTCTATTGCTACAACTGGCTGGAAGAAGAATTGTTAAATACAACTAGAGTTGAAGCTGTCTTATCCTAAACATGATCACTGGTGCATCTAATTCAGTAAGGAAGTTTCCAGAGACTGATCTGGAGACCTTTTCTATACAAAGTATGAGTTCTGCCAGTAAGCTGTGATCTTCTGTCAAGAAAGTCACAATTTTAATTTGTTTCATTTAAAAATAAGAATTTTCTTAACTGCAGTGTGGGGAAAACCTACAGCTTCAGATACTGAGATAGAAAAATATAAAAAGACTAAATATTCCAAAAAGGATTCACAAGGCTTTAGTTAGTTTTAAATTATGCAAGAGATAAAGATCAGATTTGGAACCCAATCATTTAATATATTTGCTTGCTATTTAACTTATTTCCTCTCAGAAAAAAGTATTGGCAATCAGAGTAAGAATCAGAGCTTGCAAACATGAATAATAATCACCATCCTGACTGATGCTCTGTTACATTCTCAACTTGAAAGGTTTTTATTCTCCTTCCTCAAGATCACTGGTAGCTACCTGAAATATTTCATATACTTTGACATATCACACACTCTCAGCCTCAGAAAAACCCCATGATAGGGTCGTCTTAGTCTTGCTGTAAGTTAGACATGACTTGAAGGCAAACAACAACAATAAAGAAAATGTAAAAGACATAAGCCAACTTGTTACTGTCAAATACTAGCCAATCACAATCGCTTTTACTTTCCCGCTTTTTACTTTCCCCATTTCCCCTAACTACAAGGACTGGGTCAAGCTGATCTGTAGGGTTTCTAGCAGAACATAAAACACACAATGGTAATACCTTTGTTAGCTCACCCAAAGGGCATAAAAGAAAAAAATTCTCTGGCTTCTTCATCAGGCAAAAGTGTGAATAAAAAATCATGCCGGGGAAAGTAAAAGCAATGTTGTTAAAATCATAAACTGGTAGGTCTGCATCTTGTAGTTTTGGATGGTATAGTTAGTGTATGTTCATGCAGGCAAAAAGCTCAATACTGCAAGCTCAAGACCTGGGAATAAATGATAAAAGTACTGTTTTTTTTTCATCAAGTGATTTATCTCAGAATCGAGAAGATCTGTTCTTTAAAAAATGCCTAGCATTCTATAATCAATATGAACTAGTACCTATAATTTCCCCAACTTAAGACTGAGAAACACAATGATAACACTTTGCAAGAACAAGTACCGTTTTTAATAACAGTAATTTGTTTTGTGATCCTGTAATTCTCTTTGAACCAGTGGATAATTGCTACTCTAAATCTACTTTGTTCAAAGCTCTTGGCATCAATCTATGAAAGCACTTTATGTTTAATGATTTTTCAACCATCTTTCTGACCATCTTGTTACTTGACAGCTAAATTTCAGTTTTTGTATTCAGCCCAAGAAATCACAGGTTACTACAAGAAGGACAAGGAAGGCTATGAGAGATGGGGAAGGAAACAATTCACACATTATTTGCAATTGCTCCACACCCCCTTACATTATTATTTAGTGTCCCCCTGAGTCTTCCACTCACAAATAAGATACATGCACAAGCAGCACTAATTAGCATGAATGAGAAAAACAATAACTCCAGCGACAGGCTGCACTCCTTTTCTTTACAGAAAGGACAACCAATGCCATAGTGACCACAGATTTTGAAGTTTCACTCATTACAACCAGGATTGTATAGCAAAATGTTACAGTGCATCCCTGTATGTGTGCATGACACCTATACCTCTGTTTGAGGAGAAGATGAATAAGAAATGATGCTTTAATAAAATCAAGACCATGGATCTGGAATAATTAAACCCTTTTGAAACTTATTTTTTATTGTAAATTTTAATTTCTCCTTAATAAAAATTAGATTTGTATTAAGATAATCTTGTTGTAGTGTGCCTTCAAGTTGTTTCCAACTTATAGCGATGCTAAGGTGAACCTATCATAGGGTTTTCTGGGGCTGAGTGTGTGTGAAGTACCCTAGATCACCCAGTGGGTTTCTATTGCCAAATGGAGAATAGAATAGAATTTAGCTATACAACTGATTTTTTTTTACCTGCTTGTTTTCTTTTAACCTTCTCAGTATTATTGTATTTTGGATGTATGATTCTAATTCCTCTGATATGTGTTTGGGAGCCTTAGTCTGACCTTTTAAATGCATGTTTTAAATCTTCCCAATAGATTACTCCTTGTTTAAGCAACTGTGTTTTTAATCTTCAAATCTTCCTAATCCTTAAAGTGCCAAGGTTTAGAACACAGGCTCCATGTTAAAAGATCTATGCAAAATGTTGGAATTGCAAATCTTGAAAGTATGTTATTTAGGTATGTATCTCTGTTAAAAGGGGACTAGAACAGACTATTTGATTCAATCTCAAACAAGGTCTTCCTTTATGAGCCCATTAGAACTCTTAAGATCATCCAGAGAAGCCCTTCTCTCTGTCCCACCACCCTCTCAGTGGGAACAGGGCCTTCTCAGTGGCTACTCCCAGACTTTGGAACTCTCTCCCTAGAGATGCCAGGATGGCTCTGTCCTTGCTGTCTTTCTAATGGCAGGTTAAGACATTTTTGTGCCATCAGGCTTTTATAAATTGACTGGGTTTGGGTTCTTGATGCTGTGTGAGACTGTTTTGAAGTCTGAGTCTTTAAAAATGTATTATTTAATATTTTTAACATGTAATGTTTTAACTTTATAAAGTTTTTTGAAATTTTACATTTATACTTACATGGATGTTTTAATTTGTACTGTTTTTAATGCTGTTTGCTGCCTCGAGTCCCACTGTTGGGAGAAAGGCTGGATATAATTAATTATTATTACCATTATGGTGTAATCTGAAAAGTATGGGGGATTTCTGATTGGGAATTCACATCAAGCAGAGTCCTATAGTCACCTTGCCATTATTAACAGTGGATTATACTAAAAAGTTGACATGAAGTACTCCATCTCAGCATAGCCCTCCAACCAGAGAAAGGGATAAAACAGTTAATCACATGGTAGGCCTGTTATAGGTATATACTCCATTTAATAAAGTAGATGTGTTCCCAGGGCATTACTTCTTTAACAGAAAATTTGGTGCCAGAGATAGAAATGACATGGAAACAAAAAGGATTGGTTCCTGCACCACAAAAAATTGGAGTTAGATGTGTTTCAGCAACCTTTTTATCAAAAACTAACAATATGCACATGTGAAATGAAACAACTAGGTCAGGTAACCCTTGTGTAGGTTTCCACTTTTCTTATGACTTCCATTCCACCTACCAAGCTTACACCTCTGTGTTTTGTTTTATTTTTTAACATGCTGGGAGCAGATGATGAGGCGGACTTATTTCATTTTCCATTTTCTGCTTTGCTATCCATGCACACTCAGTAAGGGATTCTGGAGACATCTGCTGTTCAAGTTGCCAGTTACAGACAGACACACACAGCTACAGTAGATTTGGCTGGACTAATTCCCATTCTTTGCCAGCTCAAGCTTTTATTGCACTGTTTATGGTAGCCATGCTGCTGCAATCTGACACCATCACACTACACTATTATAGCACTATTATTCCACTTTAATTGCCATGGTTCCATCCTATGGAATCCTGGGATTTGCAGTTTAGGAAGGAGCATTTAGAATTTTCAGCCAAAGAGCTTTTGGGTCTCACTAAACTACAAGTCCCAGAATTCCACAGAATGTTGCCATGGAGTTAAAATGGAATAACAGTGCTATAAGAACGGAGTGTGATGGGGTCCTGATGAGAGTCTATGCTTCTCCAGCCCCCCCCATCATCCCAATGCCAATGCTGCTTAAAAAAATTCCAGCTAGACAGATGGTAAGGAAGAAAGGGGGCATAAAAATGATTTTGTAAAAAGGAACTTCTTGGTCAGAGGGTTTGTTAACTGAGGTACCCTGGTACGTAATGATTGCTCTACCCAAGCTGGAACAAAAGCAATAGATAACATTTCAAGATTCTTATAAATTATCACACCTACAGTATTTAGTTGAACTATGTTGCTAGGCTGTAATAAGATGTAAGAACTGAGCTACAAAGAACAGGGTTGTTTCTCCTTTTGTCACCTCTTGTTCATCTGGAAGGTTATCTCTAAAAATGTCCAATCTCAGTTTCATTAGCAAAATTTATTTCTCCATTGATTTATACAGGCAAATTTCAGTTCTGCGCTTGGGGGTATTGATCTTCAGTATGAACCAGAAAATGATCTTTCCAGACAACAGAAGGTCTGCATTACAATTTCTAAATCTCACGTCTCTTTCTCTATCCCCCCTGTCAGTTACTTCATTATATTCCCTCTCCTCTTCAGCTTTGTGTCTCCCTAATTTTCTGCACCACTGTATTTTGTCCTTTCATAGCTTTGTTCCCTTTAGGTTCCCCCCCCCGAAATTTTCAATACCTTTAAAAACTTTCTAACAACTTCCTTTTGTGCATCATTATTGCCATTTTAGCAACCTAACCACAGGTACTCACACCAGAGAACTAGAAGTAAAATATAAGAGAACATCATTCTTTTTGCTCTAGCCTTCAAATCAGAATACAATTAATTTTCTGTTGGACGTTATAGAGTTTCAATATAGACAAGAAAATTCTGACTGACTAAAAAGTTCATCAAGACTATGCTCCAAATCTAACACACTCATAAGCATTTTTAAACTCGAGACTGAAAAGGCTAGCATGGCCTGGCCAAGACTGCACATTATTTTCTTTGGATCTGTACCTCTGGAAAACTGTGTACAGGGGAAAAGAAAAAAAAAGAGGAAAGCATACGTATTAGTCTTACTCAAATGGCACTCAGTCATAGCCACAAAAGAGAACCTACTATTCTGGATTGAACACATAGAGAGACAGAACTAGGAAAACATCTGTTGATGTTAGTGGCAGAAGATAACTCTCCCAGTCATCCCAGAGCTTGGAAGTCTCCCAAGCACCATTCCCTAGTGCTAAGACACCCTAATATAGGGGGTGAGCTGTGGCATTGAATTGAGGGGGAACACCAAGAACCACTTTCTTCTGATTTTAAGCAATCCCTCCCTTGTCCTCCCACTATCCCTGAACCATTAAAACTGTCTTCAGAAATACAGAAAGGGGCATGGAATCAGGAGAGGCAGAAACAAATTAGAAAAGAAGAAAAAACAGAAATGCTCATTTATCATTTTATTGGTAGACTGTATTATCTCATGCTTTTTAGTGTAAGTGGGTATACACAAACTTGTTCCCCATTACCACCACTAAAAATACTGACATAAATACATTCTTTTAAAAGTGCAACTTAATTCAAAATAAATCCCCAGATAAAGAGGATATGGGGAATTTTTTTCACGAGCCTGGTTCAGATGCAGTGTCATTAGCTGGAGTGGAAACAAGCAACAAGACTGAGCACTTCTACATTCTGCCCTTCTCCTCTACCACATTTACCTTGCTTACAAGACTTATGTTTGTTCACTTGCCTATGATATTCAAACCACCAGAGTCCAGCCTAAGTGCCACAAAAACCTACAACCCCAGTTTGTTGGCAGAATGTGCTTTCTCTCTCTCTTTTAGAAATGTTACAGCATTTTGTGGACAACTGGAAGAAAGAAGAAGCCAGATCTCAGACAGAACTCTTCTATGCAAAAGTCTTTAACTGATTATTTAGACCAAAAAACAAAACAAAAACAAAAATACAAAAAAAATACAACCCCCCCCCCCATAATGTTTGAAACCTGACAATTCCCCTGCCTCCAAGTACATGATTCTCATTTAGAAGCTGCTATGGTATTGTGTACTGTACTGTAGTGCCAATCAGGCTAGGTTACAAATCAGGAAATGCCTGTATTTGAGTCTTGTTTGTGCCATGAACTCACTGTGTGGGCTTGAGCAAGCCAGTTCCACTCCGGCTCATCTGTAAATTGACAGATAAGAATACTGACTGATCTTACATAATTGTGAGGATTACAACTAGATATTCATACAAAGAAGTTTATTAACATCACTACATAGGCACTGCATTGTGCATTTAGTCAACTTCCTTTCACAGAGATAAGACTCTGAGGAAAGGAAACAGGCTAAGCAATAACACCCTAATGGAAGAAGCAACGTTGCTGCAAATAATCCAGCTTTACAAAGTCTCCACTAAGGTTAGCAGGGAAGAATACAAAAGACACAAAGGAGTTAAGATTAAGGAGCTCTGTATACCACCCCTACTGTAGATTTAGTTTAAACTGAGTTAAATTTTGTTACACATTTATCAAATCGTATTTGAGAAGTAAGGAACGCAAAATGGATTTAAAGATAGACTGAGAGGGGAATGAAGGGAGAGAGCAGGAGAGAGAGAGAATTTCCTCTCATCTACTTCGTCTCCCCCTGCCTGCGTGACCACACGTGGTGGTGGTGGGACACCTTTGCTGCCTTCCCAAGAGAAGACACCATGCAATCACCATGCGACAAGGGTCGCATGGTGGGATGAGGAGGGGGCGGAGTTTGCAGACCCCTTTTAGGGCCACGCCACCCCTTCCTCAGCCTCTTTGTTTGCTGGTGACCCACCCTCGCACCCTATGGTTTCAGTGTAAGATTGCTGGTCGCTTTGGAGCCGGGTAGGAATTTGGGTTTTTTTTCCGCCTACTCTACACTGCGCCAAGGGATTGGGCAATTGGCTTTACAACTCAAACTAGGGTCTCAACTAGGTATTAAATAGGTCTCCACAGCTACACTTGCCCTTATCCATGGCTGGTGGGGTGGGGGTCTGAGGGTTTTGGTGAGTACCTATGGCACCTTTTGGTGTAGGATAAATGCTGTCCTTGGGGCAGGCCCGGGACTTGCCCATACCGCGGTGTCATGAGACAGGGGGCTCGGCTTCCAGAAAAGGGCCGGCCGAAGTCTTAACCCAGCCTCATGGGTTGGCTTTGGGGCCTGGTACCTCACCCAAGGAGGGTTGGGGAAGAGGTCTGGAGGTGACCCTTGCCTTAGCCTACCCATGCTGTTGACCCCCCTTCTCAGGTCATAAGTTCAAATTCAAGTTCAAGGTCAAGTTTAAATTCAAGCCCAAGTTCAATGTCAGGTTCACCTCTAGCTTTATGTTAATTAGGCATACATTAATAAATTGCTCTAGTTCAACCCAAGCCCTGTGTCTGGTCTCTTCATTTCATGGGTTGGGTGGCAAATAAATTCTAGGACTCTCAGAGAAAGGGGAGGTATGCAGAAGCTTTTTCTCTCTCAATCTGCTTTCTTTCACCCCAGTGCACCCTTCACCAGCTCTCTCTTCTCCTTTCTTGTCTTATCCCAGTTGCTTTTCTGTCCCTTCTGGTGTTGTCTTTTTTGCCTCTCCCTCTCTCCTAATGGCTTTTGTCTGCATCTCTCTGCTGGCTTCCCTCATTGCCTTTTTCAGTCCTCCTTAAACCCATATTGGCATCCTCAACATCTGCACTGCCTTCCTCAGATCCATAACCCTAATTGAAACCCTAAATTTATCAGACAGCAGAGATTAATTTCCTTCTGTCGTAGCTGGGCATTTGTGAAGGCAAAGCCTCACCTTGCAGCCAGTCCCCATTCTCACTCATAAGAATGCCTCTGCACTTAAGTGGAAATTTCCTTTGAAATGATTTGTTTGCTCATGGTGGGAAGATACACTTTTTAAACATATAAATGTCAGGAGGGGACTGGCACATCATCAGGTGTGTATGGGCGGAAGTGGCATCCAGAGCTGTCATGTTTGCAGTGCCAGGTGTACATTTAGAAAAAAGAAGGGTATTGTATAGGTCTGCACAAACACTCACTTAACACAGGGGCAGCAACATGACAAGTGCACAGGACAATGGTCTGCTGTTATGTCTGAATCTATGGCCATTTCCACACTAGGCTGTTATAGCACTATGATTCCACTTTCAACATCCTATGGAATCCTGGGGTTTGCAGTTTCGGGAGGGGCCGAATCATAGCACTATAACAGCCTAGTGCGGAAATGGCTTATGCTAGCATATAAACCATATTTTGTGAGCAGCTGTCAAATCAGGATAAAACTGGGTTTTTTTTTACAAACCACTGTTTGTACAACGCATTGTATGCAATCATAAAGTATTACTGGCAAAGACACAGGACCAGGTGAACAGGCTGCTGTGCTATGCTGACAAGAAGGAACCTAGAAGGCTAAGTGTTGAAGAGATGGAAAACAAAAGGATACAAGTTGGTCTAAATCAATGACTTGGATGAAGGAATAGAGAACATGCTGATCAAATCTGCAGATGATACCGAATTGGGAGGGATTGCTAATACCCCAGAGGACAGGATCAAAATTCAAAATGACCTTGACAGATTGGAGAACTGGGCCAAGGCTAACAAAATGAACTTCAACAGAGAGAAATGTAAGGTCCTACATCTAGGCAGAAAAAAATGAAATGCACAAATACAGGCGGGAAAACACCTGGTTGGACAACAGTACATGTGAAAGAGATCTAAGAGTCTTAGCAGACCATAAGCTGAATATGAGTCAGCAGCGTGATGCGGCAGTCAAGAAAGCCAATGTGATTCTTCGTTGCATCAACAGGAGTATGGTGTCTAGCTCCAGGAAAGTAATAGTACCATTCTATTCTGCTTTGGTCAGACCTCATCTGGAATACTGTGTCCAGTTCTGGGCACCTCATTTCAAGAAGGATATTAACAAGCTGGAACGTGTCAGAGAAGGGCAACCTAAATGGTGGAGGGTCTGGAAGCCATGCCCTACAAGGAGCAGCTTAGGGAGCTGGGTATGTTTAGTCTGCAGAAGAGAAGGTTAAGAGGGGACATGATAGCTATGTTTAAATATTTGAAAGGATGTCATATCAAAGAGGGAACAGGCTTGTTTTCCACTGTTCCAGAAACTAGAAGAAGGGGCAATGGATTCAAACTACAGGAAAAGGGATTCCGCCTGAGCCTCAGGAAGAACTTCCTGACAGTCAGAACTGTCCGGCAGTGGAATATGCTGCCTCAGAGTATGGTGGAGTCTCCTTCTTTGGAGGTTTAAAAAGAGGCTGGATGGCCATCTATTGGGTGAGAGAAATAACATATATTTTAGATATATTTTTAGCTTCTGTACTTGGTATACAGTATTAGTAGCATGTATTAGTAGCATATAGTTTAGCTTATTTGTGTAACACATATCTTAGATATATTTACGCATATATTTCAGCATATTTTATATTTTAGCTTCTGCAATACACTCTAATTAAACTGCTTTCCAGAAACTGTAAGAAAACAAAAGAAGGTCTCTAAGACCTTGAATCTTCAAATTGCTGATATGGCAAGTACCAGGAGGCCTCTGTCTCAAACCTTGTTGATAAGACATACTAGAGAAGGACAACTGATTGATAGGACATACTAAGAGGAAGGCAGAGATGGGTCAGGGTAAAGGAGGTTTTTTTTTTTTGAAACTGCTAATGAGACACCTTGAACGTAACATGAGAAATAAGATACACTGTAAATGTGGGGAAGGGGAGATGTAAACTTCTTAGGTAAACCGGATAGGCTGTAAAACCTGGGGTCCTATCCAACGGGATTCCAGGGCAGGGAAATACTTGTGGCAGGGGGCAAGTAATAGAAACACCACTGCGGTGTCCTCTTTATCAGCACCCTCTTCTGCAGAATGAATACCTAAAATAAATGTGATTCACTCGATCTTGTGCCTAATTTCTTTATGAGCTTTCCCCCCAGCTATTTTTCACATTGGGGGTGCTTTGATGTGTGTCCCTGCATAGCAGGAGGTTGGACTGGATGGCCCCTGTGGTCTCCATCATGGTTTGAGTTTCTCAGTCTGCATTGCAAAGCATGACAGAATAATAATCATGCTTTGCAATGCAGACTGAGAAACTCAAACCATGATGGTATGGTTCTCAAGAATGTTTTTAAACCACTCTATACGTAACCAATGGTGTGATACCAGAATTGAACCAAAGGGTCATCAGTATGCTGTGGTCACAAAACAGTACTATGTGATGTGACACACCTCTTTGGCTTGTGTCCTTGATACTGCAGGAGTGAATGTGCACAAAAAAAACAATCAAGTTATGGTTACTGCTGGATAACGCAGAGTGTAAGGAAGCATGTTAAGGGATGGCATAACTTCATAATTTATTGGAATTTTAATACTTTCTGATCTCCAAGGTTATGAATTTCAGCATACTTAATTTTAACACTTTCTGATCTCCAAGGTTATGAATTTCAGCATACTTAATATGAAAAAAGTAAAATATTACCCTAAAAGCAAACTCATCCCATGTTAAATAATTCAAAACAGAAATAATACTGAAGTGGCCATACTGCATTAGCAAATGTGTAACACAAACTGCTACTATATGATTTGTTTAAAATTGTAATCAATCACAGTGATAAACTGGTAATTCATTTTCTGTCACAAACCAATCAAGTGCATTTCTCTGATGAACTGTGCTCTAATTTAATGATAACATACTAGTTCTGCAGCTTTAATATGTGGAATACTGTGTAACCAAGTGAAACCTGATGACAGTAGCAGAAAATAATTCCATTTTTGAAAGTTTTATTTCCTTGGGGTAGGAGTGGGCGGTTAACTCCTGAGAAAGATGTCCTGAAACAAATCATCCATTAAAATATACAAATCTAAAATTCACAAAACTGGATTGCTCACCATACACTTTTTCACCCTCATTGGGCCTATCTAAAAGAGGCTTGCCATCCCCATAGATCAGTTCACCTAGTCCAGAAATCATCTGGAGAACTCTGTAATGTTTTGTTAAGTAGTTTACCTATTAAAATTTAGAAATTTAGATATTTAGAAAAGATATGTAGAGGTAATAGTGCTGGCCATACAACAATGCACAACAACATCCACAATCCACAAAACAGCAATTTTATTGAGCCAATGAAAAATACACAAAATCCATTATACAAGCTTTCAAAGCTCCACTGGCTTCTTTATCAGGAATCATACAGGAGAAGAAAAAAATTATGATGATAGAGCCAGAAGCCTACATTTTGTCAAGATGTTGATTTTATTGTTGTCAGTTAGATGGTCTGAAGGGAGTCAATACAGGCAGAGGTCATTCCCCTCTTTGGCCATGTGGGCACTGGGAGACAAAGAGCCATAAAAGCTAGGCCAAAACAACAACAACAAAAACCCGTTAGCAACTGAAAAGTAACTTCCCTTGTGCATTTCTGGTTGGCCCAATAAAGGTACTGATGTTTGGTGGATTTTGGATGTTGCTGTATTTTACTTATATTTAGTGCAGCTAAGGCCAAGCGGCTCTCTGTTCTGTTTTACTGTAGTTGCTTTTCATACTGAGGCTTTATAGGAAGCCACCTTAAGCCTAAGGCAATAGGAGAGCTAAAACAAACAAATCCCTAACTAGGTAAACAAATGAGCACACTCATTTGTTTACTTTTTTTTAACATGCCTTCCTAAAGACACACTAGCTCTGCTAGACTGAACATTAAAAAAGCAACTGCTGCCAAGTCCTGCTGTTTCAAAGTTTCATACAGGGAGGGACGGAGGGGGGCTGATTCAAGCGTGGTCAGATTTCACAGGCTGACAAAAGAAACAATGAACTTAGCAACATGAATCCACGACAAGTATACTCAGTTCTAAGAAATGACTGTCCCAGAAGAGGTATAATCGTCAGATACAGAAAAAACATTTACCTTCAGTGTATTGCATTAAAGAAACAATGAAACAGGTTACTTTAAGTTACTCATAAAGGTAAAAGAAAATCATCTTTACTGAGGGCCAAACTATAAATGACCTTAATTGTGCAGTTCTGTCATTAGCTGCAGAGTTCTTTATTCCCATAGACTGCCAGCATGGGGTCCCCAATCCAAACTGAGACCATAACATAGTGATGGTTAAGGGGCTTTAACCTTCTGCCTTCCATTCTGGTTCCAAAGTGAAACAGCCTTCCTCCATGCCTGAAATTTAAATTATAAAAAGTAACTCATGGGAAGAAAGTGGTCTTTTTTTTTTTTTTTGCAATACATATTTTAGGCATAATAGGTCTGATCTGGATCTGGCCATAGAAGGTAGATACAGGGGATTAAAGCTGCCTACTCCTACATTAAAGTCCTGAGTCAGATCCGGGGCTCCCTGCAGGTAATCAGTGGGGAAGGCATCTGGACTCAGGATCAAAATTACAGTTAACAGCGAAGAAGTCATCCGAAGAAGTGGTCCTTGTGATTTCACAAATCATTTAGGTTTCTTGAAGCACAACTTTTTAAAAGAGCAGTTTCCTCTACATGGGATTCCACGCCAGTTAACGGTTAGCCTGTGCCAATGTTGCTTTGTTTTCAGCACCTGCTACCGATATTTTTGTTTCAAAGTCCTCTGTTCAACTGAAATATCAATCACACCCTTATTGGTATAACTGCTTTAATATTTTATGTGTTGAATTTTTATATTATTGTTGGTGCTATTGTTATTGTTAACCACATGGGAATTTCTTAGATATCCAGTTTCTATGCATTATTGTGAAAGATGGACAGTTAAGAAACCTGGTAGGAAGAAAATCAACTGATTTGAAATGTGGTGCTGGAGAAGAGGTCTGCAGATACCCTGGATTGTCAAACACACATGAATAAAGGGATCTAAGAACAAATCAAGCCTAGAAGCACAGATGACTAAACTGAAACTGTTGTACATGTTGGACATGTCATTAGAAGATACGACTCATTAGAAAAAAATCAATAATGTTCGGTAAGGTGGAAGGCAGTAGGAAAAGAGGAAACTCTTATTGCAGGTGGATGGACTCAATCAAGGAAGGAACAGCTCTGAATCTCAGAGACCTGAGTAGGGCTGGGGACAACAGGGAGACTTTGAGGTCTCTTATTTACACTGACAACTTAAATCGAAGTTAACTCGAGTGCAATTAACAACAACAAAATTACAATGAGGAATGAATGAATGAAAGGTAAAATGTAAGTTACAACCTGGAATCTAATTTTATACCTATTTTATAATATGATTCATTATTTGCTCCTGCTATCTGTGGATTCACAGATCTACTGCAGAAATGGTCCTGCTCAGGACTGCCATAAGTCAGAAATGACTTGAAGGCACACAACAACAATACTGCAGAATACAGATTTTTTTGCGCCTCCACAATGAAATGGAGTCACAAGAAAAGAACAAAGATGAATATTTTGGTTCAAGAGTCTGAGTTTTGATACAAGAGTTGATTGCTGTAAGAAGAATTTTCGTTTCCTCCTCTCCACTCAGTTACTAAATGTGGAACAAAACATTCTTTCATGTTTTCAGCAATATAGGCTTAACTATACTCCTGGCGTATGTAACTCTTTAAGTCCTACCTTTCTTCCCTGTTAATCTCTTGATAGAAATTACTTTGAAAGAATTGACCTTTTCAGACTCTGCTATCAATCCACCGAACACAAAAATGGAATTCAGTGATAAATCAGCCTACTGGTTTTCAATGTGTTGTCTCAAGCTGGGTAAGTAATAAGTGAGTACAACATGTGACATTTCACAAAATTATTAAAGCTCACAGGAACGTCTCTTAAGGTGGCAGCCTTATGCTTCCAATTTCCTGGCTCTGTGGAATTTGAACCAATATGAAATAGCTGCAACCTTAGTCATGAAACAGCAGGTTTTTTGATCACCGATTTTCCCTATGTCTTGAATATCATTACAGAGTTCTGGAAAGAAAACATACATATACAGTCATATATACCCATATATACAAGCAAGTAATTAACTTCATGAATACTACTAGGCCTCTTTAATAGAGAGAATAAATATTCTTCTACAGCTACAACCATTTACTTTAAAATGCAAGAGATTCATCTTTTTTGTTTTATAAACATAAAATGGAATACAACAAATGACATAATCCAAAGCAGAATCACACAGCAAAGGATACTGATTTAGTTTCCTTCTGTAATAAAACAAGGCATTTACTTTCTATACACAATTCACAACATTAGCTTAAATAAAGTTGGGCTCAACTGATAGGAAAACAAGGTGGCTGATGAAATTTCTCCAAATTCTTTCTATACATGGAATGGCTGGATGAAAACAGATGGATCTAATGAACTGGAACACACATGAAAAAAAAACATAAATTACAATACTAGCAATTGTTTCTCTTTACTGAAATGAACTTACTTTTGCTAAGCATATAATTTTATATCATATAAACTTTATTTAACCTGTAATCCTGAAAGCATATTGTTGTGTGCCTTCAAGTTGTTTCTGACTTACTGCAATCCTAAGGTGAAGCTATCATGGGGTTTTCCTGGCAAAATTTGTTCAGAGGGAGTCTTGCCAGGAGCAGGAATTCCCCGCGGATTTCTGTGACTGAGCAGGGATTCCAACCGTGATCTCCAGAGTCATAGTCCAACACTGAAACCATTACATGAAACCATTCACATGAAAATAAACCCCACTCAACATACGTGAACTGTATAGGACTGCAGTGTTAATCAGTCACATGATATATCATACCTTTGCAGTCTTGACAACATTACTAAGTCACTACAAACCACAGCAAAGCTACTGTTGTTAAAATGTATCTCTCTTCTCCTTTTTACATCCTCTTCCAGCTTCCTGTGCTTATAAAACAGCTTCAGCAAATATGTTTGTGTCTTGTAGATTGATTAACCATGGTTACTTCCAGACTAAGAATTCCTAGAGCTTTCCTACCACTGTTGTTCCACAGCGAACTATATGTGGTTCAATTTATCATCTACAGCTTAGTCACTTAACACTTTTTGTACAGGTACACATTTATGCTAGTAAGCATGACACTGCCATATGAGTGGGGAATGGATAATCTGTCCTTCAAGGTGCTGAAATTAGGGACAGTTCATGAAGAAATTAAAAATTGTGCTTCAATATTTTAACTTGAAATGCATATGATCGAATTTCAATAAAATTATACAAAAAAATATTTTAACTTGAAATGCTTCTATGCAAACATTTAAATGAAAATAGAAGAGGGAAAAGTACAAATCAAAAGGTTCAATAAAAATATGTAGCTAAAATGACACTGATAAGCAAGATAATCATGAAGGTGCACAGAGGTAAAAGATAAGGTTGCCCCAAGACAAAAACGGGCATGATTCTACAGTTTTAACAGATGTGTAAAGGTGGAATGTAACCTAAATTAGAAGTTACTGAATGATGTTTCCCCTTCTACACAAAAATTAAAGGTGTGTGAGCTTTGATTTTGTTCAGCAGACTCCAAACAAGCCATATTCAGAAGCCAAAACTCAAAAATAAAGGAAAGGGGAAATTAAAGCTGAAGTGAAGTAATCAATCAAGGAAGAAATATTAAAATCACCTCAATAACTTTTATATGGAAAAAACCCTGGTATACTTTTGGATTATACCAAACTGAATTCTACTAACAGCAATTCTTGGCAAATTGCTCCAACTCTGTCAACTCGGATGAGAACTGTTGGTGAACAGTGCCTTTCAAATTTTACCACAGATTTCAATCAGGCTGAAGTCTTGGCTTTGACTGGTTGATTCTATGACACTTAAGTTCTTGTTTTCAAACTACTCCAGTTATTTTGGTGGTGTGCTTAAGGTCACTATCCTCCTGGAAGGTGAACTTTCACCCTAGTCCCAGCAACCTTTCAGACTGAAAAGGTTTTCTTTTATACTCGTACTGCACATAGTTCCCTCCATCTTCCACTTAGCTCTGACCAGTCCCTGCTGAGGAACAGCATCCTAATGTGAGGCTGCCCACATCATACTTCACTGTGGAAATGGTATTCTGACCAGTGTTGGCATCACACCAGGTGTAATGTTTTGCAGCAAGGCTCAAAACAACAAATTTGGTCTCATCATACCAGAGATTATCCTTCCCTAAGGGTTGGTGTGACTCCTACAGGCCTTTTTGCAAGCTTCAAGTGGGATCTGACATGGGTTTGTTTCGGTAATTGCTTTCTTCTCGCCATTCTTCCATAAAGCCCAGTTTTGTGGAGTATCCAATAACAGTTGTCCCAGAAACAGTTTTTCCCATCTCAGCTGCACATCTCTCCAGCTCCTTCATAATTAACACTAGCCTCTTGGCTCTTTTCTGACTAATGCCCTTCTTATCCAGTCACTGAATTTTGATGGAGTGGCTACTCAAGGCAGAATGGAATGAACAATGTTCCACAGTAAACTCACAGTTTGGGATCTTTTAAAATAAGATGACTGGTGCTTCTGCACAACCTTATCCTATACTAATTTTGATAGCTTCATTTTCATGATGCTGTTTGTTGCAATATACTCCTCTCCAAACTTTTAAGCATTTCAGAAACAAGTTTAATTAATCTGAAATCATGAGGCACTGGAACATACAGAGGTGAACTTCACTCAACCACTTATGTGACTTCTGGAAGCAGTAGGCTACACCAGAAGATATTCAGGCATGCCACAGAATGGGGAGAAATACTTATGCAAGGAACAAATGTCAATTTGTTTTAACTTCTGTATCACAATAACAGTATTTTGTACCTTCATGGTACTAGGCACTTGTCAACATCAAGTAGTTGCAAAAAAAATATTGAAGGATCTTATGTACATGATCATGTCTGCCAGAATTGAATATGCTAAAGTATGGAAAAATCAGGAAATTCCAACAATGGATCAATGGTTGATTACTGTATTAGAAAACAGGAATGCATAGTTTCACAGAGACTAAAGGGTAAAACAGATAATGAAATAGAAAGAGAATGGGAACAACTGTGATATATTAAAGCTGGGTAACCAACATGTAAGGAAACAATACATATAAGGGGGAAAAGATGAAATGACTGATGATATGTTGATATGATGGTATGTTGATATGATATATGATATGTATGATATGCTGGCTGAAAAGTAAGTTGCGTTTAAGAGGATCTAAAGATAAAAAGACGGAACAATTAGAATAAGGTGATGATAGATTGAATGCAGAAACAACAAGAATTTGGATGTATAAAGAGGTAGAACAATGATATATGCAATAATTAGGAATTCTGGAGAAGACTGGAAGGAACAAGAATGTATCTATTGTAATATAAACAATGTATAGATATGTATGTTTTAAATGTGTGAAATTTTACTATATATATATATATATATATATATATAAAAATCAAGTAGCAACTATTGCAATTAAATCCATTTCAACTCTAGATTGTAACACAACACAAAGGTCAAAGGCGGTGGTAGTGAATACTTCTGCAAGGAACTATATCCACAGTGTATAAAGGGTGCAGATGGGTCCCATTTCCAATGGACCTGTGGAATGGTTGGCCTGAATCTATAAATGTCATAGAATGGAGCCAGTGAGTATGGCCCTATTTATTCTTCCATATGTTGGAGGTAGATGTAGAATATATCAGTTGTATACTCCAACTACAAATGAAACTGGAAATAATTTCCTGTTTTTCTTTTTCTTTTTGGGGCAGTGTTTTCACCAGTTGTGGGAAAGTTTGGGAGATCCTTAAGCAAGGCTTGCACAAGCAAAGATTTGCTGATTTCAGTTTTTCTTCTTCTTCTTTTAAATCTGCCAGGGTCTGGGTAGACACATATACACAAACAACGAAAACAACCTCTGAGGAGCTGCATGTGGCTTGTGGGTCAGTTTCCCCACCACTGCTGTGCTACATGAGTACAGACTTTTTAAAAAATGCAATTAACCTCTCAAATTCAACTGGCTATTAGGAACAGCACAAGCAGTTCACCTTATCTTACCAGTAACATAAGCAGTTTACCTTATCTGCAGTCTGCCAAACCATCAGTTACTGTGCATTCCAAAACAGACACCACACTAAATAAATCAAGCAACTTTCCAATTTCACACATTGTTCTGTTTGTAACTCTGCACATAAATGGTCTATTTGCATAATCTCATTATATTATCTTTTCCTCTACTGCATAGAAGCAACAGCAATAGGTTTCATCTTCAGGTTCACCAAGAGGTATGCCTATCTAAAAATGTAAAGCAAGTCTAAGTGAAGGCATTTTTGATTGTAGATTTACCAGGATATAAATGATCAGTGTACAGTTCCAAAGCATTTGATGCTGAAGCCGAGTCAAACAACAAACCTACACACAAACAAACAAATGAGGCAGAGGACTGGACGCATTCTAAAATTATTGCTTATTCTTGCAAATGAAGAAAATATTCTGAGCCATCCTTTATTTATTATAATGTATCACAAACAGCAAGAAAGGTCAGAAAAAATGCACTTACAAATTAAGATCCACACTGAAGCCATGGTCACATACAGTTATTACTATGCAAATAATATTGACAATCATGTCACAATATATATGAGTTTTGAAACAATTCAGCCTAAAAATGTCTACTTTATTTTTAAATATTTAGCAAAGGCTGAATAAATATTTTTCATCATCATGATGAAGGAGTATTAAGTCACTGCACCTTCAAGCTGATTCCTTTCTCCTACCCTCTAGGGCAGAATTAGGATCTTCTAGCCACTAAATGCTAAGCATATGTATGATCAACGGACATCTCAAAACGACAGCAAGTGAATCTAATTCAGGCAACTCAATATTAACATACCGCTCATTAGTTTAGGAACCAACCAAAAATGACACGTTGCTCACATATTTTTAATTCTTCCATTGTCAAATTCATGATGAAAACAAACTTCATTTTTTACAGATCACACTTCACTACCTACTCAATAATTACAGGCGCATATACACAGGTAACAATAATTATACAGCAGCCCTTCTGACTTTTCCTTAGCATACAGTATTTCTAATTTGTGCCAGATTTCTGTTCTGGAACTGAATTTTCCAAGGCTTCTGGTCAACCCTAAAAAATAAGATTATAATTTTTTTCCCTCTCAGAGCCTGTGCAATGTATTTTACTCTCACCACTGAATCATCAGGCAACTCATTTTCTAGAGAAGGGCTTCCATGTCAGGTGTTGTGGCTTCCCACCAACTTTCAATTTGGCACATCTCATTAAGTAATATTAAACAGCAAGTATGACACATAGTTCACTTGTTTGAATCACTCAGAGATGTCTATTCTGGCACCTTGTTCAATCCATCTCTTTGCTCATGGTATACACAGTATGATCTGTATTAAATGGATTAAGATCAGAAATATGTAGAGGACCTTGCCTGGAATGAGCATTTGGTACTAAAGTATTATAACACACACACAAATTTTCTTGCTAGCAACAAAAGCACAGGATAGAGGGTGGGTGGAAGAAAGTGATGATCCATGGAATGGTTAAAAGCTTAAAATGCAGATTAAACCCCATTATATTGAAATTTCAACTCAAGATTGAATAAATCAAGACTGATAATCCAAATCTGCTTTATTCTGTATTTTGAGCTTTCCTATATTAACGAACTAAGCATAGGCAATACACAGATATCATAAACATGGGAGAAATAACATTATAGATAGCACTGCTCTACACAGATAAGGACAAAAACAATCACCTACTCACTGAGAAAAACAAATACAGACTTTTAAAAGAGAAAATTCAGAGAATTTCCTCCTACCTCCTTTTACAAAAAAAATCATATGAATGATTTGCTGAATTTCTGCTCCAAATGGGAAAGTAATACACAACATACTTTAATTTATACTGAAGTGGGAAGAAACAATGACACTTTGTGTATGTGTATTACAACCCCTTACATTGCTGCTCAGAAGCAAGTCCCACTAAGTTTAACAGGAAAGGGAAACATGCATTTGCCTGCAGTGGGGCAAAAATTCTGGGATGCATGTAATCTTTTGCATAGTATAGCAAAAGATTTACCCAAATGGATTTACATCCCATCAGCTGCTGCTGCTGCTATTTACTATCAAGTCAACTTTGATTTAGGGGCCTAAATACCATAATGGCACCAGGTCCTCCCTGATCTTGAGAACTAAGCAATGTCAGCCCTGGTTAGTATTTGGACAGAGACTACCAGTGAATATCAGGTGCTCTAGGCTATATTTCAGAAGAAGAAACTGGGGAAGCCACCTCTGAAAATTCTTTGCCTAAGAAAACCCTACAAAATCCATGAGGTCACTATAAGTCAACAGGCAACTTGAAGGCAGATATACATATACATAACTCTGATTTATGATGACCCTATGAATGAGAGACTTCTTAAGAGCCCCAGTTATCATCTACAGTACTGCTCAGATCTTGTCAGTTCAGAGCCACGGTTTCCTTGATTGAATTAATCAATTTGCAGCATGGTGCTTTTCCTGATGCTTTCCACTTTACAAAGCATTATCATCCTTTCCAAATGAGCCACACTGTTTCATGGTACAACCAAATTATGACAGCCTGTAGCTCTCAGGCCCATTCTTCTGTCTTTTTGGCAACTCCACTCCCACTCTTCACATCTCCAATAACAGTTTTTATTAGGGTTCCTGTATCATGCATCATCTTTGCAGTGGAACAACAGCAATCAATGAGAGCTGCAAGCACAGTCCAAAAAATCTTGGAGAACAGAGTAACAAATGTAACATCTAATATTTGGTCCTTAGTTAGAAGGACTAAAGAATGAGCAATAGATCTCTCGGTTTCATTCTAACCATAGAGTCATGACGCATGAGGATAAAATGTGAATACTCTGCCAATATTATTGACGTCTCCAAGAAAGGATTGTACACCCATTACAATCACAGGAAAGAAATAAGGATCAGAAGTTGCATGATTATTTTTTGGGGGTACCATATGTAGGCAACAATCATAGTGGAAGAGCCATGTTTTTGGTACTGCAAAGGAGAGGACTGTACAAACTGTACAAACTACAAAGCTGAGAGCTAGCAGAAGTATTAAGTAGCCTAGTCTTCGGTGATACCCTTTCCTAGGAGTAGCCAGCATGGAACTCGGAGGTGGGTGAACTGAAGGGTAATACACTGTAATACACTGTAAGGCAGGGCTTTTCAAACAGTGTGTTGCGACATGTTAGTGTGTCACCTGAGGTGTGTTGGTGTGTCGCCTCCCCAAGCCGAGAAAGACCCCTCCCAAGCCTGGCCTGCCTCACTGGGGTCTTTCCTCGCTCAAACCTGGAAGCTTAAAAATGCCTGAGAACAAAACATGAGTGTTTTCATCTAATATTCCATCAAATATTGAAAAGCTGTGTTCACCCTATCTACCTCATACATCTCATTAAAATGATAATTATAGGTTTTATTCAAGTTTTTTAATTCTTGCAAATATTTACATGTTTTTACTCATAAATGACAACAATCTTGGAAATGTATGTTATTATTCATACATAATATTTTTTAAAATATAAGAAAGGTTTTCATTAGATATGTTGTGTCCCCATACATTTCATTATTACAAGTTAGTTATGTGTCCATGTCTCTTACAAGGGATTAGTTTAACCTCTGGTTTGCTAGTAAAACTGAATTACTGTGTCACGAAATGATGCAGGTCTAAAAAGTGTGTTACCAACATTAAAAGTCTGGAAAGTTCTGCTGTAAGGAAAGGGTTTTATACACTAAGTTATGTGCTTACCCATTCATTTAGAGTCCAGAACCATGACATGGCTTCTCAACCATAGTTGGGAGTTTGGTGTGATGTCTGAATCAGAGCAGTAGAGAGGTTTTCTTAACTAAATCAGGAAACACCTTTCTGTAATGGATACTAGCATTTCTACATTTTCTTCAAGAATAAATCTACTAAATGCAATTCCTTTTCTTGAACACGGCATTCATGAAAAATTTATCTGTACAATATGGCTAGCATTTCATGGAAAAATTATATAGAAATTTATCCTCTTCCCAGCACATTTATTTAGCCATGATTATCTGTGACCACTTAAAAGTCTCGCTCCTTCCAACCAATTCCATTTAAAACTGTTCATCTGCCCAACATGTCTTTCCAAGAAATGTTGACTGTTGTTAGGAAAGTAAGATATATAATTTTCTCACAGAAATAAGGATACTTGTACAGTCCTCAAGCATTATGGTAACAATGATAGTAAACATAAAGGAACATTGTGGGCAATCTTATAGCTGTTGGCACTGCAACTTGGACCTCCTATTGATGTAGTTAATTCACTCACCAGAAAATGTGACTTTTAAAAAGTAGTTATGGCTAGAGGCTTAGCTGATTAAATATAAGCAACAACCATGATCACATGCAATTAAGCAACAAGGTCAAGCCTTCCTCTTTTAAATTATTTTGAAACAGATGAAAGTTAAAGAAGGCATGACTGGAGACAATAGGTTTATTCTTGTTCTCAGAACTTCTACAAGAGTAACTAGAATTTGTAAAATTTTACTGAAGAAATAGATGATATTCTGTCTCATAACATATAAAATAAAATGCTATCCCTATCATGCTTTATGTTACTGTCCAATAATGTAGCGATTGACAAATCACTACTTATAGTCATGAGTCAATCCTTCACGAATAAACAGTTTCTAAACATAGATTAATACATGAGCCCTTTATTGGCCATTTGTTAATAAGTGAAAACTTGGGGGGAAAAAGAGAGAGGGAAATTCTTATGGTATGTGCAGGACGTAAGTGTGTGCATACAAGTACCTACTGCTTTAGCTACTGAGAAAGTGAGAACTTGAACAGAGGAGGCTGGGTATTTAAGATCCTAGACTGAGGTTTTCTGAGGTTTTCTGAGAAGTCAAACAGAATGCAACCACTGCACCTCCCATATCACTTCTCATACAGATGGTCTCATCAATTCACCTGTTCAGGGGCAGAACACAAACCATTTTAGTTGTAGCCTATGGGTAAAGGTGAGTGGGATACAAAATTCTGAAACATATGGAATACCTCCATGCACACACGGGAGGAGGGTGAGAAAGAGAGGCCGCATTCAGTGCATACAGGTAGTCTATGTGTGTGGGGGACCACACACTATCATAACCTTCTACTTTTCAGGAGAAAAGGCTTCAATGGAAGAATAAATATCAGCAGTAAAAGGTAGAAAGATGAACAACAGTAGTAATGGAGAAAGAACAGCACATCAAAGTGCCATTAGTATTGAAGAAGACATTGTTGTCAGTGATTTGAAGGTACATAAACAGTATGTACTTTTGTGGAACATTAAAGCCCTATTCAGACATTCCAAATGTAATCTAAATAAATACATTTAAAAAAAGATGGAGTGTGATAGTATCACTCCTTCTTTGTGCACTTCGATGACTCTCTTCATGTGAAGATTCATAGTTTAAAGAGGAGAGCCCATGGTACGCATGAAGGCTCTTCAAGTGATTCAAAACTCTAAAAGCTTCATTAAAAACATAATGTGGAGAGTCTCCATGCACAGAGGAGGTGCTTCTTTTCAGGCCGTTATCCTCAGTGAGACAAAAATCTTGAGAGAGGGTGGTGCTAGTAAGTTCCCTCACATGTGTTTATTTAGCAGATCAGAATATCTTAAAAAGGCTTCCGTTGATGAGGATTCTGATATGTAGCTCGAAAAGTTAAGAGTTTGGGTTTCCCAGGTATTAGCTTGATCACTAATCATAACTATTCCCCCATTTGCTGCTGTGGCTACTGGTACAACATCACCTGTTGTCTTGACAATTATCGGTCATAAATATTGCCTTACTCAACACCACTGGAGCAAAATTCACATTTCCTGAGGAATATGCTGGTAATCATACTGAAAACAAAAACCTCTGCCCTCACATTTCCTTAATCGATCATACAAAACAGTAAGAGTAAAAGCTACAGCATTGCCCACTGTGTTTATAATATAATATGCTTACAATATTAGGTAAGTCAAATTTAACCTCGTGACACACCTTAAACTATCCAGCTGCTTACAGAGTTCCTATCAAGAACTGCCTTAGCTCCTTGACAGCTTTAGGAAAAAATTAAAAGGAAGGTGCTTAAGACTGACATCTAAGTTAAAAAAATCTTGTAAACGATTCTAATAACACAAGGAGTAGCTTAGCAACCATGCAGTCTCACACTTCTCCTGCATGGGGAAGACTTTAATGAGAAATTCCCTTTCAAAATAATACAGCCAAATGTCAAGGTATAGAAAGAAGTTTATTTATGAACAAGTAGGGGAAAAAAGGGAAGAAAAGCAGATGGGATGAAATCACAGGGACACGCCTATAAATGTAAGAGCCACCCCACTCAGTTTTATGTTATCTTCCACAGAAGAAACTTAGTTTCCAGAGCATAGAGAAGACAATGTAAGAGTATCCTTCAGCACTTGAGCTGGACAGTTTTCTGAGAACCAAATGCTGAAATCATACTTCATAGTTATCGGGAAAAGTTCTTGGTGGGGACAGATTATTGTTTTGACCAACCATGAAAGGAGCTCCATCTCTGACTCAAGCTCAAAGTGATGGTCCCTGGACCAGAGTCAGTTCAGTCCAAGCCAGTCCAGGACCACTGGCTGATGGTTCCTGGTAGAGCTCCAAGAGAAAAAGAAACCACTGTTGCCAGTGAGCACAAAGATGGTGGTTCATGGCACACTGGGAAAAATAACTGCTTGTCCCCACGTCAAATAGCTGTGCTTCTCAGGGTAACAAATAAGGAAGTTGTTCACAGATTGTTTCCACCTCCCTTAAAACTATTGACGTATTTTATAGAAAGAACAACCTGATGGGCCATTGTGGGAAAGGACTGTCCCAGTGATGTATTTTGAGAAAAAGAGATAGGATATATGTGTGTATACTTCCAAATAAAAGTTTGGACTACAGGTTATTAAGGAGGCAACTGTTGCTTTGTTCTGAAGGTATGGTTTGTCAGACCCTTATTTCTTTTACCCTCTGGGAAACTTCTGTAAAGTACATCATTATTCATCTTTTACACAGGACAGAAGGATAACGGGCACAGAGATTAAACCAGGGATGGGCAACTGCAGAAGGGTCAACGTCCACCCAGCCTCCCTCATAGGCCACACACCTCCAGCGCTCCAAAATACCATCATTTTTCTTCAGAGATTCTCTCAATATGGCAACTGGAAGTGATGTCATGTTACTTCCTATTGCCATTTTGAGACCAAATCCAATGAAAACAGAGGTATTTAGGATACACAGGAATGCTCTGTGTGGTTTCAGGCAAAAATTTTATGGTATGTGAAATATCACAGAATACAATGAAAAGTAATTGAAATTGAGCATTAATCAAGATAATCTGATGGCCTCTCCTCACCACTGGAATGGGAAGACCTCTGAGGGACAATCTGCCTGTTATCTCCCATCACTGACTGGAAAACAACATCGAGATTCTACCATATTCCCAATGGACAGGACAAATGGGCAGGAGAAGGAATTTTCCAGGATGCTGGATTCAGGTCAGGAGCTCCTCTGGACTTCCTCCTAGCTGGATGGACACTACCCACAGTGGTTTCCCTTCTAAAGTAACAGCTTTTTGCTCATGCTCATTCCCATTTCCTTAGACAGAAAAAAAGCTTTAAAGCAGCTGATCAGGGACAAGAGCATTCCTCCAACTCAGTTTCTAACTGATTAGCAAGGATAATGCCCCTGCCACTCAGCCGATTTGCAATGACCACACCCATTTTGAATTGTGGCCACATACACTGGCTTTCAGGCCCTAGGACGTTTCACAGAAATGATCAAGACTTCAGCCAAAACACAGGTGTACGTGCACACGCATGCACACACCAAAAATAGACTGTCCCTGGATTGTGAGAGAGAGGAATTAATAAAATCGTTAAGTGTTTTAGTCACATGAATTCAAACATTTACTTGGATTTTTGGAGTATCTACGGATATTTCAAGATAAGACTGCTGAACAGCATATAACGATGGCACTGATAACATATGAGTTTTGATCAATTGATCATATATGACTTTTAGAATGTCTGAAAACCTGCATAGGTGTGGTTCCTAAGGAAAATCATCTGAAAAGTTAAAAAAAAAAAAAGTACAACACTGTAGATTTTACTGACATTCCATCCATTCCAGCTGAACACATTGACTTAGGAGGTACTAAGTCACTGTGTTCCTAATTAATTCTATGAAAGAATGCACATCTAAAAACAAAAATCAGGGCACTGGAACACTTTCTACCCTACTATCCAGAGCCACTGAGGCCTACTTTATGAAAAAGCACTCAGCCAAGGTTAAAATCTACCCAGACAGCAAAGGGAGGAGATATCTTACTTCTTCAACTATTTCTGCATGAATATTTTCATTCAAATAGATGAAAAAGCTTGCACTGAGTGAGGTCTGGGATATTTTCTGACCTCAGGGGAATTCTAAAATATTTCAGTGGATAAAAATCTCTCAGATACATAGGAGTGCTTATCTGTGTGTAGAATGCTGGTATTACTCATTAGCCATATACCTAGAGCAGAAAATACATGTTCACATGGGGTGGAATATCTGTTCTGAAGAGCTGACAGACCCCCTTTTCAGGAAGGAAGGAAGGAAAGAAGGAGGGGAAGGAAAGGAAATAGCATTTTCTTTAAAAAATGCTGCCAACTAAAAACATAACAAACCTTTTTGTGAGCATGTCAAATAAGGAAATAGAGATATGGAACCTGGAAAAAAACAGCTTTTACAGATTATTTGTAGGGAAATCTAGCTGTAACAATACTGTGGACTAATTTTCTACACCTACAACTAAATTCTCAATGTTGAGAGAAATGTCTCTCAATGAAGGACCCTTCTTAGTGCCAGACACTTTACAGAAAATCAGAATGTATCACTTGGATTCTACAACAGTCTTTGCATGCAAATTTCCCAAACATAGTTTTCAAATATGCTGCTCTCTTGCAACAGTATGGGGAGGGGGCAGGGAGACAGCTTATTATGTTAAATGGTACTAACATAAAGCGGGTCTTTGTTTAGCAGAACATCTGAAAATTTTAAGCTGTTGAAAAAAATGGTCTCCCACTGCATTTTATCCAGGGTGAAAACATAGTTTAACTAGCATCATCACCAAACTGAGCTGGGCTTTTCTTAGTGTAACTACCTGCTATGCAAGGCTTCCTAAGTAAATGTCTACCTCCAGAAGATATCATGTTTTAGCAATGAAGTACCACCGTAATTTTACACCACCTTTCCTTGGTTGACTTCCTATTTTCTGTCAGAATGGGCATAAACCAACTGTGTATCAGTGGTCTACTGGTGCTGCTGAAGATACATAATCCACATTTCCTGAAAAGCTGCCAGCTCATCTGTGACTCTACTTATTCTCACTTCTGTCAAACCTCAAGTACCTTACGAACATACAAAATCTCTTCTGGCTCAACTGTTGCTCTGAAATGGCAGTGTCTGGAGAGGAACAGCTCTTCCAAAGCTTCACATTGTCCATAAAATGTCCTCATCAAGAGTATGAAACAGAAACCTTCATCTCAGTGATATTAAGTGGTTTCTACACTTTGTCTTTGGTAGGATTCCTAAACGGGGATGGAGGTTAGAGAATTAGGTGTGGGGAACATGTAGAGCATGGAATAAGAGAACTGTACCCCCAAAAGTTTCTGGACATATAATTCTTCCATTTTTCATCTGTATTTCTAAGCCTCTCTGTGTATGCATACGCACACACACATACACACACAATACACTAAAATAAATACAAATACTAAATACTAAAATGAATAAAAATAAACGTACAAGGCTTTGTATGATTTCACTTACTGGCCCTGCGTACTTCATAAAATAAGCCAATTTTGAACCACTGTTTAACAAATCATTTAAACATCATTGATTAAATGCAGTTAATCAAAAACAGAAAAAAAACCTGTCTGTATCCTAACAGATGTAATTTAAGAAGGGAGAGACAGACTCCCTAGCTTGCTACAAATTATTCTTGTAACGTTTTACTATTATTTAGCATTACATCCAAATGAAATGAAGATACACATGCATACACAGAGAGACTTACAGATAATAGACTGACCAAAAGTGGAGGAATTGTTTAATTCAGATATCATTAAACCATAGCTTACCCACAGCAGAAGATCTGTTCAATCTGCTTTCATTTTCTATCTGGTCAGAACTCCCACTTCTATGATGTTTAGGAATCAAAGCAATGGCCCTAACTTTTGGTTTGCTATTCTGATCACAACCCATATTCTTCCAATCTGCACTTCAAGCCATAGCTAAGATTCATTAACTGTGGTTGATGGGTTCTCTCTACTAAGTAAATTACATTCTGATGTCATGATAAACGAAGAAAATGAGCCTTAGGGTCCTCAAGTTCCTTCTCAAATCCGTTCTGCTGAGACCATGAAAAGACCAGATTGCTTCATTTTTCATTTATCAGAATTTTAGTGTCACATCTGAACCTTACACTATGCTGACTCTACATTACGGTTTATTCAAATAAACCAGGTTAATAAATTATGATTGGAAATTTGCTTTTACTAGACCACAATTAAGCTAACCGTAGTTTGTCTATTGATATAACACAACTCCTCAGTTGAAAAACAGAAGCAAAAATTTCCAGCCTCCTTCTAGTTATGACAGAGGAAAACAGGGGAATGTGCTGCATGCCAATCAAAAGCTTGCCTAGGCTTGGTTTAGTAGTAATGACTATAGTTTATTGTTTCATACAAAATACAACACTGTCAGGACAACAGTATGCAACCAGGACTACCAAATACTTAAGCCATCTGTGTTTGAGAATGACATCACAGGGCACTAGCAGTGGTAGGGCATTGTGCACAATTCAGTCTTAATGTCCCCCCCACCTTTTTTTAGGTGTTGCCAAATAGGCACTGCATATATTACACCATGGATCTGAAATTTTCCCAGGCATTTAGCTCAAAATAAGCACCCACTTCAAATATGATCTTACTTCATAAGCCTCTTATTTACCACTCACTGTATTATAATAAACAGAGCTTACAGCCAGAGCTAACAGTCAGCTGAGAGGTTCACTGCTACAAGTGTTTATTTCATTGAAGTTGAAAATTCCAAAAGCACTTACAGCATGAAACATACCAAAGTAGGACTCAAATAGTTCTAACTCCTAAGTGTTTACTCTGTAAGATAAAATTACACTCTGGCATCTAGATAATGGATCACATCTATGCAGGTACAATTCAACCTAAGATAGGAATCTTAAAGTGCTATCAGTTTCAACTAGACATTTCAATGGCATCAGTGGAACATAAATACCTTAACTCTACCTGGACTTAAGATTAACACACATTTTAAAGATTTTGTTTTAAACTCCATTTAGATCAATATTACATTTTACAGTGACAGTATGAACTTTGCAATGGAATATAGCACACTCTGATGATTAAACACTATGACAAAAAAATTAAAAACTTGGACTTACTGATTAAAAGTATTTTTAATTTAATTAATTCCACCAGATCTGCAAAGCTATGCTAGTGTTCCAGTTCAAGACTGCAAGAAACCTGAGGAGAAAGAACATCATCCTCAGCTTTCTAACGACCCGATGAGAGTTCTGAAGAACTTGGAAGTTTTCTTGCTATTCTGTGGCACATTTGTCGGTTACAAGAAGAGTGCTGCTTTCAGCAGATTGTGAATTTTAAAGCAGTTGTTTTAAACAGGGATGGGGACGGGGGGGGGTCCTGACCATCGGCCATATTGGTGGGGTCATGGGAATTTGAGTCAGACTTCTGGTTAGCCACAGGTTTTCAGCCGGCAGAGAGAGGAGGAAGGGGTGTGGTCTCGTGTAGTACATGTGGTTGCATAAGCCTTGCTGGCATGCATGAGAAAAAGGGAGCTCCCTCAGGCTTTGGTGGATTCCCAACTCTAAAACAGGCATATTTTTCTAGACATATTCTTCCATGCAACTCACTCAGTGAACATACCCCTTGTACATCTTGTGTGACTTGACCTGTCTTCTTGTGCTTGCCTGATTTTAAGATTTCTGCTTCTCATGTAAGTTATTTCCTAGATGCAGATCAGGTTTAAAGGTTTAAAGCCACTTAATATGAGAACTTCTTAAACTTAAGCAACACCGCCTTTGATGTTTTTGAAAAACTAAGCCACCTTTATAGAGATTAAGTGCTTTGACCAAAAGAAATAAAAGTCTCAGAAGAATGCAGCACTGTGGCAACCACCTAACAAAGTCCTTGAAACAACACAGTATAATAAGGAACTCAGACTGGTATATTTAAAATGCACAGTCACATTGCTTGTAACCACAAGAGGACAAAACAGGGGAAAAAGGCTTATGTTTGTTTCTATTTCATAATCATTTCCAGTCCAAATGGAACTGAAATCTGCTTTGGCCTTATGAAATTGCATGGTGAGCTGATTGCTTATAACATCTGTTTAAGAGATAAGAAAGGGAGCATTAATCTTACTTTAAGTTTGGTGTTTTAAAATAGATAATGTGCCAAGAAAATGTTTTACAGTCCAATCTCAAATTATCTACTGGAAGCCTCACTGGTATGAGTAGAACTTATCTTTCAGGATTGCAACTGTAAAGCCTGATTCAGTTACTGCTACTAACAGGAGTAGTTACCACACAGTAAACTTTTTTAATCTAATGTATTCAGACTCAGCAGTTTAACCTGGTTAATCATGCCTGGTCTTTGCTCATGCCCTTGTGGATTTAACTACCAAGACACCCTTCTCATCAACAGAGTACTTGCCATGTTGAACGTCTTGAGTTCCATTACTGGGAAAAAGGTAGGATATAAATGAATAAGATAAATAAATAATAACTGAAAAATAGCTAAATCCCAAACCTCTGTCACCTGTCAACGCACATGACATTGAACTAGATGGACTAGTGATCTGATGCAGCGTAACGCAGCACTGTACCTCTGTAATTAAGCTAATGGAAAGTTTTCTAAAATGGCAAATACTATGAGCCCTTACAAATTAATATATAAAGATTTTAACAGGATCACACTGATTTGTTTGCCACATTTTCCCTTAAATATAAGATTGCTCTTCAACACTAGTAGCATCTTTGGAGTAAAGTCAGCAGCAATGTGTATGGAAGAAAAGGCTTAAACTCTCTACAAAAACAGAGTTTTTTTTTTAAAGAAATCAAATAATTATTTTGGAAACTATGATTTTTGTCATGATCGTAAGGCTTCAAATTTCCCAAATTCCAAGATTCTAACACATTAGAAAGCCAAATGGTATAATGGTTATAGTGCTACACTAGGTTCTAGTTCCCACAGAGCCATGAAACTAAGTGACCTTAGGCTAATAATTTTATCTCAGTATGTATTATACTACAGAGTTGTTGTGGTGATAAAATGGGAGCAAGGAAAGCCAGGTATCCTGTCTTGAACTCGTTCAAAAAGAAAAAAAAAGTGAACAAATGCCGTATTCTGGGTTCTTCTATTACCTGCAAGTATTTTAAAGATTATTTCTTAAACAGGTTTAACAAAACCTCAGAATTAATTTTCACCAGTATTCTACATTAGTATTTATCTTTACATTCCTAGCGACAATATCAAATTCTTAAGAATCAGCATTGGTGTAATCTGTACTGAAGAAAGTAAACAGTTCTGTAAAGTGACAGAACTTTACAGAATTAAATTGAATGATCGGAACTCCACTAGTTTACCATTAGATTATAATATTCCCACTAGAAATAACTATAGAAACTGATTGAATGGAATCTAGTTCCAGCTTTCTGTTTATTTTCTGGAAATACAGACCATCCTGTAGCTTATATGCTCAACCCCTCCTATAGTATATTCTAACTAAAGTATATTTGGCTCACAGTAATTGCAGAAAATATTCTTTCCCAAAATAATTTTACATCTCTAAAATAAATGGAGCTGGTTTTGTATCTGTGTAAACAATTTTGCATGATACATAGATGCCAAAAGGGAATTCAACAGGAACATCACTGAAATCATACAGAAACCATCACTACTTTCAGTATGAATCAGTTTGAACCCAGGTGTTGAACCCAGGTTCAAACTTTCATTCATGCACATAACTAACTGGATATGCCTCAGTCAAGCCACTAGGAAAATCTCTATGTTCTCTTTGTTCCTTGCATGCTGGTTTCATTGTTGACTTATTACTTTCTGCTATGAATGACCACAATATTCCAATTGTCAAAATACAGTTAGTGTAAATATACAAATTTCCATATACAGAACCAGCTCAAATCATGATTTAGAACTAGTCTCTATCTGATTTTCTATTTCTATTTGGAGTTATTGTGAAAACAGGCAAAGCTGTACACATTTAGTACACAGCAAAACAACATCATTATATGTAACAATTAATCTAGTTTTAAAATTAAAAAACATATTGAGAACTAAAACAAGAAACAAGCACACTGCAGACTATGAAGCACACACTTCATTTAGCAATTAAACTGAGAGATTTAAAAGCAAAAGCGAACTATAACCACTGGTCAATGGTCTGGGTTTTCCATCACAAAGCTGTGGCACAGACACAGCATTCTGTAGTATTCAACTAACAAGCTTTATGAAGGCTGTGTTAAACCTACACTGCTTAATGACTATAAATCTCTTGATCTGACATTTGGCTGGAACAGAATAACGGAACTCTGATACCTTGAAAGAGACTGATCTTCATTAGACTGAAAACAAATATTAGAAATTAACATCATTCACAGAGATTTATTTTTAGAAGGAAATTGTTAAATGCATTCATTATTAATTTTAAACATCAATTTGCATTCCACTATCCACATCAACAATTTGCTATTGTTATTCTTAGAACTTACCACGTAAACCAACCGTCCACGCAAACCACTCTAACAATAAGTTACTCACACCACAAAAGAGGCATCAGTGTCAATTATAATGTTCCCCGATACAATGTTTCTCCAACCTTATGGGTATTTAAAGCAACAAACTTTACATCAGCTTGTAGTCACCTGTGTATGGCGAATAAATTTTTGAGAAAAGGTCCTACCTATAAAACACTTACAGTAAAAGCAATACTCCGTACCCAACCATAACGTAACATATGTTACTTCCGGTCTAGGCATCACAAAATTGATCTTGTCTAGCTATGCAGCTGATTTGAAGGAGTTAATAAAAGCATTCAGTCCAATAGTCTGCATCCCATACTCTTCTCACTCCAAAAGCATCACTGGAATCTCTGCCAACCTATCTCCATTCTGTATGTTTTTTTGTTTCCCTTAAAGGTATTTACATGTAAGGACTGTACACTTTCCTTCCAACAAGTACCATACCTGCCAAGTTCCTCTCCGATCTCATAGTGATCATCCAGGTTCTCTTGCCTGAAGACAGTCATGATAGCTGCCACTCCTCAGGAACAACAAAATCCAAAACCGAATTCACCACCCTTTGCTTTTCAACTCATCACTGCATTTCTGGCAGGACCCTCCAACACGTTGTGCATGGCTGCCAGCCCTAAAGGGGAAAAAGGGGAGAGAGAAACAGAGTCGGTTAATTTAAAAGCCTATGTTTGCAAGAGGGGTGTGGTTATGTCACCATGTCCACACTCCAAGCAACACGCACAGACCACGCCGACCGTGCCAAATGTCAAAACGCACTGGCAGTGCCAAATGTCAAAGGATCACATCGGCGGACAGGCGCAAATCCTGCTCAAGTTCGCTTTCCAAGAACCTCGGGGACCGGGGCGCCAGCTGGGCTCACAGCAAGCGGAAGCGCCCTTCCCTGCCTTGCCTCGCGCGCCGCCCCTCTCCTCCTCCCCCCTTCCCCAAAAGCGGCAAAATGGGAACCCCGCCAGCCTGAGAGGGAGAACTAACGCCCTTTCCTAGAACAACGCCTCCGTAGGGGAGACACCGAGGGAGGGAAAGGCGCCTCCTGGACTCCACCGGGAGGGAGCTTTCGAAATGCGCACACGCCTCACCTTTTCCCCCCGCAGCCGCCGCCGCAAGAGCGGGAGCGCCACAAGCCACCATTTCACCTCAGGAAGGCGCCTCCGAGCTGCACGGACGCCGCCACATTCCTCCGCGACTCCCCCTCCTCCGTTACCCGGCCAACTAGGACGTGCTACCGGGAGCCGCCGCCGCCGCCGCCGCCGCTACATCGAGTCCAGGCAGCCTGCAGAAGCCCACCGCCCTCCTTGCCCGGAAGGGGGGAAGGCGGTCGCCTCGCGAGGCAGCCAAGGCCGGGCACTCCCCGCCGTCCTCACCCACCTAACCCGACGAAAGGGGCGCGGGGACCCTTCTCTTCCTCCCGCAGGCAAGGCCCGCCCCGCCCCCGAAGGGCTGGCAAAAGAGGGGGCCTGTAGCCCGGCCAAAGAAACCCAGAGGGGGCGAGAGCAAGGGGCCCCCCACCGCCCCCAGCTCAGGTCTTCCGATGTGAATGGAAGCCTCGAAGTTCCTCTTCGCCCAGCCAAGCTCCCCCCTCGGCTCGGGGCAGCGCAAGACGAGCGGGGGACAGAAAACCCGCCCCTCCTCCTCCTCCTCCCCCTCTCCCCCCTCTCCAGACGGCCCGCTGGCCCTCCCCGCCCCTCGCTCCCCCCGCCTGGTCGCGACTCACCGGCCGCACGCGGAGGCGGCGGCGGAGGCGGCGACGAGCTCCCTTTTCCAGGCGCTCTCGCTCTCCCGAGCCGAGCCAGGGTGGGGGAGAGGAAGAAGGACTCCGGGCAAGCGGCCAATGGGGAAGCAGGCGCATTCACACCCCTCCCTCTCTTCGCATGACCTGCCCGCGACGGGAGCGGGGGGGGTGGGGAGGGGGAGAGGGCTTGCCTCGCCGCGCGCGCGCGCGCCTTCTTCCTCTTGCGCGCCCGCGCCGCCGGTGCAGGTGCAGAGCGGGGGCGTGCAAAGCGCGCCTTCCTGCTCTCCGAAAGGCGCGCCGACCTGCGTGTAAAGGAGGTGGCGCGGAAGGTATTTCTCACCTCTCGGTTTGCTGTGGTAGGCCAGCGACCTGAGGGCTCTACGGCTCGTGAGAGGCGGTTTCCCTGGCCCGCTAGTGCCTCTGGAGGCGTGCCAGGCGTATTTTAACATTAATCCAGCGCAACAGAAAAATACACGCTTCCAAGTGCGGTAATATCGTGAATTCACAGAAGTAAAGTTTGGACCGTACTGTTGGAAATAAGCTGTGGACTGAGCTTGTACTGGGGCTGGGGAAATCTGTTTCTCAGGGTGTCACTATCTCCTTAAACAACAAGTTACAGTTTATTTAAGCATTCTGACTAATAAGCAGGATGAGCTTTCCAGGATAGGAGCTGCCTTGCAGCGGGTGTAACAGGGAGTGTTTATGAAGGTGCCCCCTCCCACAAGTTGCCTGTCAAGCTGTAGTAGCCCCATGAATTCATAGGCAAGGGTTATTTAGAGGAGATTTGGCATTTCTGTCTCTGAAATTTACCCAAGGGCACCTGGCATTCCTTGACAGTCTCCCATCCAAGTACTAACCAGAGCTGATCCTGCTTAGCTTCTGAGGTCAGATGCTTTCTGGTACCCTCGGGGTATTTAGGCTCTCTACCATGGCATTCGTTGCTTTTATGTGCCTTCAGGCCATTTCTGACTTATGGCAACCCTATCACAGGGTTTTCTGGGGCTGTGTGTGACGCACCCAAGGTCACCCAGTGGGGTTCCATGGCAGTATGGGGAATCGAACCCTGATCTCCAGGGTCATAGTCCAGCGCTCAAACCACTGTACCACACCAGATCTCCTAACATGGCATAGATAGGCCATGTGAATTCAAGAGTTACAAGAGTTAATCAACATGTAGCATTTCAAATGAATGGGAACTTAACAAAATAACCAAAACATACTGCCAAAATGACTTGTGTCTTCAATCTAGAATGTCTGTGTATTCAAGCCATTTGAAAATAATGCTGTTTGTATGGCAGAATATCTAGTGTAGCTTTAGTGTTGTTTGTTTTTTTAAATCCAGGGAAAGAGACTTGTAATTTGAGGAAGAGAATGTTTTAGTTTTTCAGTTGTGTGTGGTAGGCAAGGCTGGATTATGAGTGGAGCAACTGGAGCAAATTCTCCAGGGCCTTCAGCAGCCCTATGATCCTATTGGTGCTGCATACATATGCGATGCTTTCGAGACAGAATTGCTGCTGGGGAGAGGCAGACTTCAGATGTCTCTTCTTCCCTGCCTTCCCCAAGTATTGGCAACGTTTACCACCCAGCCAGCCCCATCTCCCAGCTGTGGCGTGAGCAAAGAGGCAGGTGGTGCATTGAAGACACCTTTGGGACAAAGGCAAGGGGGATGCCTGGGGAGCTGCTCCCTCCCTCTGGTCTGAAAAAGGCTGGCTCTGGTCCCAGGGAGGGCTCTCCTTGGCCTGGCAGCTCTGCCGAGACTAATTTGTCACAGTGCAAAACCAGTCCTCCAGCAAGAGAACTCACATACGGTCTCTGTTTTTGGAACTCCGTGAGGATGCCGACCACTTTCGTCCAGCCTTAGTAGCAGGAAGGACTTTCTGAAAGTGCTACCAAGGTTCCAAAGGATTCACGGGAACAACAACAACCAGAATCTTGTGGGTTGGGAGCTGATGGCAATAACTGCTCCTCCCAAAAACTAAAATGGAAGGGAATGATATTTATTTTGATTTCTAAGCATGCCTATTGCATAGCTCAATAAAGAACATTCGCATCCTCCTGTGAGATTATCCCTAACCCTGACCCCAGGAATGACTCTAAGTAACTCTTACAGCGCTTCTGAAATACGCACAGGTTCTAGCTTTGCTGAATCGCCAAGGAGAGAGCTTTTACCCACATAACTTGGCTCTCTGTACCAGATATAAATGTTATACTGTCCTGATAGGACTGTGCCATTGGCTGATTGGGAACATTATTGGATGGCATAAGAGAACAACGGAAACTCCACATTAATCATATACCTAAGCTGGTGATATGTTTTGGTCAAAAATGGCAGTTTGCATTTTTTCTTCAGAGCAGAAACTGGGGCAATAAGCTGACGATGATCAATCACTGTTAGGAGGTAGGCTATCAGGAATTTCAACTTCCATCTTCGTTTGGGGCAGATTAAAACAAGGAACCTTAATTTGTCTTAATGAACCTCCAGTTTTGATACAGTCTTCACACAACTTAAAAGACTAATGGGTTTGGTTTGAGACATTTCTTGAATGGCCATGAGATTTTTAAGGTAAAGAGTATAAGGAAAAATGATGTACTTCTGTAGCTTTTAGTCAAAGTGATTTTTATTTAATCAGAGGAAAACAAATCCAACATGCTGAGCCTGTTTCATATTGATGGTACTAAAATTTAAATTGCCAAAACAAAACCAAGAGATCTGCCTAGAATTAGATGTAGCTTGCAGCACCAGCTGGCTTATATAATAAGCTGAAACTATTGGTATGACTCAGGACTGAGGGAGAGAAACCAAACTGAAGCATCTTGGGAAACAAATGTATTCCTAATTAAACAGAAATATTGTAACATTTGTTATATTTCATATTGTATTACTAAGATCAAAAAGTCAAATCAGATTTCTTCCTTACATGTTAATCAACATTCTAGCCCATAGTACATCTTAGATGAGAATCCTGCAGTATTACTAAATGTTTTTGCATTCAGGTCTAACTTGGAATTCGTGTTTGAAACAGTTTTGTAGACTGCACACAGCCTTGAGGGAACTCATAACTTAGAGCTGACAAGATGCTTTTAACTTCTGTGTGAACTCTGTTCTCACAGGTGAATGGACGTTCAGAAATCACACATTTTCACGATTCTTTTACCAAAAAGAACCTCAGTTGTATATTTATATGTATGTTCTATCTGTATTGTATTCTGACTTAAATGAACTGCTAAGTTGGACAGGGGGGTTTATGGATATTGGCTGCAGGATAGTTGACAGTGGGGAGACATTTAGGAGCTTTATCCTTAACTAGTCTTTATCCCATGCCAAGTAGTATGGAACACAGATTGTGGTTATTAAGATATTGCCCCTCTATGATCTGGCAGTGGAGGAGGGGGGTTGGATGTAGGGTTGGTCAGATGTGACACTTAACTCCCAGCGCTCCTCTCTACAGACAAGCAGTACAAGGTATGTATAGGACTGTGCAAAAGTTGGTTTGCAAACTAGGTATAGTCAGCTCTGCCAGTTCTATTTGTGGTAACCCTGTCCTCTGCCCCACCAGCCTTAATGGCCATCAGCCATCACCCATGTGGTATGCGTTACTGAGATGAAGCTAGATAAGGTGAATCTAGTGCCTATACAGTTCATTCCACCCAGGCACTGGCTGGGAGTTGCTTTTTCTGTATTAGGCAGACATCTGGTGATCTACTGAGTGGTGGTACTAATACAGGGAGATCTGATAGTGGAACTATTCACGTGTTCATGGCAGATTGTTCCACAGCATTGGCGTTTCTACACGGAATGCCCAGTTCCTAGTGGGAGGTAATGTAGAGATTCCTGGGAATTCAAAGCAGGGCGTTACCAGAAAATCTTGTGTTGGGAAGGTGATGCAAAGCAAAAAGAACCAAGCCATATCAGGCTGTAAAGCCAGTAAAGCTTGTAGCCAGTTCAGTGTACCCTTGGTACTCACAAGGATTTGGTTCCAGGAAACCCCATGGATACCAAAATTTGTGGATGCTCAAGTCCCATTGTGTACAATGGTATAGTAAAATGGCATCTCTTATGTAAAATGGCAAACTCAAGGTTTGCTTTTTGGATTTTTTTAAAAAATAATTTAAATCTGTGGATGGTTGAATCTGTGGATACAGAATCTGTGGATACAGAATCTAGATACAGAGGTTCAGCTGTTTTGCATTTCAGTGCAAAAATTTAGGACTGTCAGTCAACATGTTAATAGGTGTAGCCTTCACTAGTTTAAGTTTCCAATCAATTTTTAAAGGCAGCCTCATGCAAAGTGTGTTACAGTAGTGTAATCTAGAGGTTGCCATAAGTATAAATGACAATGGGTAGGACTGTCTATTCCAAAGACATTACATTGAACACACCTGTGCTAAGGTGGGAGGAAGGGTGATTAAACAGCCCAGTGAATATTCTGAAGGCATATAATAACCTTTTTTTTTTTTGTAGACACTCGGTTTCTTCTTAGAGAACTTACTGCATAGAAGACTGTTTGGGAATCATATATTAGTCCTTAGAGTAGAAGTAAATGGTTACAAATACAACCACCAAATTCAATTATTCAAAAACCATACTAACAGGGTAGAAAATCAGTTGACAACCTCATCAAATTTTGTAGAGAATCCTATTTAATAATTTTCTAATTGTTATTGGGCAAAGATGGACAAGCTATCAATTTTCAGAGAAGAATTAGTTAACTAGTAAAATTCATCCCATTGTTGTACCATCATGTTCAAGGGCGGTTTCATTTTTATGGTATAGAGGTCTAAATCATAATAGTTTATTATTTGTCTATGACTGAATAGTAGATAGTGTTATAGGGAGCTACTACCCAAAGCAGTAAAACTGAACTCTGCTAGTAATACTTTGAGAATTAAATGGGTTTCTTTCATTTGAAGGCTTGTTATCTTTACCACTGGAAGGCATAAAAAACTGAAACAGAAATCTATTTGTTTTCTTTAAATGTATTAATACTGTACTATATTGTTGATTTGCAATAACAATAAATAATTACTCTAGTGCAAAGGCTGCACGCTGTTAACACCCACAGTGTGTTTCATGAACGTTAGAGTTCACATGTTGTGGACATCTTTTATGTTTTAGATGTAAATAATACGTCTTAATACTTCAGCCCAATTTAGAGAATGCCTTTTCACATCCATTAAGTGCTCTAAGCCATTTCCACATGCATTCTCTCACACAAATAAGCATTATACATAAGTTATGGGATCTTGTTTACTGCCAACATCAGCCTTTGTGATCTTGGAGGCTGAGAAATGTGTGGAAAAAATGTTTTAATTGGCTTTAAAAGCCAATTGCTATCCTGGAGCAAAGCACAGGTTAGTTGAACATTAACTGCCTACTGATGTTCAATGACATTTAATCTGTGCCACAGCTGCATACGGTACATATCTGATCTACAAAATGCAGAGAGCAGTTTGGTGTGCTAAGGATTGTTGGTCTTCCCCTAGCATCCTCAGGGCTTTGGGGCATGAAGCAATACTAAATTGTTTCTTTCCACACTATTGCTCTCTTTCTGTGCAGAAAGATAATATGATAATATAGTTTGTTAAGTTGGTATATTATAATGCAGAATACAACTTGCACAAAATGAGCAGAACGCTATAGAACTGTACCACAATGGTGCATGCAGAGATCCATATTACATATTACATCATGATCCATATTGCTCTGCCCAAGAAACAGAGTAATATGGATCATGATATAGGTCAGTGTTCTGTTTCAGAACTGGGTGTAATTCCAGGCTTCTCCAAGAGTTCTTTTGGTGCCAAACACTGACACACATTATTGCTATAGCATATAGCATTAGTCAATGGAGACTAGACTGTGGATCTCCCAAGACACGATCTAGTACTCTTGCCAGTACAACAATTGGCTTTTCCTACTCTTCTAACAATCACACAACATTCTAGTATGATTAGACCCTGGGAAGGGCTATGCACACACTGACTGGCTTAGTTCTCAGAGGTTGTCATGGAGTTCAGTGGGCCAAAAAGCAACAGAAAAGTTAAAGTTGCTTCTGATTTCATGATCGACTGGGATCCTCAGGATATGAAACAAGTTTAGCTCTGAACCTGCAGATGTGTCTCAGTGCATAGCTTTACTTTCTCTCATATAAATGAACTGTGCATTTAAGGTCTGAGAGGGAAATGAAAGGCAAGATTTTTAGGCAATTACTGGGTTCCAGCTGATGCTGATGTATTCAACTGTGGGCAAGTTGGGCTACATGTCTCCAACAAGAAACTTTATTTGCCATTTTGCTGAAAATAACTGGCAGCAAAAGAGGGGCATCTTCTGCTCCAATAACCTTCTTGCACATTATTTTTTCTTGCTCAGTGTTGTGGTATCTTACAACCAGTGAAAGAAAAGGATGGACAAAACAGACAACTGGAGCTGCATATTAGGAAATGCTGCTATAAGTTCTATTGCTTCCACCATGATATTATGTGGGGGGAAAATAGCTTGGTGCCTGACAACATCAAGTCCAGGTGCTGTAAAGTCAAGAGTCAGGGTCTTGTCGGGATGAGTCTATGGCACAATGTATTGCAGTAGCCTAGAGCTTTCCAAACTTTTCATGTTGGTGACACACTTTTTAGACATGCATCATTTCACAACACAGCAATTCAGTTTCACTAGCAAACCAGAGGTTAAACTAACCCCTGATAAGAGATACAGACACATACATACATTGTAATAACAAAATGTATGGGGACACAACATATCTCATGAAAACCTTTCATATATTTTTTAAAATATATGATTTATAAATAATAACATATATTTCCAAGATTGTAGGCAACACACCTACACACTTCAGATGACACACTGATGTGTTGTGGTACACTGTTTGGAAAGCCCTGCAGTAGCTGATCTGAAAAGTTACTAAAAATGCATCAGTGTGGCTGGGCATGTTTGTGCAGGCTATGCCTTAGTGGGGGCCATTTTCCTCCGCCAAATCAACATCACCTTAGAACAGCAGGCAAGAAAACCTTGATGAACACTGAACAAGTTTGAGATAACTGAATCAAGTTTCCTTAAATAATGTCTCCCCTCTTACCTATTCCATTCTCCACAGTTCTGCAATCATCAGAGGAAGGCCTGAGGTATCTGCTGTGGATCTTTCTTGTTGATGGCAGCGCAGTGATGGGCTTTCTTTGTGGAATGTCCTGTCTCTTTTGGCACTTGAGGCAACTGAAGTCATCTGATTTCAGAGTCTAACTAGGGGCAGGGTTGGTTAATGGAGAACCACCAAGATGTATTAGCTAGGAAAGATTTCTGCCTGAAACCCTGGAGAGCTGTTGCTAGTCAGAACACTGAAAATACTGGGCTAGCTGGACTAGTTGTCTGTAATTACTGGAAACATATAATTTTACATGGGTTTCACCCAAACCATTGGCTGTTTTGAACTTTCTCTCTGGTATTGTATTACTGTGTTTTGTTAGGTTGTTTTGTAATGCTCTTGTAAACATCTTTGGGATTTGTATAAATGAGAAGCAATATAGAATCCAGAAGAATAATATGCAGCAGGCATGAGAAGCATGCAGCACTCCTGATATTAGCAGGTACACCCACGGGCTGTGTTGCTAGTGCTGCTGGGACTTGCAGTCTAACAACATCTGGCAGGCCAGATGATTCCCATGAGATCTATGGAGCAGTTTTGTATTTAGGTTTACTTCAAAATAATTCCCACAAAATAATCCCCCACATTTGCCACCACTTACTCCCTGGTAAATGTAAGATTATCCTGGCTAGGAAGGCATAACACACATACATTCTCCAGTGAGTGAACTATGTTAATGTTTTGTAACCATCTTCCATTCCCAACTGTGCAAGAATTGTCTTTGATTCATTACAATCACTTTTATTAATTACAGGGAATTCAATCTGGCTGAAAGCATTTCTGTTTCCTGGCACAGTCCACAGAAATAAAGACCCCATTATCTCAACTAGACAAATGATTTACAACTCTCTTTGGTATCATTTATGCAAAATTTACACAGTCATCTTTACATACAAATAATAGGCAAACATGCACATACACTCTGGCTTTCCATTACAACAACTGCTTTTGTGTTTTGGTTGTTAGCCATCATGGTAACACAGTTTTTATCGTCTTTGGCTTTTACTATTATAGTGTTAAGCCTTCTTGATTATGGAGTAGGACAATATTGGTCCCTTATGTTTTTGTCAAGAAGAGGATAATATTGTTTGGTTACTATCCAGTTATGGGAAACCTACACATGACAAAGATAAAAGGACTGCAAGCCCCCACAACATGTGATACAACTTACTCTGTGGTTACTACGTGTCTGTGCCTACTGCCTCTGCACACTGTTGGCTGCCACTAGTTTTGGGATATGGGGAATTACATGTTGTGGTTTTAAAACTTTGGGTAAGCTGAAAACAGTTTAAGAGAAGGGGGAATTCTGCATGAGGTTGCTATAAATTTCTCTCCATGATGAGCCTTGTGAAAATAATTGAAAGTATTTTGCATCTAGATAACCAAGTAGGACTTCAGCTTACTTTCTATTTATCATGCCTCTTCTTGTTTACTTGTCAAAGTGAGTATTTACTACCTGTGGTGTACGTTAAGACTGCTAATATTCTTCCAGGAGCTCAGATTGCTGTTTACTCCTGAAGAAGTAAACACTTCATACATGCAACATAGGATGCATCCAGACTAAAAGTCCAAAATTTTGTTCCTGTTCTATTTTCTGTCAGCTCTCCAGATCAATTTATTTTAACCCAAAATCCAGGATTTTTGAATTAGGCTAGATGAGCCCTAAGACAGTTGTCCCCAGCAACCCCATTTTAGAACTTGACTATATAGCCAAAGAACTATCTCAATTTATCAGGGATTGTCCATATTTTTTGCTACATGTCCCTGATAAAACTTTTTCTTCTATCTTGACATTTGGAAAAATGCTATGTGTAAAGTTAATTACTGGAGACAAGAGACACATTCTGGTATGCAGGTAAATGAATTGTTATGGGATTAGGGCTAGTCAGAATAACCTTTCCATTTCAACTCTATGCCTCTAAATGCTAACACATTCTGGATTCCTGGTACCAGTCTCATTCTTGACATTTAGGAAGTGCCCATGGTGCATATTTATAGTGGTTTGATACTCACTTTAACTGCCAGGGCTCCATCCTAGGGCATCCTGGGAGTTGCAGTTTGGGGAGGGACTTAGAATCTTCTAAAGAGAGTGGAACTCTCTGCTAGAGAAGTCTAAGTAGCTCTACCAAACTGCTTTGCGTGTGCAGTGTGGATACACCTCCAGCATATATTTCAGTAAAGCTGTCAGTACAGATGCCTAGAAGCAATATCTCTTAAATATTTGGCAGTCATTAACAATCTGGTAAATGTAGTGTTTCAATAGGAATAGAAATGGCCACAAAATGGAATAGGTGGTAGATGATGGTCACTGATCTCTTCTGGTTCTATGCTGGTACTGGAAAGGAAGCAGAGACTCAACTGTGATATCTGCTGGAAATCCTGTGACACTATAGGTTTCGCTAGACATTTGAAGGGGAGTAGAGGGCTCTTTTGAGTCTTACTTCTGTGAATCCTAATCTTAACACTCATCCTGCATATATGTGTAAACAGGCCTTAAAGTATGGTAATACTGTTATGTCTCCAGTTACTTTCTTGTAGAGAAGCTGAACCTTGATGGGTAGTGGAATTGCTGAAACTCTCCAGTGCTTGAAATGTGTGTGTACATGTGAGTGTGTACGTGTGACTGGTGTAGGCATAATGGTCTTGCTACAACGTGTAGTTCAGCCTTTAGCACAATGGAACAACTGGTCCAAATTTACCCGCTCATATACAGTTCTGACAAAAATCACCCCAAAGCTGCTATTTTTGTGAAGAAGAAACCAGTCTTAGCAAGAATGGGGGCTTACTCCACAACACCACAGCAACAGAATGGAGAGGCATTAGCATTGCAACAACAGCATGGGTTACCTGTGCTCCTACTTAAAAGTGAGAAAAACAGAACAAGTTCAGTTCTGTGTTTAACGTAACATACAACCTAATAATCCAAGCCTGTGCATATGTGCTCAGAAGTGTTTGATGAATCTAACCTCAAGCCTGTGTGTAAAGGCTTGAAGCTGTAGATGAGTTTTCAGCTGGCAAACTCTTACTATTGATGAATATTAAAGCTGCAGTGTTTACTTGATTAATCATTTAGGCAAACATAAAAGGCTTCTGAACGGCAAGATTGTTTTGCCTGCAATTCTGATATGAGCTTTTCTTCATACTTTAATAGAAATAAAACTTCACTGCATTCTGTTTTTTTTAATTGTATTATTAAGTGTATATATTGTTAACTTAGAAAACTTACGTAATTGGGCAGATTTTTTAAAATCAAAAACCAGATTTTCTTAAAAAAAATTCTTATTGTATACAGATCCTTTGACAATTATGGTAGCAACAATAATTTCAAAGAAGTATTCTTCCTTCCATAGACGGAGCAAATATCTCTTCTAAGTTATATTTTTGTTATTCTTTTATAAATCTAGTGTGTGCTGTTTTGAATGCAGGAATGCATCTAAAATAAACATTGTTTTTTTTAAAAAAACCATACTTTTTCCACATGCAAATGTATGCAAATAGAAATGATTCATCAATTATACCTCAAATGATTAATTGACTAAGATTTCTTTAATCAGAGAACTTTACTGCACATTCCCCATTTTGAGTGGGATGTGTTAGGAAGCTCTGAGAAAGCCCCACAGACATAAACAGCAGCTGCACAGCAATCATGGTTGGCACAGTAACTCAGCATATTATGAAGACAGTTGCTCTAGATATTATTGCAATGTCCCAGAATCAAGCTGAGCTTTCTTCCTTGTAATGAGCCCAAAAGCGAGTTCAGCAGAAACAATACAGTGACAGTATTCATGCTTTTAACACGAGGATTGGAGAATGGAAAAAGAAAGCTCTTGGCAAAGAAGGGAAATGTATCGCCTCTAGAAACGCTCCGACGTAGTACTATATTTGGCCTTGCAAGAGTAGTGTAAAGTTAACCTAATGGACCAGAGGATCTGGTCTCAAGCACCTTCTTAACAAGGTCAAAATACCAAGCTACAGGGGCAAAATTCAGCAGTACTTTTTCCAGGCGCTATGATTGGTTCAGTGGAGGAAATAAGCCAATACAGAGAGCAAAAATACAGCTGCAGGATGCATGCAGAATGCCAGCCAAAGAAGCAAGCCATCTGAATCCTCATGTGCAGAACATAGGCAGATGTGTTCCAAGTTTCTTTTTCATAATATTCTAATGATACCACAACCTGTCTGATCTTGGAAGCTAAGCAAGGTTAATCCTGGTTAGTACTTGGATGAGAGACTGCCAGTGAATATCAGGTGCTGTAGGCTATATTTCAGTGGAAGGAACTGGCAAAACCACTTCTTGAGTATTCCTTGCCTTAGAAAACCCTATTAAATTCATGGAGTTGCCAAAAAGTGACAGGCAACTTGAAAGCACATACAAGCATGCAGACAATAAATTCAAGCATAATCAAAAACCCTGCATGAGGATTAACCAGAGCCATCACTTGTCAGCATTATCATAATTTGTTCCACTCAAGTATCTCCCTCCAGTTACCAAGTGCCATTGTACATCCCATCAGAGAGAGGCACAACCAGTAACCAAGCACCCTGCCATAGTGTCTGGATGCAGCTCCAGCTGGAATCTCTCTTCCCTCCAGTTATCAGTTGCCACTGCTGATACATCAGAGGAAGAAGCAGCCAGCAAACCTTCTATTTTCTAACCACAGAGGTTAGAAAGGTTACATTTTTCAATTACTTCTTCCAACATCCCTAGCCAGTCAAAAAGTAATGCATCTAAGCTCTGCTTAGAAGCTCCAAGTTCTAGCTCCATAACCTACTGAATGACATATTACTTGCTGCACTTGGCAACTGGTGTCGTACCTCTCCTCCCTCCCTCTCCTCTTTAAATTGTAAGCAATGTCATCAGTATTATCTTTGTAAGACTTTCCATCCCAATTTCTTTTCCTTTAAGATTCTAAGTGTTATGTCTGAGTTTTGTAAGCTGCCCTAGGAACCTTTCTGGCTGAATTGTTGGGTAAAATCCTTTAAATCCATACATAAACTGCATGAATCCCTCAAATATATGGAATAATGGTATCAAAGGGCTTCTAAGTAGGACATAAAGCTGCTTTTCCTCCATTTTTCAAGACTACAAGCACTGTCCATTCCAAGGTTAACTTCAGTAGTATCTATCTTTGCAATTCTCTACTGTCTCTGATCCAGAGGCAGCCACTTACATAAGGATGTGCATCACGACTCAGTCAAGAAGATATGATTGAAGGGAGGCACAAGAAGTACCTTTCTTATAATTAATGTATCAATTACATCTAGCAATAGATAGGGACAGCCCTGCATTCTGTCTAATAATCTGGAGTCACTTGTGCAAGAATGGACAGGTAGAGCCATTCAAAAGATCTGTCTCATGGTTATAATTTTTTGCGTTATATTGTTGTTAACTGCTATTAAGTTGTTTTTGACTTACAGTGACCTTATGAATGAGAGACTTGCAGACTCAGGACCGTGGCTTCCTTGACTGAGTCTGTCTTTCTGTAATGCAATCATCCTCTTTTCTTACTCCCTTCTACCTTACCAAGCATTATAGTCTTTTCTAACAAGTTTTGTCTTCTTGTGGTATGTACAAAGTATGACAAAGTATGTACCTTAAAAGCACAAGATGTGTGTGTACATACATATACACACACACACTCAGGCAGTGCTTAGTTTATTCCCTAATTGCTCCTAAACTTCAGATTTCAAACTTTGCTGTGCCCTGTGAGAGAACACACAACAGTACTAGTACACAAATATGTTCTTAGTTCTATGAGAAGGGTTCTTCCTGAAGACCTCATACTTTGTGCATGATTGTGTTAAGGTAGCCTCAAGGTAAAAATGTCAAAGCAGGAAGATAACACGGGCTTGGAAACCATTATGAGTCAGTGGCAGAGGTTGGACTGGGTGGAAGGGGGGCAGGAGGGAGTTGGGGCTACCGCGCGACGGGTGTGGCCAGGGGGTGTGGGGGTGTGGCCAGGGCAAACGGGGACGTGGCTATGTGCTGGCATGCCCCAAAAACATTGCCGCCTGGAGCAAATTGCCCCCACATCCCTACGCAACTGTTATGAGTCACACTGCTTTCGTTGCTTTGTGAGTGATCAACATAGCACTTTCTGTGTTATCTGAGGAATTGTATAATAGTGATGTTGATGCAAGTCGATTGACTTCAGTGACTTGACTTGGATTTGGCACAGCAAAAATTACACACTGACTCATCTCAACTTGAGACTTGCATATTTTGAGTGACTGACTTGCTGCACTTGGTTCAGTAACATAACACATTCATCCAGAAACCTTAGAACTTACTGGTCACATGATGATCTGTCTCAAGCCCAAAGTGTGGATACATTTCTTAGAAGGAACAGCAAATGGGTTAGGCAATGGGCTTGAGGTGGGGTTGAGGTCTGCTTAGCAGCCTATCCCTGCTACATATAGGAGGAGCTTTCTAAAACTTTTCCTAAAAGCAGAAGGCAAGACTCATGCCCAGAGTGCAGGGCACGTATCTCAGAGGGGAACAGAAAATGGGTTAGGCAGTTGTCTTGAGGAGGAAGAATCCTTCTTTCTAAAGCTCTTGGAGCTTCCATAATGGAGAATAAGAAGGAGCCTGTTCCCCACTTCTGAAGAAACTTTCAGCTTTGCAAATGGGATTCTATTCCCCACTTCTGGGGCAAAATCACAAAAGTAGAGGACCAACACTACTTAAATTATTAAAACTGACTTTTAACTCTGTCCAGAAATTCTGGAATACAGGTTGGAGTATAAAGTTGTCTCCTAGACTTGAGACGTGACTCAAAAGTATCTTGCAAGGACTTGAGATTCGACTTGAGACTTGAAGATAGAGACTTGACACTTGATTTGAGATTTGGAGTAAAAGACTTAAATACATCACTGCATAATAGAGAGTCATGTTTGCAGGAAGATAAAATATAACTGCAAGTAACACAATAAGGAAAAAAGTGCCTGCCCCTAGTGTTAACTGTTCAAAGTACTACATCATCTCTCAGATATTGGAATATTGGGAAAGATAGGTCATGGGAGGGAACTGAGGCCCTTTCCTCACGGGGGGGGGGGCGAAACGGGGCGGCACACGCAGAGGCGGAGCTTACCAGCTAGCGGGTTGCTCCGGCCCTGTGGGGAGTGCAGTTTTGCTGCTCTATACGCCGCTGAATTTCGGCGGCACTCGGCGGCGTTCGGCAGCGCCCAAAATGGCAGCCGGTGGCTTCCGGTGGCGCTCCACCAATCAGGGCAGCACGCCAGCCAGAAGCCTGCCCACGGGCAGATCTGCAGGGACGTGCTACCGTGTCTCTGCAGTTCTTCACCGGGGGCTGCCACGGAGCAGCGCGGGCGAGTTTCATAAAAACCACTTGGGAAGGTGGTTTTTATAAAACTCGCAGCGCCACCCCCGTGGCTGTGCTAGAGCAGTTTGAGGTGTAGAGCCTCACTTTTCCCAACTGCACTAGCGCACCCCGCGGTGAAGAAGACCTCCTGGAGAGGTCGCCCTAGCGTGGGCAATATACCCGTGCGGAAAGGGCCTGAGCCAAATTTGGTAGGCAAAAGCAGGGACAGGATAAGTGGAAGTCCAAAAACTCCTATGCAAAATGATGTTTCCACAGTACAAAGCTGGTATTCTGAAAGAAATATTGGAATTGTGGGGACTGAGGGGCATGGAATAGCATGAGGGCAAACAAAGAGAAGGACCAAGGAAGTATGGATGTGTATACTCATTTGTATTTCTCCCTCTGTCTCATGTACCAAAACTTTCAAAAAATGCCTGTCCTTTCCTTTCCTCCTCCTTGCCTTTCTCAATGTGTTTTGAGCTTTTCATCACGGAGTTAAGTGTGAGACTGCATCTGCTTCAGTTTTATGGAGTCTTTCCTCTATATATTTTCTTCTCAGCAGAATGACTTACATGTATGGCATGACACACTAGGTCCACAGTGGAATATTTAACAAGGGAGTCCTGTAATTCATAAGTGAATAACTGGGTCACACATCTATTAACTGGGTCTTCGCTGTGGTTTTTTTGTCTCACAGGAATCATAGCAGATTAGCTCAGACATCAAATCAGGGCTTGACTGGAGCTTTTAAAAGACAAAATGACATGAGAGTTAAGAAGAAAGAAATAGTGTCTGTACAGACGAATGTGTTTAGGCTCACTTATCTGAAAGGCAGCTCTGTTTTAGAATACAGGGCAGCTGAAAATAGTATTTGGGAAATCAAAATGCATGATGACTGCATTTGTAGCACCCATTCCTCCTTACTTGTAATCCCCAAATTTTCCAAAACTGTGCAGCTGTTAGGGAAATTTTTCTTCTATGGATCTAATTAGCATATCAGTAAAGTCCTTTTTGGGAGTATTCATGCACAGTACTTGAATATTTCCTAAGTAAACACTCATGTGCATGAAGTAGCAAGGCTTAAATTTGAAACTGAAGAAAGAAGGAGGGAATACATCTCCAAGTGCTCAGTAAATGGGTTTTATTTATTTGTTTTATTTTAGAACAAGCAAATTAAAAAAATAAGAAAATAAAAGCCATCTATTGAGCACTTAGAGATATATTGTCCCATTTTTCCTTAGAGTCTATTGTGTGTCCTCCAGTATTTGCTTCTTGTAAGACTTAGATTTGAGCACAGAGTGTCATGTCACCAAGATGCTTGGGAGATGCTATAATTATGCATGGCATGTTTCACGGACATGCATTCCACCTGTCTGTCTTACACGCAACTCCACAGATGAAATTAAAATATCTGGAGCATGATGTTTACACACAGAGCTGCTGTGCTACTTTCTGCTTGGTACAACAGGACTCTGAAATGAGCATGTACTTTTTCACGCAAATACTATTTGAGTCTAGTTCCCCACTAAACACTCATGAGGGGTTAGTGAGCATTTTGCTAAGTTTGGTTTGATCAGAATTTAGCAAGATTCACAAAATTCAAACGTAGGAGAAAATGAAATTGATTGCCCATCCTACCAGATCCTTGGATAAAGTCTTGCTAGGCTAAGATTAGAAGAGCTTGGAAATGTTACCTTTTTGGACTATAACTTCCAGAATTCTTAGCCAACCGTGTTGGCTTGGGCATTCTGGGAGCTATAGTCGAAAAAGGTCAATATCAGGAGTTTCCAGCTGTATAGGAACCTTGACTTCTTCTTACATGCAGCTTCCCCCCACCTATTGAACTTTGCTAAGATGTCTTGTCTTTAAATGCCCTAGAGGCCTGTCACCTGCTTTTACAGCATGTCTGGCAAGTGGCCTTCCTGCTGTCATTTAGCATCACAGGAAATAGCTCTCAAAACTTGCCCAGTGAAGTTGAAAATAACAGTTTCGTTTCTCCACTTGCAACCTCTGTCTTCATTTGACTGAGAAGCTTTGGAAAATATATAGTTTGCTCTCATTTAAACATCCATAGTTAATTTTGAAAAATGGCTTTTAAGAAACATGCAGCAGTTCTTTTGAACTCCTAAAACATGAGGTTTTTTTTCTCAATGAATATACTCAAGATACTTTTGCAACACACTTCCCACCCACCATCTCCAGAGAACACCAGACAAATTTGCCCTGGAATGAATAGAGCTTTTAGTACCTTGGCATTATTTGGTGGATTTTTTTTTGTTATTTTTAAATTTTTCTTTCTTTTTTGTTAACCTCTGATTTTTCATTCCCTTTGCTTAATTTTATTTGGGGCATGGTTTCTTTTGTTTGTTTTCTTATCTTGAGCATCTGTTTGTATGGTATGAAGGTGATGACAATCTCTAGTGTTTCCTTTCCTGGGGATTGGAATTTTATTATTTCCAGTCTATGGGCTATTGTTTTGTTTTTCTATATTATTTTGGCAGATTTTTGTTGGATTTTGGATGGATTTCATCTCCATAGCTAGAAACATCTGTATTGCCTTCTGTACCTGGTGATTTTTCCCCTTTCCTTTTGATTTGAGAGCAGTTTCCATTTTTCTTTCTAAAATTAGGAGTTCCTTGTCAAAAGGTTGTTCCGTGGAGGAATCTGCCATCCTTTTATCTGTTATATAGTTCTTAAATCAATGTATTACTTCCATTATCTTTTCCTTGACACATACTCTGTTCCTCTATTAGTCATATAGCATCCTCTTCTTGGTTTAAATTTTCCTTTCATTTCTTAGATCTTGTGGGAGAGGTCTCTTGTTCTCCCTTTTTTGTTATTTTCTTCTAATTTTTTGCATTAATTATTGTCATAGTTCTCTTTGTTCCTACATACAGGTCTTATCTGCAGCTTACCTATCATTGCTGAGAGGAGAGCTTACCTATCAGTACTCATTTCTCTTCATGTGTAGATGCAATCAGTGCAGATGTAATGCTGGAGGTCTCATCTGGCTCACGTTACTTCTGAGCAGGGCCATGAGGGTGCATCTCTGTCCTTTCCCCATCAGTGAGGGAAAATGGGAGAGTGCACTGGTCTTCCCTCCATCTTTCTGAACTGAATTGGAGAGTGATTCATGAGAGTCATGATTCATGAGCTCTAGACCAAGTTTATCTTTTAAAAAGTTTAAGTGAGTTTATAGCTTGTTCATTATTCATTATAAGGAAAGTTGCAGTTGCAGCCTTGGGAGCACTTGCAGGTATCCAATGGCACAGGAATACGTTCTCTTGGAGTTTAGCTTAGGTAGACAAACACCAGTTACCAAGATCTTGTCAGTTATTGTCAGAACAGAATAAACTCATAACAGATAATCCCAAGTACTCACTTTCCTGGTTTTTACTGGCTACACCCGTGGAATCAGGACAGGTTGCTTGTATTCTAAGAAAAGAGAGCCTTAATGTCCCCCCCGCCCCCCGCCCCCTGCCCCAGTGCCTCTGGTTGATTCAGTTCCTCTGGCCATCCGCATCTCATGATGTTAACCTTTTCTTGACAAAGCTGACCTGTCTGTTTCTAATGCAGGACATGTAAGACTGTAATGCAGGATGATGGCTAAGCATAAAATACTAACATCTGTTATCACAAGGACAACAATGATGCTCAGTAGAATTAGCTGGTAAAGTGAAAGTTTCTGGCTCTTAATAGTTTAACAATAGTTTTTTTTTTAATGCAAGGAAAATTATCTCTTCTATGACTAGTTATGTTGATTACTTTCTTCTCAGCCCTTGTAGTCATCGCCTGAAAAAGAAATATAAACTGATTGTCTTTGATGAAGTGTTTGTGCATTTCTACTAGATGTTGAGAGTTTTCTGTTGTAATCCTTGATCTGTAGTAATTCAAACATAGGTTTATACTCAGAGTGCAGAGAATATAAGTTCTAATAGTAGCATTAGAAACTTAATGAAAAGAGATTAAAATGCTAAGGGAAAAGTCTAGCTATTGATTATTACAAAAAAAATTTAAATAAGATATTCATGTATTAATTTGTAATTAAAAATAAATTCAAATTATTTAAAATATATCCAAATCCCTAAGAAAATGCATTAGATTATTGCAAAATATTGTTACTAAAATATATAATATTGCTTATATCTAACATTAAAAATAATTTATTTTAATATTTTTGTTGATTTTTAATGAGGTGGGGATAATGAATTAAGAGAGCTATTTTAACTAACTATTTAACTATTTTAACTAAAATATGTGCTTGCTGTACAGAGTTAGCAGAACGTTCTTTTGATAGCCCTCTGATGGCAGAACTGTTTTGCTGGCTTAGATTTGCCAGAAGAACCAAAAAAGATGCAGGGTGAGGGAGTAGCAAAATTATGCTATATTAAACCTACTTCAGCCCACAGACACAGCCGCAATACTACCATAAACTTAGGCCAGGGTGAGGGTAGTCCTAAGTATACTTCCCTCCAAGGCCTTTGTAGATGTATACTGCAAGATGCTGTACAGAAGTCCCAAATTTGTTCACAGGTACTTGCTTCTGCAACTGTCACTGAGTATTGTGGGACTACTTCTGTGTGAAAAAATGTGTACCATCGTAGTGCATGACAGGCCAAACTGCAAATAGTAAATGCAACATTTGCTGTCCTCTTATAAAGACAGGAGTGCCTTTTTAGCTCTTCTCAGGATTCAAATTTTTTTTATTTGATTAGCTATGTTGCTGGTTATAGTCTATTTCCAATGCATATTGTTTAATTTGATTTGACTACATCCGTAAAGGAAATTCTTAGTGTTCATTGAATGAGCAAGTTAGCATATGGTAAGAAGTAAATTCTGGCAAGTTATAAAAAGGCATGCATTACTATCGATTTACTTTGTACCTGGCCCTTAATTTAATAGCTAATTTAAATGGGAGCATAATGAGAGTTTGCCGTATTATCTGGTTCTTTTTTATGCCTTTAGACATGCAGGCAGTGTGTGATTGCAGAAGAGCTAATATAATAATATGCACAAGAGACCAGCATAAAGCAGTGCATTAAATTTTACCTAAGAGGAGATATTTGTTTTTCATTAGATGAGCTGCTTTCATACTGAGGGGAAAATCGCTTTGTCTAACGGTGTAAATGTTGCTCATGTTGAACCATTTTTCCAGCTTCAGCACCCCTTAAAAGTGTGAGGAAGTCCGCTCTGGTGAATGTCTTCTGCTTTCACTTTAGTGTTCAGGAAAGATATATCAGTTAAAAGCATATTAACTATTAAACACAGCTTAGTCCATTTAAATAAAGACCAGTTAAAAGGATTGTATATTATGAGACAGAATTCATGCTCCTTAGAATGAACTAGAATCCTTGGTATATTGACAGCAGGCCTTGATTTGCTTCCATTTTTGGCAGCTATGTCACCATTTATACACCAGGTTACACATTGTTCTTATGCTTCTGGGCAGTAGCACTTTAGGCAGCATGTTCTCACAGATCTTGTGTCACAGCAGGAAAGAGCAAAGAACAAGGTTATCTAGATTGCCGTCTGTATTTTCACTTGATGAATCCTTTGTTAGAACTGCATCTTTTATGTGCAGCTATTATTTCGTGATCATGGGAATGCAGGAAGCTGCCTCATATTGCGTCAGGCCATTGATCCATTTTGCTCAGTACTGACAACTCTGATTGACGGTTTAATAGAATTTCAAGCAGGATATCTTTCTAATCCCTACCCCAAAATCCTTATTATTTCCTGATGACCTCCCATGCAAGTACTAACCAGGCTTGACTGTGCTTAGCTTTTAAAATTAGGTGAGATTGGGTGAATTCAGCATGATACGATAATTCAAGTACTATTGAAGTGTCATATTTGGAAACTCCTTTATAACTCCAGTGACTTGCTCAGATGTTTCGGGATGTTGGTGCCAATGCTACATTATTGTTGTTGTTATGTGCCTTCAAATCGTTTCCGACTTACGGAGACCCTAAGTTGAACCTATCACAGTGTTTTCTGGGGATGAGAATATGTGATGTGCCTGAGGTCATCCAGTAGGTTTTTATGGCCAAGTGGGGAATTGAATCCTGGTCTCTATGGTCATGGTCCAATGCTCAAACCACTACACCATGCTACTTTTTCTAGGCATGCATGCATCCATTAGTTGTGCTTTTTCTCATATTTATTCTCAAGTTCTTTCCATACAATTCTTGAAGAAATCCATGAATTCAGGGAAAGTTGTTATTGCCAAACAAAACAAACAACGTTCTTAGCCATCTGCACTGGGCAAATTCAGAAGGCATAGCTGTTCCCAACATGGAGGGGAAACGGTTCTATTTGCCTGCCATGGTGCTGTTAAAGGTGGGGAACCTGTCATAAAAAGAGGGGCAACCATATCATTAATGTGGCTGAATTCACAAGCATTCACAGCTAGAATCTGAAGAGCTAAGATTCAGCATCCTCTACCTGGGTGAGAAAAGCTGTTAGTTTTATCTTCCACATTCATACTTTAAAAATCTCAAGTTCTTTCTGTAAATATTTTCAAACCTCAGAAAGTTATTATCAAAATGAAACCAAACAAATTTTTTATCTACCCTTAGCTGTGGTAGTCCAGGTCTGGAAGCCTTATGCCATCAAATCTACTGAATGTCAGGAGACTGATTTGAGCAAATAATACCCGAAATTAGCTTCTGTTCATTTACGTGGCTCAGATTCAGAATGTGTAACAAGATAATATGGAAGATTGCCTCTGAGCATGCATTTATGTAACCATCACATGCTCAAAGGAAGCTAGGGATCACACTAGCCTGTTGTCTTGCAGCAGTTGCATTATTTAAGGAATGAAAACATACTGGTATAGAAACAATGACTCTCATATAGTCTCCACAATAGTGCTATGTTGGTGGTTTGGTGATGCATGTTCTTGCAATTATTCTCCCACACCACCGTACGGACCCTGTATCCTTTTCCCTGCCCATGTTATCTAGCACATGTGCTATATTGTTTTCTTTTCTTCTTTGCACAGTTTCAGCATGTTGGGAGACATCCTCCCCATTATTTTGGCACTGTACTTTCCTGTTATGCCACCATTTCAGCATTTTGTTCTTCCAAAGTCATGGCTGGCTGTTTTGCTGCACTGGCATAATTGTGAGATGCTGGCAACCACCAGGGCTTATTACACCAAAAGTTAAAAAAAAGGTGGGGGGATGGAGTAAAAACAACATTGTCCACCTGCAACATGATGTCCTCTTTGCCCAGACACCAGAAGTGCCATGAGCTCACCCTGCTTGGTGATAGGGAGGAGGAAATGGGAGAACAACAGCCACTAATACCACATGACTGCCGCAATATGGGAACTGCATGACCCATGAACTGCAACAGAATGAAAGCATCACATCAATAGACAAGAGTGGAAGTACAGTACTATTGGAGCTATTCATGGGTATTTCCTGTGAGCAAAAAGAGACGATCCAGTAAGGATAGTAATGCAATTCAACAACAAGAGAGTGATGATGTCATGTGATACGGAAAGATAAAAACTAGTGTCAAAGTGCTATATTTATGTAGTGTGAAAGAGACCCATACCATGTAAAATAGGCCAAAATCAGACATTTTCTGAAATAGTCAGAATCTGTTGATTCTTTCCTGGACTTGCATGAAACTGTTCAGGAGGCCAAGATAAACCTAAATACCAAATTTGGTTAACATTGGTTCATTAATGTACATTGTAAGGTAAAAATACAGTATCTGAGGGGTTTAGAAGGCAGCCAAATGTTTGACTGGTCATGTCCAAAAGCTTGTTACAGTCTATGTTTGATCCTATTAGATAATCAAGTTTGATGAAGGATGTCATATTAAAAGAAGAGTCAATACAACATAAATGTTAAGAGGCATGTATGAAGAATCTACAAACTAATATAGAAAAACTGGCAGGAAAATGCAAAGAAACTGGATCTTAAAAAGTGCATAAACAACCACAGGCAAAGTGTTATGAGAGACAATTTAGAGATTAGCAAAATCAAGAAAACTCTCGTATATAAGAATCAAAAATATTATGAGCTTGGCAATAAGGCTTCTAGCTTGTTGGCAGCTGCATTATGCTCCAGACAAAGGAGTAAAACAATAAACACATTAAAGGACAACGCAGGTCATGAAGCCCTCTAATTCAGGTTATAGCCAAAAATATTTTCAGACTAGTATCAACAGGTGTTTTCTTCAAAGAATCCTAGTATAGATGACATTAAAAACTGTCATAGTAAAATTCAGATTAAGCATTTCTCATCTACACACAGAGAACTAAATGCAAAAACTGCTGAAGAGCAAGTGTAGCAAATAATTAGTGAGTTAAAATATAACACAGTCCCAGGACCAGATGGCTTTTCAGCAGCCTTTTATAAGAAGTGCAGAGATTTTCTGATACCTAGACTGACTAGACCATGTAATAATATTTTGGAGGTGAAAGCATTCCAGATTCATGGTGAAATTTCAGAGTTATAGTAATTCCAAGACTTAGAAAGAGTAGTACAAAGCTAGAATCATACTGTCCAGTCTTCCTACTGATTCAAGACCAAAAGCTGTTCAGTATAGCATTAGTAAGAAGACTGAATAATATAATCTCTGATTATACACCTCCTGATCAATCAGTTTTTCTTTTTGAGGTCACCGTGTTTCAGATCCAATTAGGTGAATACTTAATGTTGTGATACGTAGCAAGTTTCACAGAAAACCACTTGGGATGTATACATTATATGCCCACAAGATTTTTGATTGTCTTGGGTGGAGCTTTCTTCTTAGAGTTCTCAAGGAATAAAACACAAATGATTTTAAAAAAATAGGACGAAGTTATATTTCAACAACTACTGTGAGAGCTAACAACTGTGATTCTTCAGTTTTTCATTATCTTATGGTACAAAGCAGGGATGCCCACTATATCCACTTCTGTACATTAGTACATTAGAATCCTTGATTCAACCATTAGGTCCTTTCTGCATTACACTGTTATAGTGCTATTATTCCACTTTCAACATCCTATGGAATCATGGGGTTTGCAGTTTAGGGAAGGGCATTTAGAATTCTCAGTCAAAGAGCTCTTTGGCAAACTACAAACCCCAGATTCCACAGGAAGTTGAAAGTAGAATAATAGAAGTGTACCAGTGTAGTGTGGAAAGGCCTTTAGAGCCAAACCAGTAATAAGAGGATATAGAATTGGACATAGTGAACACCTTGCTAGTTTGTGTGCAGTTCATGTGGCTTTATTTTTAGCTAACCTTAGTGAACATCTGCAAAAGTATTTAGAGAAGTAAGTTACTATGGTAAATTAGCAGGACTAGCTAAAAATTCTAAAACTGAATCCCTTCATATAAATGTTTGCTCATTGGTACAAACAATAATGGATCAGACTTTTCAAATTAAAACACAATTAAAACACCAAATAAACCCAGGGCCAAAATTTAGGCCCCAAAACCATTTTAATTGGTTTCTGCCCATATTCTGGAAAATTCATTAAAATTATTATACAAACAGTATAGAACACTACTCCTGATCTTCTAAATGAAAGGTACAGGATCAGAACTTTGTTGGAGGGGCAGTGCTTCTAGGGGCACCCACTGGCATATGTTGTGGGACTGCCCAATCATTAGTTCGTTCTGGGATTTAATTATTTAAGAACTTTTCTTGATACTGAAGTCGTAAAGGATCCTAAGCTATGTCTGCTGGGTCTGTTTGAAGGAGATAGCAAAAGTCTAAAGACCTTGCAATATTTTGTATTGTGGCAGGTTGATTGATAACAGCTCAGGGAAGAAAGGATGATCACAATTATTTACCATCTATACAATGTAAAAAGATATGATTAACAGCTAATATGGAAAAATTGTCTCATAATATCTTATTGAGTAAGTGAAAAGTTAAACCAGATGCATTTTATTTAAATTGGTATCCATTTATTTAATATCTTAACAATGTAAATACAGGTACAAGTGTTCCAGATAAATACAAGGTAGAATGGCAAAAATACGAGGAGAAGGAGTAATGTGGATAATTTGGACTGCTCTGTTTTATTACAGACTGTATTATAATTTTATGTTTTACATGATAGTGGGAATTCTGGACCAGAATTAAATTTACACCATTCTTTTCTTTCCTTTTAAGTTGTAGAATTACAGTAATTGCTGAGTGGGTGGAGGGATAAAAAGGGAAGGGATTATTGTTATTTTGCTTGATGTTATGCTTTACAATGTAATAAGAAGTAAAGATCTATTTAAAAAGAGAAGAAAATTTGGTGAGTGTGGTCAAATGTGGATTTGTAAAGTATAGCAAATGCACAGAAAGACAAACATTTGAAATTACAATACAGATGACTATATAAACGATGCAGTCTTTTGTTGTTGTGTGCCTTCAAGCAATCTCCAACTTATGGTGACTCAAAGGCAAACCTGTCGCAGGATTTTCTTGGAAAGATTTCTTCAGTGAGGGTTCGCCTTTGCCTTCCTCTGAGGCTAAGAGTCTGTAACTTGTCTAAGTTCACCCGGTGGGTTTCCATGGCCATGGGTGGATTTGAACCTGGTCTTTAGAGTCATAGTGCAGTGCTCAAACCACCACACCCCACTGGCTCTCTTATGAGTTTACTATACTATAAATTGAGGCCAGGAGCATGCCTGAAGTTTGAGATCTTGACGGCTTTCTCTTAGTCTCACCACCTCCACAGCTGTGCTTGGTGAAGACACAAGAAAGCCTTCTCTGTGGTCGCCCTAGGTTGTGGAACTTCTTTCTGTGGCCAGCTAGATGGTCTTCCTCTCTGCTCATGTTTCGACATCAGGCAAATATATTTTTATTTTAGACTTTTGGCCACTAATTAGTTGTTGCAGAACAGAGTTGTAATTCCAGTCTTGGATTTAATATGGTAGCTTATTTAACTCTTTTCTAAATTGTTCTTTAGTGTTACAGTTGATAGGTTTTTAGCTGTACAGTATTCTGTTTTAAGTCATGTTGAGAGCCCTGGTGGCGCAGTGGTTAAATGCCAGTACTGCAGCCACAAGGTTGTGAGTTCGATCTTGCTGGGCTCCAGGTTGACTCAGCCTTCCATCCTTCTGCAGGTCGGTAAAATGAGTACTCAGCTTGTTGGAGGCAGTTAGCTAACACATTGTAAACCACTTAGAGAGCACTTAGCTGATAAAAATACACATGCTATTGCTATTGCTATGTTGTAAGCTGCACAGGGTCCAGCACTGGGAGAAAGGAGGGGGTATAAAATAAATGAGGAAATAAATAAATAATTTGTGAGGAACAGGTGAGAGTAAATTTTACATTCCAGAGGAAAGTATGCAGTGCAGTATTCCGGACAATCAATATCTAATTGGGAAAAGGATGTCATTTGCCCACAAGTATTTTAAGATTCTCATCAGTCCTTCAGGCATTCATATGGCTGAGCTGGCAATCCATTCATGTTTGCAGCAGGATTAAACCTCATTGCAATTTTGTCCACTTGGATTTTCTTTGAATTGTAAAAATATTAAAATATATAACAGTGCATACCTACACTACATAGAAAATTATATGTTACCAATCTCTCTCCATTTTTTTAAAAAACATTTTTATTAAATGATCTCTCTATGTTTTTAATATAACAGCCCGGTTTTGCAACAGATCAGATCTGTAGTTTGCTTTGTTCTGCCCTATGTGTGCAAACTGGAGGAAATGTATTTGACAATTGATACAAATTAGCATACTCATCTACTTTGTTTTTCTCTCCAAAGAGATCAGACAATGGGCAATAGTTTCTAATATGTAGTGTACAGCTTCTTGCAGTTATGATCATTTGAGTTATGACCACTCCCACCACCACCCTTTTTTTTTTGTTCAGAGGTTGGGAGCAGAGACTACTGCATTTATCCATCCCATATGTCAAGATGTTTTCCTATACTTTTGCACCTTTCAGTAGAAATAGTCCCATTAAAAATAAAGGGGCATGAAATCACTGGGGATCCAGCAGTAAATTGGTTTTGCTGTGTGTTGTAGGATGCTGAAGGAGGGGAATGCAGCTAAAGATTCATTGTAGAGGCTCATGTGTACATGTTGAAAAGCTAACTGTAAATCATTTAAACAAAAATAAACCACAGGTTGTAATTTTCCCCCTTTGGAACTAATGCAGTTCTTTGGAAAGAAAAGTATATTCTTTCCGAGTCCATGGGAGATTTCCCATCCCACAACCTTGATTAAGCCTGTAGAACTATTAAATGTGTAGTAATTTTGAAGTCATGCTGGTGCAAAGAGGAGGTGGTGACACACTGTGTAAATGCAGTAGTGTTTCATCTCAGGAGAACAAAATTCAGCTTCAAATGTGAAATTGCTTTGGCAGCAATGGTCTAATAGAGATGTTTGTTCCTTCCGAACTGCTGTACAGTCTTGAATATTTGACATGGGGAGTTACTGTGAACTTGGGAGACCCACTGCAATTAGAGGTGAAAAGGTAGAAGTAAGAATTCCTGAGGACTGCTTTGCACTTGAAATGTGGGAGAAGTATTTTACAATGAATGGAAACACATCTCTCCCTTCTTAATTCCAGAATCCACCTGCTTTCCTTCCCCACTGACCCACAGCATAGCTATATCTTAGATGCCTCCCCTCAGATTAAAGCTGTTAAATAGTAACTGCTGGGGAATATGGTGGTGGAAGCATTACTGACAGACTGTAGAAAGAGTGGGAGTTGATTGCACATTGCTGAAAACCTGAAAGAAAGCCAGTATGATATAATTTCACTCAGGGACTCTATTGCTATGGCAACAAAGAAGAGCCCCTTTAAAAAGGGTTCTAATATGAAGTATTACAAAAGCATAATTAAATTTCTTTGTTAAAGTTTCTGGATTATAGCTTGTTGATTTAAACATGTTTTTTGGGTGGGGGCAGAATACTATTTCTTGATCCAAGGCATCAAAGCTACAGGGTCTTTGCCAAAAGCCCCCCTCCCGTTTCAGTGTTATTTACATTCAAGCCAAACACAGCATGGAAGTGCTTCTGCTTCCATCTTCAATTTGTTTTCTGCAAGACAACATCTTTTCCTTGACATGACTAAGATATTTGAGGACGGAAGCACTACTCTAAAACACCTGCAATCACCATAGCAAACAAACATAATTTTGTCTATAAGGTCACCCTTTGTCTGAGCCATGGCTTAGACCTAGGGATTTGTTTTTGTACTCAGGATTGGACTAAGATATATAAATGAACAATAAAGAGTGCAGTTGTTATTATTTCCCATCAAATAGATTTCTACTTATGGTGCCTCTATGACTGAAAGACCCGTGAGAGTTGTCAGCTGCCCTGCCCAGGTCTTGCAAACTCAGGTCATGTTGGATTCTTGCAAGAGTTCAGGCCTGATTAGCTCTAAGACCACTCATTTGTCTTTTTAGCAGTCTGTGGTACCCATAGAACTCTTTTCCAGCACCATATTTCAAATGAATTGATTTTCCTCCTTCTCAGCTTTCTTCTTTGTCCAGCCTTTCACATTATACATAGAAATTGGAAATACTATGTCATGGATTATTCCGACTTTGCTATTCAATGGTATATCTTTGCACTTGAGCATTTTATTTAGTTCTTTCATAGCTGCCCTTCCAAGTCATAGGCCATTTCCACACTAGGCTGTTATAGCGCTATGATTCCACTTTCAACATCCTATGGAATCCTGGGGTTTGCAGTTTAGGGAGGGGCCGCCTGTACAGAGGAAAAGGGCTTACTTTGGAACATGTCAAACTAGGGCTCATTTGGGAGCAGCATTTTTGGGCTGGGGCAACTGTTCTGGAGCATGTAAATTCTTATTTTTCCCCCCAAAAGTAGCTCAAGGGTTACATTGCAGTCCCTAAATTGCTGGAGCGTGGGAGCCTTATCTCATAGGAGCCTGCTGAAATGTTCCGATTAACCCTGGATAATAGCCTTTTTGTATTCTAAAGTTATAAAGGCAGTGAATGTAGATAGGGTCTCTTTTCAGTTGTGGCATACCCATGTATGAAATTCCCCCTCCCAGCAAGGTTCATCTGGAACCTGATCTAATATCCTTTCAGCATCAGATGAAGGCCTTTTTAGTTGCCAGGGACTTTAAGCATGTCCTCAAAGATGGTTTAAGAAAAAGATTTTACCAATCTGTTTTTCCTGCCCCTGTTGAGTTAACCAGAAACATATTTTAAATTAGCATTGTATTTGGTGATGCTTTTCATCAAATGCTGGTATAAGTAACCTGAAGAGTGGCACATAAATGGCTTCCATAGACAGGCAAACTAAATAGATATCCAGTCAAATCCTCATGCCAACTGCAAGATCAGCTGAATCTACAGCATCATAATGACAATTGCAGGAAGAATAATTAATCAGTCATGTTCAATCACAGTAGGAGCAAACAAGCAATTTGAAAAGATGATGTCTGTATATTTTTTGTAGCTAAGGTAGCCTCATATCTCAAGAAGGAAAAAAAAGTGTATCTACGTAGCCTAACAGTGTAATCCTATGGCAGAGGTTGGAAAGGTTATTTTTTTGGACTACACTGGGAGATGCTAGCAGTGTGTTCTGGGGAGCTGCAATCCAAAAATAGAATTTTTCCAAACTGTGTGCTGTTGTCCCTGAAACATTGTCTCAGGGGCCATAGTGTGAATTAGAAATCTCTCAAAGGTCAGAGGACGAGAAGCTGTAGATCTGTTTTAGTATCTGAGGATTTTATTAAAAAAACAAAACAAAACCCAGAAAGCAGCCATGAGCAGCAGGAAATGGATTTTACCTATTTAAGTTGTGATTATTCTACTTTTAGAAAGCCAAGCTGATGGATATGGAAGGAATGAATCATGTTTTTTGACTGATAAATGCTGTAGTGTATTGCTGTAGTATATTGTTTTCGTGATAGTGAAGAGCTAATATTGATTAGATGTATTGATGTGATATTATGGCACATGGAATGTTGTTCATGAGTGTGGCACATTCCCTCTCCAGGTGGGCCCTGAAGTTCCAGTACACCAGTCACGCATGTGGTCCTTTTACCCTTAAGATCCCTCCCTTGTTATGTTACTTGGGCCTTAAGGCGAACACTCTGTTAGGCAAGTGAATGTGTTGATCAGTAGGTTTGGGGTGGTAAAGCACAACCAGTTGTCCTTTTTTGTTATTAAATTAGAAAATAAAAACAATAAAAGATTTATTATATAACAAACAAACATCTGGCCTTATGCTAGCTTCACACACAGTGTACCTCAGTTTCAAACCAAGCAACACTTCTCCCTGAATGCCTTCCACATTCTCAGCTCCCCAAACCCCAGTAGGATTTTGTCAATTCCTCTCTTTCTAACTTTATTTCTGACTGGCCCTAACTCTTTTACAGATAAGCCTCTACGTTATGCCCTTTCCCATATAGGCCCTGCTCACAGCATTCCATGAGTTGCGATTGACTGGTACTACCAAATCTTTCCCAGCTCTCACTGCACGACCATCCCATCCTCTGGAAGAACTGAGTAGTCAGGAGGTTACAGGAATGTCTATGAGACAAGGAAAACTGGGTGATTTTGTTGAAAAGCAAATCCCACACAAGCCCCCCAAAGGAAGAGTAACTTATTGAGCAATTTGCTGAGGGCTGGATGAAGTCCCAGAGGTTTTAAAAGATAAACTGCAGGGATCCCCCCAGGACAACATGGCTTGAAGGAAGGAAGCAAAGGAGACAATGACATGAGAAAAAGGAATGTGACCAATACGTAGGGACTAGTTTGAAAAAAAGAACAGAGTGGTTAGGGTTACGGGGGCCATTTCATATATTGGAGGATTTTGACCAGCCAACACTTTAGCTGTAAGCTTCTAGTTATAAAATGATTCCTCCTTTCTCTATGGAAACTACAGAAAGTAAAATACCTCCAGTTTTATTGGGCTTTCCATAAGATGACAATAAATGTCAAATATCCAGGTCCCCCCCCCAGCATCCCAACTCTCATTAAATTAAAATTTTCTCTTTTCAGGTCAGCAACTACAGCAAACAACCACATGACCTTCACACTTCATAAGATGTTTACCAGGAATTCCAAAGGCAAAATCAGTTTACAGCTCTTGTAAAGCTATTTTTGCTTTGTAAATGTCCTTGATTACTAGCTAAGGACATAGTGCATCAGTCAGCTGTTTTCATTTTGAAGGCAAGGTTGCATTTATTGCAGGCATGCAAGCAACTGGCCAGATAGTATACTACTTGTACAGGCTGAATTGAGCAAGATGACTTCAAGGGTCCATATCCTTTGATCTACGGTATTCAGCTCATAGTGCTTTGTGACTCTGATTGGTGCCCAAACAACTAGCTCTGATTTGTGCAAACCAAGTTGGATACTCCAGCCATTCAAGCCTAGGAGATGGTGATGACAACCTGATATTCCCTGGAATGTGCAGAGTGGAAGTCCACTCACATAAGAGTTAGCTCTGTTTCTCATTGTATACTTCAATTATTTGTATATTTGTCTCCCACTACTAAGCACCCAGTGGTTGCTGGTAGCTTCTATACCCATGGCTGCTAAATACAACCTGGGTTTTGGTCTGTGAATTCTTAGGGAGCTAGCCAAGGTTCTCAAAACTACTCCCTCCATAGGATCAGTATTTTGGATAGCTCTTTTAAAGCTCACACTAAAATGTGGAGCAGATTCACTACCCCACTGATATGGTAGTCACCTGCTGCCTCTGACTAAGCACAGATAGTCATCATTTTCAGTTGTACATTAAACAACCAGTACAAAGGATGGAACTGTTGTGACCATGATCTCTCTAGTGCCTGCAGGTCAGGACTTTCATCCCCCCAATAAATTCAAAGAAATAATGATTCATTGCATGCAGATTTGTTACCCATTTGCACAGTTGGTTGTGTCTGCTACATATTTTATCTGTAGTTGAGAGAACAATAAGGGAGGAATTAAATATGAATGGTGTTATATATGCATGAAAGATAGCAACTACCTTAAGTCATCAAGCCTGAATCCCAACATTAGTTCCAAACAGAGGACAACCAGCGAATCAAGGAAATAGATATAATGGTAACTTATCATTCAACAGTTGATTCCATAGGTCCATCGATAGGGTTCTGTTACTACAGTTTAGGCCTATTTGGAGATAGCACCCAATATCACCTTGATATTATAATTTGGCCTTTTCCTACCACCCTTCTCCACGTGTTTGTGAGGCCCTTGGACAAGCACGAAACAGGCTCGGCACTTAACTCCTGAAATATTCTCAAACAATACAGGCAAGCCACAAGAGCCAGATCGCAGCTTCAGGAGACCTCCCGGCAAACACCCTATTATGTATGCGCGCTACCTACAAAAGGCTTCCTGCCCGAGCAGGCAACTTGACAAAGGCTGGACCATCCACTGTCAAGTGTTGCGCATTTACATACTGGCTACACCATTGTTAATTCGGCTCTGATTCCATCATGCTAAATTGTGACCTTTTGGAAACATTGTCTCGCACCCAAAACCCATTGTTGTCCCTGAGTCAGGCATAGCCTGCAGTCACACTTCTCCCTATAAAATCCCCTGATTCCGAGACCTTCCTCAGATCGCTCCCGAGTTCCAGACCGCCTTGCTGCCGCATCGCTTGGCAAGCTTCCTCTCAGTTCGAACCCCAGCATTGCTCTCTATCTTCTTCCAGGCTTCAGGAACAGGTTTCGTATCGCCCGACTCAACTATCCCTCTGAAAATCCCGCATCTTACTCACACCTTTATTTTCCTTAGTTATCTGTGCGTGTGTGTTGCTTACATTGTGTGCCTGTATTTAATAAAGATCATTCATTACTTTCAAACCGGTCTGCTTCTTGACTTGGCCTGACCCCGTAAACACTGGGTTACAAGATTCCGCTGCATTACCCTGCCTCTCATTTTGCCAGTCAGTGCTCTTGACTAATTTCCCCAAATTTGTGTAATTGGAAGGTTATTTAGGTGTCCCTCCCGGGATCCCCAGTAAACAGGGTAATAATTCAGAGCCAAATGTTCTCCTTCCTCTTCACTCCATCTGTGTGTAAGGCCACATTTTCTCTCACCATACTCATTTTCTGACAAGATATGGCTTATACATTTCATTTCAGCAGAGAAAGATTTCAGTTGCTGAATAAAATAAAATAACAAGAGCTGCCTGATATGTGTATATGTGTGTGTGTATACACATGAATATTTGTACACTTTACCTCTGAGGAGTGAATTTCTATGGCTTCCTAACTTTTGAAAGCGCCATTTAGAATATGTAATTGGCAACTGCTCCTGAGCAGTTGTAGCATACACACAGAGCTTCAGTATATGATCCACATTTATTCTGTTTTTGCGCTGTCTGTTGGAAGGAGCATATATGACGAGGGAGTCAAGATTATAGCCTATGACAAATATGTACCTGTGAGCAAGCACATACAAGAGCAAGAATCCATTATCAAGGGGGTAGTAAATCTAATCTCAGTTTTGCAGCTAGTCTCATCCAACTGGGAAAGCTGCAGGAAGAGCAACCATTAAAATTGAGTGGCTTTGCTGCTCCCATGGTAATGGATCGACTGTCTACTCTTGAAAAGATGCCTCACCCCAATTAGGAAAATAAGTAAGATATGGAGCATTGAAACAACAGAGACAGGCAATTACAGCAACAAAGCAATTCAGTTCAGGTTCTGTAATACCAGTGGCTTGCTAATATTAGCATGGCTTACTGGGGATCCTCTCAGCATTAGCACTATCAACAGGAGACATATAGCAGCTCCGGCAGAAGCATCCTGGTCAATGCTGCCAGTCAAGGGGCAATGGGCCAGGGATGCACCCATAATAGTTGTGCATGGAAAAAAGACAATGCATGGGAAAGAGGTGGCACCACCAAATGTTGCCTTATCCTACCCTACCACAGACACTCATGCACATACCCAGCAAAATCCACAAACACATGGCAACGCAATGCTTTTAACAGGTGCAGCCACTGTAGTAGGCCTAGCAAATGCTTCACAATGTATATGTTCTAGGCAGCCTAGTCATTTTTTAAAATAATCATTGCCTTCACCTTTGCCTTTATTTATATGCTGCCTTTTCCCCTAAGGATTCAAGGCTGTGTGATAAGGGGAGCCTGTTCTCTTCAATCTTGCTGGAATTCAAATGTGCAGAGGCTGGAGACAATGTAGACCTTGAGACACGACAGTGGAAAATTACTTGGACTCCCCTGAGTTTCCCTCCTGAAGTTAGGAAAGATGAGCAAGAATGTCTGAATAACCTCCATTAAGCAAAGAAGCAACAGCTGTGACATAGTGAGGGTTTCAGAGAGGAAATGTCAGCTCTGGACTGAAAGCAAGACTGGTAGATGGTGTTAATGCTCTGCACCAGGAAGGCTTGTATGCCTTTTAAAAGTTTTAATGACAGATAGCAGAGAATGGTGTGATTCACTTCATTGCTCCATCCCAATGCTGGATAAAGCTTAACTGGTCCCTAACTGTTCATCATGCAGTTTTCAGGTAAAGAAACACTGGCAAACCTTCTGAAGAAAAGAGCATTCCAGGTGAGTTGCTATTGACGGTTGGCCTTGCTGTAGGCTGGGAAGACCAACTGTATAAGGGCAGCGGCACCATCATGGTCTCAGTTACCCAAATTGACATGCTGTCACTTCTGGTTTCATTTTTCAGCCAATAAATCCACCCATTTTTCAATTTTTTTAAGGTTTGGGGTAGACTGTAGGACAAGGGAGAACCCAAACTGTGGCAGTTTAAAATTCTGTGGTCGTTTGGGCAATACTAGGGAAATTTTAACTGCTTTTTTTTTCTTCAAATGGACATGGTTATTAGGGGCTATTCTGAGGCCACCTCTCCTGTAGGCCTTGTTTCTAGTCTGCATTCTCTTGATGTAGTGGGCATCCGTGCCACAATACCTGTTGGAAAGCTGCCTGGAAAGAGCCAAAACAGGAACAATAATGAATAATGGTCAATAGTGGCATCACACAGAGTGTTTGGCCAGATGTTCAGATGATGATCTTTATTAATCTAGCAGTTTATTTACTTCTTTATAGCCTGCCATTATCACAATATTGGATCCAGAGTGGCTTACAGTATACAGTGATACCTCAGTTAGCAAAAGCCTTTAATGAAATTATTTTTCGGTCTCCCCACCCCCGCTTTTCTTTTTCTTATGTCTAGCTAGAGGTTGCTTTTTCAGCAAGATCTGCACTGGGCGATTTGTGAAGGAGGTTGGAGAAACAGACTTTTGGTATTGGACTGCAGCAGTGTGTCTTCAATACTCTAGCTGATCCATACATAGTTAAGGTATGCTTCCAGAGACCCTGCAGGGACATGCATGAACAACAAATGGGAGAGAAAAAGAGAAGGCAGGTAAGCTTGTCCCAGCATCTATATATGCGTGTGTATGCATGTGCATAGGTCTAGAAGTTGGGCCAGGAAAATGGAAACCAAAACAAGGGTGCATGCTAACGAACTCAAAGGGTTCGGGTCGCAGAACCCTCAAAAAAGGAAAAAGCCACTAATAAACCCCCCACCCAAGTGAGCACTCCCCCTTCCGTTCCCTTCAGGGGCTCCTATTCCATTCTGTTATCTTTTGCCTAAGCACATGTACCTTTCTTTTCCATACCCGGGCAAAGGGCAAGCAAATGGGAGTGGGGACCCGTGCCGCAGAAGAGGTACATCTGTGCCTCTCCTCATTCTCTCCCTCCCTTTCTCTTTCCACATGCCTTCTCCCCATTCCCTTGCCTTTTGCCCAGGTATGCATGCCTTCCTTCTATGTCCCTGGGCTAAAGGCAAGCAAATGGGAGGGGGCAGCCCTGAGCATGGAGAAGGTGTACCTCCCCCAGTCTCCCCCTCTTATTCTCTTGCCTTTTGCCCTGATGTGGAGAAGGAAGGCACAGTCTGCCTGGGCAAAAGACAAGGGAATGGATGGTGGAGAATAGGGGGAGGGAAGTGGGTGCCTCGCCGATAATCAAATTTATGAAGGTCAAACCCACAAATGTGGAGGGAGGACTGTATTTAGAAAAGCATAATGAGAAGCAGGTGGTCCTTATATTTTTGGATGTGGAGAAAGCTTGTGATAGTTTGACTTAGGACTTTTTGTTTGGAGTTTTAAATACAGTGAGCTTTGGTGATAACTTCACTACATGGATTAGGATAATTTATGATACACAGGAAGCGCAGACTTTAATTAATGGTGAATTGAGCAAACCATGTGATATTCAAAAAGGAACAAGACAAGGATGTCCACTCCCTCCCTTATTGTTTATCTCAGCCCTTGAAGTGTTGAATAGGACAATAAGACATGATGAAAGAATTAGGGGTACAAGAATTTAGAAAGAAGTACAGTTCTTATGCGGCCTCTGCATGCATGAGCATGAGGTCACACAAAGCATTGCATCCCATTATAGTCAATGGACATGATGCATACATGCCTGTGTTGCTGTGGGCACACACACATTGCATCCATTGACTAAGATGGCACACGATGCTTTGCATTTTTTTTGTTTTGTGCAGGCATTCCTTGAACTTCTGTGTGATATACTGTACTGTATATAATCTAAGATCAATACTGTATGTAAACTAAAATCATTTACAGATAACTTAGTGATTGTGTTAGAAAGATCTATGATCAGTATAGAAGTGTTGTTGGAGACATTAAAAGAATTCGGATTTAAGAATTTAGATTGAAAATAAGCAAAAAAATGAAGATTTTAACAAAAATATGAGAAAAGAGAATGGAATACAAATGATGGATAAGTCTGGCTTCGGAATTGAAAAAAAGGTGAAATATTTAGGTATTATTATGACAAATATGAAGTGTATGTTACTGAAGAATAACTATGTTACAATATGGAATGATATTAAGATATATATGCAAAGATGGACAAAACTTAAATTGTCATTTGAGAGAATTTCAGGGACAAAAATTAATGTTTTGCCAAGAATGCTGTGACTTATTGAAATTTATATGGCAAGGCAAGAAGCCAAGAGTTATAAAGTTTTACTAGATGCAAAACAAAGAAGGGGATTTAATTACCCCACTTAAATTGTATTGAAACTGTATTTTTTCTGCATGTTGTTTGGTCTGCTTGAGAAAGTGGATTGTGCTGACAAATAAGAGATTGCTTGACCTGGAAGGGCATGAACTGAGGTTTAGGTGGCATGGTTATTTGTGCTATGGTAAAACTAAAATGCATATTGTAATAATCATTACATGAGATGTGCCCTGTTAAGAATATAGAATGGATACAAATCAAGGTTTGGCCTAAGATATCTTTGTGGAATTCATTGCAAGAGGCTGTTTATAGGAAGAAGACAATAGCAAAGTTAAAATGAGTAACTTTCCTAGATCTCTTGGAACTTGACTAAGAACTTAGGCTGGCCAGAGACATTAAAAACAATAAAAAGGGCTTTTTTAAATACGTCCGCAGCAAAAGGAAAAAGAAGGAGACGATAGGGTCGCTGCGCAGAGAAGATGGAGAATTACTCACACGGGGAAGGGAAAAGGCAGAACTAGTTTTTTCCCAGAAGGATACAAGCACTCAACCTGGCGGTTGGGGAGCAGGTGAGGAAGCAGGGGAAATGAGGCACATAATAGGTAGAGGGGTGGTACAGGAATACCTGGCCACACTGGATGAATTCAAGTCTCCAGGGCCAGATGAATTGCATCCTAGGATTTTAAAAGAGCTGGCAGAGGTCATTTCGGAACCGCTTGCTATAATCTTTGAGAAATCTTGGAGGACAGGAGAAGTTCCAGCAGACTAGAAGAGAGCAAATGTTGTCCCCATCGTCAAGAAGGGAAAAAAAGAGGACCCAAATAATTATCGCCCAGTCAGCCTGACATCAGCACCCGGAAAGATCCTGGAGCAGATCATCAAACAGTCAGTTGCTAATCACTTAGAAAGCAAGGCAGTAATCACGAGAAGTCAACATGGATTTCTCAAAAATAAGTCATGCCAGACTAATCTTATCTCTTTTTATGATAGAGTTACTAGCTTGATAGATGAAGGGAATGCTGTGGATGTAGCATATCTCGATTTCAGTAAGGCCTTTGAAAAAGTTCCCCATGAGATTCTTGCAAAGAAACTAGTAAAATGCAGGCTGGACAGGGCTACTGTCAGGTGGATTTGTAATTGGTTGACCGACTGAACCCAAAGAGTGATCACGAATGGCTGCTTTTCATCCTGGAGAGAAGTGACTAGCGGGGTGCCACAGGGTTCTGTCCTGGGCCCAGTACTGTTCAATATTTTTATCAACGACTTGGATGAAGGAATAGAGGGCATGCTCATCAAATTTGCTGATGACACCAAATTGGGAGAGGTTGCTAACTTGCCAGAGGACAGGATCAAAATTCAAAATGACCTGGATAGATTGGAGAGCTGGGCCAAGGCTAACAAAATGAAATTCAACAGAGAGAAGTGTAAGGTCCTACACTTAGGTAGAAAAAATGGAATACAGAAATATAGGATGGGGGACACGTGGCTGGATAGCAGTACATGTGAAAGGGATCTAGGCGTCTTCATAGACCACAAGCTGAACATGAGTCAGCAGTGTGATGCGGCAGCCAAGAAAGCCAATGCAATTCTTGGCTGCATCGATAGGAGTATGGTGTCTAGATCAGTGGTTCTCAACCTGTGGGTCCCCAGATGTTTTTGGACTTCAGCTCCCAGAAGCCCTGAGCATTGATCATAGTGGCTGGGGCTTCTGGGAGCTGAAGTCCACAAACATCTGGGGACCCACAGGTTGAGAACCACTGGTCTAGATCAAGGGAGGTACTGGTACCACTCTACTCTGCTTTGGTTAGACCTCATCTTGAATACTGTGTCCAGTTCTGGGCACCCCAATTCAAGAAGGACATGGTCAAGCTGGAGCGAGTCCAAAGGAGGGCAACGAAAATGGTGAGGGGTCTGGAAGCCATGCCCTATGAGGATAGACTTAGAGAGCTGGGTATGTTTAGTCTGCAGAAGAGAAGGTTAAGAGGGGACATGATAGCCATGTTTAAATATTTGAAGGGATGCCATGTAGAGGAAGGAGAGGGCTTGTTTTCTGCTGCTCCAGAGACCAGGACAAGGAGCAATGGATTCAAGCTGCAGGAAAGGAGATTCCACCTGAACCTCAGGAAGAACTTCCTGACAGTCAGGGCTGTCCGGCAGTGGAATCTGCTGCCTCGGAGTGTAGTGGAGTCTCCTTCTTTGGAGGTTTTTAAGCAGAGGCTAGACGGCCATCTGTCGGGAATGCTTTGAGGGTGTTCCTGCATGGCAGGGGGTTGGACTGGATGGCCTGTGTGGTCTCTTCCAACTCTACATTTCTATGATTCTATGATTCTATGAACAATATAGAATTTAGTCAAATGAAGAATTTCTGACCTAAAGTTACAGTTTTCAGTATTATTTTTTAAAACAGACAAATAGCAGAAAGATTTAAAACGGATTTTAAAAAAGGGATAATTTTGAGTCAGGTAACTCAGAATTTGAGAAGCAGTTGTCCTCAGTTGATGAGGATTTGGTTGGCAAGGTGTACATGGTTTTTGTTAAAATTGGAGATGAAAGAGGAGCAGGTTAAAGATTGTATGATGAAGAGGATGAAAAATGTTGGACATAATATACAGATGGAACAATGGGAAAAATGTAGCCAAAGGGAATGAAATTTACATTATTCTATAATCTTAAAGAGAACTTTTATAAGATGAGGCATTGTTGGTATTTGATGCCAGAAAAATAGACCAAAATGCGTAAAGATATTTCTAATAAGTGTTAGAAATATGAGCAACAGGTGGTAGACTTATGAAAAGGCCAACAATTCTTGAATCAAACATATTGTATGGTGCAATTAAGGAAACACTTAATAGGCTTTTTACAAGAAAAAGAGAATAATATATTAACTGTAGGTTTTGATAATTAATATATTTGGTAAAAGAAACAGTAGAAATATATGACTGATATTTATAGGTGGAAAAGTTGTTTTATATCATCATGGATAATCTTCATTAGGAAAGCTGAAAGTCAAATGTAAATTCTTTTTAACTACTCTTCACTATCTCTGCTTTTTCTTTACAATCTTTTTTCTTCTTGTTTTCTGTTTTTCTTTTTCTTTTCCTTCTCTGTATTTACCTTGATTTTTTAGTGTATTGGAAAATGTTTTATAAAATGTAATAAAAGGGAAAAAAACTTATGGCAACCTTATGGATAATCCGTCATGAGGCTTTCTTGGCAATACAGTCATCCCTCCACATTTGCCAGGGCTAGGGTCCCTACCTAGGCCCTCATTAAAGTGAAAAAAACATGAATAACTCTAGGCCCTCCCAAATCATAATTAACATACACACACACACAAAGTATGGTCACCATATTCAACCCACCACGGATTTCTTTGAGGCATCAGAGTTCCTTCACAAGGCAGAAGTGGGTGGCAGGTGGGGCTTACTGCCACCTCCACTGCTGCCCCACACCATTTTTAATAGGGACTTACAAGCCTCATTCTCACTTTCTCAGTCTCACAAGGTTTGCAGTCTCTATTAAAAGTGGCATAGGGAGGCAGCAGAAGTGACAGCATATAATCCATGAATAATCAAATCTGCAAAAGTGAAACCTGCAAATGTGGAGGGCTGACTGTATTTATTTGGAGGAATCTTACCCTTGCCTTCATCTAAGGCTGAGAGAATTTGACTTACTTAAGGATACTCTGTGGGCTTCCATGGCTGAGTAGGGTTTTGGACTCTGGTTTCCTTGAGTCCTAGTCCAATAGTCAAGCAACTATACCATACTGACTCTAGAAAAGTCTTTGCCTCTTAGCAAAAAGGAAACAGAGAAGGAGCCATCTAAGCCTCCCTTGGAAGGGAGTTCCATAGCCTGGGAATAGTGATGAGAGAAGTGCCGCTTTAGTTCTCAGTTCAGCTTTCCACACCAAAAGCTGTGATGCTACTGTTGTGCATTGGAGATACACCTGAGCAAACAGACCATAGGATTGCACCATGCAAATAACAAAGGCTACATGAAATTTTTGTGCTATTGGGGCCTTTCTGCACTAGACTGTTATAATGCTATTATTCCACTTTCAACATCCTATGGGATCCTGGGGGTTGCAGTTAAATGTGGAATAATAGCACTATAACAGTCTAGCGCTGAACCAATGTCAGAATGGTAGACCTACCAAGGTAGCAATGAGAAAGGAAGCCATTTCTTGCTATTTGGGTTATAATGGTTTAAGTGTTGTGCTACAGCTCTGGAGATCAGGGTTCACTTCCCTGCTCAGCCGTAGAAACCCAGTAGGTGACCTTGGACATGTCACATACTGTCAGCTCGAGAAAAAGCTATGATAGGCTCACCTTATGGTTGCCATAAATTGGAAACAACTTGAGGGCACAGAATAACAACATGTACCACAAAAAACATTGGGAATGAAAGAAAATAAGTTTCATTTTATGTCTGAGTTGTTTTAAAACACTGACATAGCATAGACTGTAAATAAGGAGGCAACAAGCATCTTTTCAGAGCAGATGGGATTTTCAGTCATGCCAAAGGTAGGAGTTGTCTTTTGTGCTACTCCCTTCCCCAACTCCCACACTTTGTGTGTGTGTGTGTGTGTGTGTGTGTGTGTTGTCTTATGCTATGGCAATTTAGACAGCAGACAGGTTCTCACAAACTGGCACAGAAAAAGCTTTCCCTCAGTTCTGTAGCTTTCTACAACCTATTCTTACTTTTCTGTTGCTACTTAAATAGAACTTTTATTAAGGTATGAAGTGTCAAATATTCAGGAGCTAAAATATTCAAATCATAAATTTGATACCTTTGAAATTTAATATTTGGAATTAAAAATGCTCTTGGGGGAAACCCAGATTTTATGAACATATTATCACAAAATTGAAACCCATCCCAAACCTGAAGATTCTGTTAGAATTTGGGAGGCTTGGGGAAGGGAAATCACAACTGAATGTATATTGAGACCGTTTGGAGTGTGTGGTCATTTCCGCACTACACTCTTATAGCGCGATTATTCCACTTTCAACATCCTATGGAATCCTGGGGTTTGCAGTTTAGGGAGGGGCCATCTGCCCCCCCAAACTGCAAACTCCAGGATTCCGTAGGATGTTGAAAGTGGAATAATTGCGCTATAAGAGTGTAGTGGAGAAATGACCGGTAATTTCTCCCCAACTTCATTCCCATTTGCAGATTCTGCAGGCCTGGGACTTTCATAAGGAGGAGGAAGCTGTTAAAATTCATGTGAAAATGGAATTTGACAGCAAAGGCCTACCGCCAGTGTTGTTATTGCACTAGTGGATGCACATTTACAGAGTTAACACAAGCTTGTTATCAAGTTTTCAAATTCTGTGCAAAACATATCACATGCTTTCAGTGCCATTCCCACTAGTGCTTGCACAATGTAACAATCCATTGCAACTGTGCCAGGAGAGATTTTCACTCTGTTAGGGCAATGTTGGATATGCTATCCAGATAGCATTCTTTCTGAGGATATAATATTCCTGAACTGGATCCCTAGGAGGTAAGATTTCTTTACACCAAAGATGTGGAAAGTGTGGCTCTTCAGATCTCATAGCTCTCATGATTTTTCACCATTTACTGTGGCTCTCATGATTCTTTCCCAGTGACCATGGTGGCCAAAGCTGCTGGGAGCAGTAGTTCAGAAACAGTTGGAATATCCCCTGGTTTACAAAAGGACAAGAGGATGTTTATGTATCAATTCAAACTCACTCCCATCTGGGACCATGTGAAACTATCTCCATGGGGATAGAGAAATGCATGAAACTAAAGGGATCTCTAATTTTGCCAGGTTTTATGTTTTGATTGTATTTGAAATCACCGATTTAAAATGTTTGAAAATAAGTCACATGTGTTTTATGTCTGATAGGTTGGACTGGGTTAATATTCATAATAATAAAAGATCCTCAGGAGAAGGCCTTCTCTTAGTTCCACCACCTTCACAGCCTCAACTGATGGAGACGCAGGATAGGGTCTTCTCAGTGGCTGCCCCTAGGCTCTGTAACTCTCTTCTTAAGGCAGTGGTTCTCAACCTGTGGGTCCCCAGATGTTTCTAGACTTCAGCTCCCAGAAGCCCTGAGCATTAACCATAGTGGCTGGGGCTTCTGGGAGTTGAAGTCCACAAACATCTGGGGACCCACAGGTTGAGAACCACTGCCTTAAGGGAAGTTAGAATAGCCTCCTTCTTGCAGACTTCCTATTGGCAGACAAAGACTTTAACAAAAAATCCCCACAGACTGTTGAGAATTGTTAAAGAGGTTGTCGTACTGTTTACATTGTTTTTCATTGTACTGTTTTTAAACTGCTTTTTAGACAGCATGTTTTAAATGGTTTCAAAATATAGTTCATAGTCCATTTTAACATTGATCTTTTGCAGATTATAACTGCATTGTACTTTAAATGGTAAGCTATTTTTTGAGTTTCAGTATTGGGGAAAAGGCAGGATAGAAATAAAATTTAATGGTGGCTATGACAACACTGTAATATGAATCTTGTATTGAAGGAAACCTCCTAGGGAATGGTGTTTCACTGGAGTATCTGCTCCAAGCTCCCAAAACTTTTAGCAGATGCCTATGTCTGTAGTGAGACCCAGTGTGGTGCAATGGTTTGGGCGTTGACATATGACCCTGGAGACCATGGTTAAATTCCCTGATTGGTTGTGGAAACACACTGGGTGGCCTTGGTGATATCATATACTCACAGCCCAAGAAAACCCAATGATTGGTTCACCTTAGAGTCACCATAAGCTGGAAACAACTTGAAGGCACACAACAACAACATCTGTAATTCTCACTGTCAATGAAAAAAAACATGAAAATGTGCTGCAGTGATTTCTCTCTCTCATCTTACTCAAATACACAAAAGTAAATGGATTAAAAATACAAAGATACAGTGAGCTAAGCTTTAGACCAAAGTTCTAGATTTAATGTTGCCTCTACTGTAAAAGGGAAGTGCAAAAGGGAGCAAACGTGTCACTGTAGTGTTACCCTGTGACTTGGGGGTCCCGTGAGGGGCACCCAAATAACCAAACAAACACAACAAGATGGGGGAAATTAGCTGGAGCACTCTCTTGGCTAACGAGAGGCAGGGTAACGCAGCAGGATCTTTTACCCTATGTCTACAGCATCAGGTTAGTGAGTAGGCAAAAGGTTCAAACAGCAATTAAGATTTATTAAACAGTTATTAAAGAAAAGCACAAACACACTCCTAACTAGAAAAGGAAAATAGAGTTCAAGGGGAATGGGTAATACACCACCTGTCCTATAGTCCTGGGGAAGCCAAATGTAGAAGAGGAAACCCGGCTTGGTGGCTGAGGGGAATCTGCTGAACCGAGCTGTTACCCTGTAAATTGGGGGTCCTGGGAGGGGCGCCCAAGTACCAAACAAACCTAGCAAAGATGCGGAAAATTAGCTGGAGCACTCTCTTGGCTAACGAGAGGCAGGGCAACGCAGCAGAATCTTTTATCCTATGTATACCAGTTCAGGTCAGCGAGGAGTCAAGCAGTTTCAAAATACTAAAACACAAAATAATAAAAACACAAGCACACTCCTAACTAGAAAAAGAAAGAAAGAGAATTTGGGGAATGGGCAATACGCCACCTGTCTGAAGTCCTGGAGACACCAATTGAAGAGGAGGAAACCTGGCGTAGGGGCCGAGGGGAATCTGCTGGACCAAGCAGCAGCGAGGCGAGGAAAAAGATCCAACGGAAGCTTCAAGGGATTTCAGCAAGTGATTTTCAGCAAGGTCTGACGAGAGTTCCAGATGGTTCAAGTGATCCAGCGAGAGTTCCAAAGAGCTCTCAGAACGGGGGATTTTTATAGGGAAAAGAAGGACCGCAGGCTAGTCTGGTCTCTGGTGAGAACAATAGGTTTTGGGCTGGAGACAAAGCCTCCGAAAGGTCAGAATTTACATGATTGAGTTAAAGTCCGAGTTGACAATGGTATGGCTGGTATGTAGATGCGGCTAGCTCGGCAGTTAAGTACCTAATTCGCCAGGGTGCCCTCTTAGGGCAGAGGGTCTCTTTGTGGTAGCGTGCATTTGTAATGAATGTGTTTGTTTCGGGAGGTCCTTTAAAGCAGATCTGGCAATATCTGGCTTGGTTTGGTGGGAGCAACAAGTAAGAGCCATGCCTAGCTTTGCACTTGTTCGGCGGGCCTCACAAACACTTGGCTGGTGGCAGAGTAGGGCCGAATTGCGATATCAAAATGATATCTTTGGTTTACCAAAGGCCAGGCTAGTGCACGGTGGTAACAGTAGCCTGAATCCCACTGTTTAGTTTCAGCTAAAGGAGTCTTATTGGATCAATTGCTGAATGGTGAGTCAAAGTGAAGTCTATGATGAGTCAAAGTGAATCTCATTGATTCAGTGGGTCTTGTCTTGTTGAGACTAACACTAGAATTCAGGCCCATGTCTCTTTGTAGAAGCATAGGCTTATCATAGGTCAGAAATCGCTTGAAGGCACACAACAACAATAAAAGAGTGCTGGAGCATTTTTGCTGCAGGTGTTAAGAAAAATACACAGACACACACATAGATACTTTTGCATATAAATGTGTTCACTTGTGCAGTAAAAATGATTAATTAGAGCTACATTCCACATCATAGCTACATTGTTGTAATGCAGATCTGGAATCCATTGTATGAACTCTGAAGACAAAAGAAGCAAGCTTTCAGGCAGAGGCTGTTCTCACAGGCCAGATGCATGAGAATCACATGACAACACATTGACTGCTGCCAGGCAGAATTAGAAAGGAAATACACTGTAGTGTGTATAAACTCAGTTTGATATACTTGCAATCAGAACAGCTTGTTCAGGCTGAAGGTATTGTAGGAAGGATTGCGGGGCGGGGGGGGGGTAGGAGAAAAGTTGAGTCAAATTGTTCTTTGTGAAATACCTACGGGAAGCAGAACATCAGTTATTGCTGCTCTGTATCTTCCTTTTTGCCAGCTATTTCAGATTCTGCATACAAATTTATCCATATTTGGCATGTATAGGCATCTATCAATACCACAGTCTCTTACTATGTTTTATTGGAGGATAGAAAATGATTTCAAGAATATGGAAAACATCTCTAGAGTAAGATAAGGCAATTCTGGCTGTGGGATTATAGGGAAATGTAATCAAAAATAAAATAAAATAAACTCCCCATGGGTGTCAAACTCCATTTCATCTTGGGCAGCATCAGCATTATGGTTGCCCTCAAAGGGCCAGTTGTATCTGTAAGACTATATAAATGTATCTGCTCTTTTATTTTATTAAATAATTGCCTCTGCATTCGATTATTACTGGTTTTAGTAATAATTAGCTCTGAAACTAGATGTCTAGGAAAAATAATGGCAAGCTGATATTCAAGTGTACAACTATTGTACAATTTATATGAGTTTTGAAAACAGAAAGTTATTTTTTTAATTATCAGACAAATATTACCTGTGCCTCTTTCTGCTCCCCTTTCTTTGTGCCTCTTTCTGTGCCCCTGCCCCTCTCTGTACCTGATGAGCCCAATCCCCACATTGCGGGCCGCCAGCTGCCAGTATTCTAAAGAGGTGCCAAGCAGCCAGCACTAATAATCTACCTCTACTTCTACTTCTGACTGCTCCTCTGACTAACTCTTGCAAGTTGCGTGGAATGTTGCCATGGTAACCCGCAGCAACACTCTGATGGCAAGACTTGGACAGAGGAGCAATCAGAAGTAGAAGTAGATTGTGAGTGCTGGCTGCTGGGCCCCTCTTCAGAATACTGGCAGCCGGGGTCCACAATGGGGGGATTGCGCTCACCAGGCGGGGGGGAGTGCTGCAGCTGCAGGAGATGTGTGAGGGCCACATGAAATGGCCTGGTGGGCCAGATTCAGCCCACAGGCCTTGTGTTTGACACATGCTCTAGTTGTTTCAGCCGGCTTCAGCTAAGTTTAGTCATCAAAATATTAGAAAGAGGAAAGTAGAGTATTTTTAAAAAAATATACACTGTCATTCTTTTTCATGATCTTCTTACAAGATCTATTGCATTGTATTAATGCTGGAAAAGGAGGAACCTTTGAAGGCAGAGCAAAGAAAGTTCTGCCTTTGGTGTAGCATACAGAGACCACTCAAAGGGATTATGCTTAAACTCTCTCATGTATTAAAAAGCCAAGGGTGAGCCACCAATGTATTGTGCAAGCAGGCATTCCCACTCTCCTGTTGTTGGATATGTAAATTGCTGCCACTTCCTCCAACCATATTAAACTGGTCCAGGCCCTAGAGCAGTTCCAATACAATGCCCCCTTTCTGCACATGTGCAAACTCCCAAAAGGAGGCCTGGTTTTCATGAAAGTAAGGGTACTGTCAAGTTGGCTTCACCTTGCAGCCACACACTGTAGGCAACCAGTTCTGCATTATCCAGATTGCAGAAATAATTGACGGTCAGCTATCAAATGTTGCTGTGTCACTTGGAAATATACCAGGAAACAAAAGCTATGCAGCAGATCTGGGAGAAATGTTAAGTGAATGTTATGCCCTGAAGTATCTGTGGGACATTTTGCAGCAGTGCATTTTTGCAATAGCAAAATGATGAGCAAGATAAAAGAAGCCGTTTTCATTAAGATGTTTTAAACTCAGCGTTTCAGAGCATTTAGATCTACCAGCAAAATCTGCCACCTGAATGTTCAACTCTGTAGAAAACTGTAAAAGGCAAATCTTTATTTTCCCTATGTTGAGCTGCCAAATACAGAGGCATCTACCTACCCCCCAGGAGTTCCCCCCAGAACGTTTTCCCTATAAAAGCGCTGCAGCTGCATGTCACCAGTACCTCAGAAAATGTTAAATGAGCAGTTTATCTTACCTGTCTTCATGAAAGAAACACATTCAGTAAACTGTTCTAGTTTTTTTTTTAACCTTGTAGAAACACAGCAGGAGGCTTATTATCAAAGGAATGGCAAAGTTACTATCAGTGCTTATGTCTGAAGCTCTGGGGATCTAAGTAACAAATTAGAAATTCAGTCTCCAAATTGTAACTTGTAAAATGTTCCCCTTGCTGATTCAAATGCTAATTCTTCTTCCAGGATTAAGTGATCACAAGTTTTTCACCAAATTAAAATTAATTGGTTTATATTTAGATCTTTGATATATTGTTAACTGAAATATTTAGGTGTCTGAGTTACAATTTTAAAAGTAGTCCTTTATTTTCTCAAAAGTAACTTAAAAAGTCATTTTAGTTGCTTTCTTTAGTTTTATTTTTTTAAGTACTGACTTGCAACACAGAACACAGTCTTCTCCTATACACCTCAACTCTTGCATCAAGACAGGAGGCAGCAGAAAAAAGCTAACATTTGAACATGGTATTTGTCCTCCAGCATTTAGTGAGGCCATATTACTAATGGTAAAGGTAATGAAATTGCAGTTATATGAGATAAATAATAAAGCTGGTTCTCATTAAGTTGTACTGCAATGTAGTTAAAAAGTTGGTATTGAAAAAAAGGAATTAATTACATGCAACCAATAACCTGCAATTGATTACTCCCATGTTCTGAATAGAACTCTTCACCAGTAAAGAATTCTGCACACATTTAGGAAGAAAGCTCAAAGCTTCCAAGGTACAGAGAATAGATCCGAATCCATTCAGAGAGAAAGGTCAGGTATAAGTCAAATAAATAAGTACCTTCCCTGTCAAAACTGAGCTTCAGTTCTTTTTTTAGAAATTCAACAGTCATCAAAGTGCTGTATTATTGCACAGTGTCTGACTTTATGACATATTCTTAACCATTTGATAAATAGGTTTGGGGGAAGGAGTGGATTTATCCATTTGTCTTTCCTTATGCTCCTTAAGGCTTAAAAGAGCAAATGGAATGTCTTATTGGAAAACTTTTTTTTGGCATTATTTCTATCCAAGTCTCCAACCACCAGGAGTATCTGGAGACTTGTTGTAAATGTTACAGATTACTAGGCCTTGCAACATCATTACACACTGGAAACTTCTAGAAAGAATAAGGTTTGTAGGATAAAAGACAAAGTGATACTTGATGGCAATTGACTGGGGAAGTGGCTGAGTAAGTAGTTCATCCAGATTTGACAGATATGTCTGCGTTTGAGTTAAATGGAGAACTAGTCATTTTTTAATCTAACCATATAGAAGTTGTGGAGAAATGTCTCAGAAATATCTCAGCAAATTACATCCATAATAGGTGATTTACAAATGTAAGAGGGAACTATGAAAGCCACATTTTCAGGAACTATGACCCCAAACTTAAGGTGTACGTGAAACACCTAGAACAAAAAGAGAACTGAAACAAATTTTGCTCAATCTTCATAGCATGGTCTGGTTTGACAGGGAGATGAGATTGTAATCAGTGTACCTTGCTGGATGACATAAAATATATCGGGAAACTAATCTAAGCTGGGTAGGGAATGTACGGCCCTTCAGACCCAATTTTGTCACCTCAGCAGATCTACAGAAAACCTTCTAAATCCCCAGACCCCTCCAATTATTAATTTATTTTCAGCTGAATTTTCAGTCAACACCCCTGCTGTGTGTGTATATAAGTGCCTTCAAGTCATTTGTCAACTTATGGTGAACCAATGAATTTCATAGGATTTTCTTAGGCAGAGAATACATACTCAGAGGTGGTTTTGCCACTTCCTTTCTCTGAAATATATCCTACAGCACCTAGTATCCATTAGCAGTCTCCCATCCAAGTACTCACCAGAGGTAACCCTGCTTAGCTTCCAAGATCAGGCTGGATCTGGTGCCTTTAAGATATTTAGGCCCTTACTCCTATACCTACTTACTGGGCAATAGTGTGGTGATACCTTTATTAGCCAAACCAAAAAGCAGAAATACATTGCATTAACTTTTGAAGCACTTAGGTTTCTTCATCAGATGAAAGTAGGAAAAAGTATGGAGAGAAAGGAAAGGGAAAGGGAAGGAGCTCAAGTCACATTGTCTACATTTTAGCTTTATGGTGTAATATAGCCCGTAGCATCAGATATTTGTTGTTTGTGAGGAGGGATGCAAACAAGCAAAGAATGAGGAGAGCAGATAAAAGGGAATTTGTGTGGGTTGCAGTAGGTTTTGGACCTTGTTACCCTTCTGGTGACATCATGACGGGCAGAATGGAGTCTAATTTTCTAATATGGCTGGGAATTACCTCAGTTGTGCTATTTGGGGTGAAACTAGTTTGTCTTTTGAGCTTAGCTGAGGAAGTTGACCTAAATTCTAGTCGAGAGAAATATCTTAGAAGCACACATTCTGAAAAGGAGGCATATATGTTTATACATAGAGATATCAGCCAGGTGAACTGTAACTGATCTGGGTTCTTTCTAACATGTATATATGTTCGGGAATACATTTGTCCACCATAAAAAGCAAAAATGGCCCCTTTCTGTATATCTATATCCATATAAATTTTTGCAGGGCGAACAAAGGTTATAGCAACATTCAGTTTTTCCATAGACTGAACAACAGAAAATACAGAAGATCAGTAACACTTTGACCCATGTTTATGAAAGAACTTCAGAAATCCTGTATAAATGCAAGCAAAGGTCTGCTTTCAGGGCTGGCCCTACCATTAGACATGTTCTATTCACAACTTCTGGTGTTCTTGCTGATCTTAACCTTTATTTTCCAAACAGTATGACACTGTGTCAGCAAAGATGAGGAGAGGCTTTTGTCAGAGGAATGGAGGGGGAGGTGTTCTTCCATATTTCCTTTTCCCCCCTATAGTTCCTCACACTCCTGTAACTGCTCTGGATGTGAAGGATTACCCTCTGGAACCACATAGTCAGTGGTATCTATGTCATGGAATCATAGATTTGGAAAAGACTAGAAGGTTAATTTAATACAACTCCGTGCAATGCAGGAATGCACAACCATACCCTTTCTGAATGATGCCTAACCAGCCTCTAAAGACCTCCAAAGATATCAGTGGGGGTTAGTCAGGCTACTTCAGGTGTGAGCCTGAGCTTGAAAAGAACTATCCAAAGTGCTGAATGTATTTGAGGCAAGGGTTCAATACATTGGATATGCCTTTACATTTCACACTAAAATCTGGAGTATATTTATGATTGATAATGGATTCATCAGTTACCACTGCATATTGGAATCGTATATGTGTGGAGGGGCAGCAGGAGGGACAGGAATCACCAGAAATAGATTCTGTTCCTATTTAACGGATAGAAGGCTCTGTAGATCAAACAGCTTTTGGTCAGTGGAGGGTCACAGACTGGATATTCATTTCCTTTGGCTGACACATCTGAAAACTGATTCAACTTTTTCAGTTCCTTTGGATAGAATTGTCGACAATTGTTGGAGTCCTGTTCCATGGATATTTATGGTGAGGTAAATGAAGCTCTGCAGTTATGTTATATGATAAGTGTATTTAGGATTGTGGTCTTACTCACAGCTAACTTTAGTTAGATTGGAAGTGCTAACACCTGCAATATCACAGCATAATGAATTTTTATAGGCAAGTAGATGTGAGGAATAAGAGAGGAGATGGATAAAAGAGTGGACAACATAGTCTCCCACTATCCCAATTTGGCAGTGATAATCCCAGTTAGGCAGTGATAATCCCAATTAATCCTTTGCAATCCAGTTTTTCATCAGCTTTAAAAATGGCCAGTTTCTCTCTCCTCTTCCCAATTTCCCCCTTTGTCCTTAGCTTATTTCAGCTGGTTACTTCAGCCAGCTGAGGTCAAAGTGCAAAAGTAATTTGCACTTACAGTAGCCCCTCCATATTTGTGAAGGTTTGGAGTGCAGAACCCTCACAAAAGCCATAAATAACTCCCCCACCCAGTGATTTCCCTCCAGAGCTCACCCTTCCCATTCCCTTGCCTCTGATCCCGAATCGGGAGAGGGAAGAAAAAAGACAAAGTAAAGGGCTTACTGGTACTTTCCCACCAGAGGGAGAACAGCAAAGTTCTTGCCTTCTAGCTACTTCTGGCAGCCATTTTGAGAAAGACCAAATCAGCAGCCAGTACACAGTGGAATGTGCAGCCCCTTGGCAGAGAGGACATGCCCCTAGTGACGGGGGGTGCTGCTCACCCAAAAGGAAAAAAGTCAATTTTAAACAAAAGCCTTGCAAGCCTGGGATGACGAATGTGAGGGAATGAAGGAGGAAAATGGAGAGGGGGTAACTGTGTCAAATCTGTGGAGGTCAAACCCATGAATGTAGAAGGAGGACTGTAATTAACTCAGCAAATGAGAAGAGGAAAAGTGGGTAGAATCTTGCCCTTCCCTTGTAGACACCAGCAAAGCAAAACTGCTGCAATCTCTCTTGGTTTATGTATCCTTCCTCATTAACAACTTTTGCCATCTTGACCACTCTCAGATATTGCTTGTCCCAAGAACTCATCTTTGGCACATCAAAGAAGAAAATCAGGAAATGCCAGAACAGCTTGAAGCAGAGTAAGATGGAGTTCTCAACAATACAGGGCAGACTTATTAAACTGCTGGGGTACCAACAAACCAGCAGTGGTAAACTTCTGAATGACTGTTTTAACACTAGGAGACACAGCTGATTGTGCTAAAGATAAGCTTATAGTAAAGAGCTGCTGCATACTCCATTGAAGATTCATGTTTGTAGTGCCTTTTCTGAGCAGTTTGTATTTCAAAAATCAATAGGCCTTGTATCTGGAGGGGATCGCACTGTCTTAACTGAAGGTTTGGAATTCCTGAAGTGCTCAAGTTTTTAGACTTCTGACCTAGTGAAGATGAGTCTTCAGATATGTTGTGTGAAGATTTAGTCATAGCAGTGACTGTTGGCTGTAGGTCAGAATGGAGTCTTTCATCTCCCCTTGTTGAGAAGACCTGTGCAGATAGCACACATGAAGCAAGATATAAGGTGTCCTTTAATTCTGACCTTAAGACATTTGAGTCTCATGCCAAATGGCATTACTGAGAAATTCTTTATCTCCATTTGAAGACACTGAAAATGATCAGAGCCCTGGCTTACTTGTACTACATGAGAGTGGCCAGTTTACCCAGTCATAATTAGAAATATCAGGAGGGGCCTCCACTGTTTGTCACCATTGTCTGAGGTGAAGCAAGTGACTACCAAAAAGGTGATCTTTTCATATCAACTATGGAAAATCACCTTTTGTGCGGTTCACTTGGATCAAATCTTTGTGGGTCTCTTTAATACCAAGCAAAGATGTTTTTAACTTCCCAATTGTTTAAGATGCCATTTTAATCTCAGAAAGGACTCCTTTTGTGTGTTTGTGACTTCTGATTTTTGCATGTGTTGGGGGAGAGGGGTTTCATTTACATCTTAATTTACTTTATTCCAGAGGCAGAACCCTCCAGGAGTCCTTCATGCCCTCCAACAATCCTTATTTAACAAGGGCAGTCCGGATTAATCCTCTGTTATCCTACTTTTTCAGCAGCTTTTAAAATGTTGCAGTTTTCCTGTCCTCCTCTCACTTTCCCTCCATTATCCTCGATTTACTTCAGTTGCTGCAAACTGAGGCCATTTCTGCACTAGATTGTTATAGTACTATTATTCCACTTTCAACATCCTATGGAGTCCTGGGGTTTGCAGTTTAGGAAGGGGCCTTTGAGGCCCCTCCCTAAACTGCAAACCCCAGGATTCCATAGGATGTTGAAAGTGGAATAATAGCACTATAACTGTCTAGTGCAGAAATGGCTTGAGTTCAAAGAGCAAAAGGATTTTGCACTCAACTCAGCAGGGTTTCCCAGTAGGCTCAGGCACAAACAAACTGCTGCAGCCTTTTCTAGTTTATATGCTCTTTTTTACTAATAACTTTTGTCATCTGGATTACACTATGATGTTGTTTGGCCACACATGTCCCATTTTTCATCTATGAAATGTTGTAGGACATGATCTTTTGCTGCTGAATGCCTGCTCTTATCAGCCCTAGCCAGCATGGGCAGTGGTCAGCTGTGATGGGAGCTGCACTGCCATAACATCTAAAAGACCAAAGATTCCTACTTTATTCCTTTTTGTGTTGGAAATATGGCTGAAGTACAATTTTAAAACACCTGTAAAACAAACAAAATATAATTATCACAAAATGAAATGAATTTTTGAGTCTCAAATGCGGTGGGCAACTGTGGAAGTGTAGGGGCTGCCTTAGCCCCTCTAGAAGACCTTGGAGGTCTGCCCACCACCACACCCACTCTCACAAAAAAGAAAATGAAATCTTTGCTTCCAGAAGCCTTCTGAGGGACAAAGAAGCATTTGCACCATTTTTTGGAGGGGGAGGGAGACTATTTTAGGCCTAGAAGAGGTCTTGTTTTAATAAAAGGGAGTGAGTAGAAGCAACTTCCTTTTTCAAAAAAGGCCTCTCTTGGGCCTAAATTGGCCCAAGGTGGGCCTACAGTGTTGTGGAAGTTCCTCCCATAGTCCTTAGAGGGCATTTTGGGACAATTTCTTTTGAAAAAAATTGTAAAAACTTTGATTCCTGGGGCTCCAGAGCATCTCAAAATGTGGTAGAAAGTCCCCACATATTTACTAGAACTCTTTTGGGGGCATTTTGGATTTTATGGATTGAGATATACTTTATGGATTGAGTTATACTTTGAGTGACACTTTGTCCATTCCTGGTCTAACCCATAGGGTTACCAGATCAATTGGCCTTGATCCTCTTCCCCAGTTCTTGGGCTGGGGAAGTAACCTTGGCACAATAGCCCTGCCTTGAAAGTTGTGTGTGTAGATATCTTCCTCATTTGTTACACGTTGTGCTTTTTTTCTTTAAATTGCCTATTCTGTGCAGCTGTGCTTGATGATTAATGCTTAATAACATCACCAGGTGCTGCCCCTTGTAACATCATCCCTGTAACATTCCCAGGGTCCTCCATCTGTGACATTACAAGAGAGACATCCCTAGGGCTCATGTTTTTGCCAGTAGTCTCAGGGTCTGGTAGAGTCCCACAGTGGCAAACCAATGTGTGGATGATCAGGCTGAAGTTTTCATTGAAATCCCTTGCATGTAAATATATTTTATAGGGTTGGAACAGCCACATCAACTGATGTCATACATTCACAGTAGCAGGGCTTGTTGGTATGTACTGTTTCCCAAGCAAACAAAACATTCCTCAAATAAACTGAAAATCTCAGCTGCTCTCTTCCCTAGGGATTATTTAGCGAGTCAGCTACTTCTGTTGGTATTTGTTTTATCAGTGGGGTGGTAGAGTGCGATGGGAGAATTATTGCTGACGCAGTACCATCCAAATAGCTTAAAAACAAAGTATCCCTTTAGAAATCAATCAGTCATTAATATGTACTCCGCTGAGAAGGATTTACCACACAAAGGCAATGTAGAAAATAATTACTTAGCTGAATCATATCCTTTTTTTTCTCTTGGTATTTGACAAGGTCATAACATCTAGAATGTTTCCTTGGACTTATACGAAGCATATGGATATTTTCTGCAAAATAAAACTAGCAAATCACCCAGTTTTTATTTGCTGAGAAAGGAAGAAAGCATGCACATATAAGCTACCCAACCCATGCAGTGACCACAATGTGTAGAGGTACTGAAAGGCCTGTAGCAGTCAGAGCTGGCCGTTTACCTCATAGGTTGATGATCACTTCCAGGCTATTAAAAGCCCTGCACAGCTGCCTTACAGTGACATGCTAGACAACAACTGCACAACATTGTACTGACCAAGTCTAGAAACCTCCGTCATCCCAGTTGTTTTCAATGTTATCTCTGGATGGAGTAATGCCCCTTTGAACTACTTTGTTTGCCTCATCAGCCAGGGGAAAATAGCCAGATATCAAGATAGGCATTCAGTACTGCAGTTACAGATTCATAACTTACAGTAATGGATTTGTAATTGCTCTGTATTCAGTAAGACTACGTACTCTTCCTATAAATTCCCCCTAGCCCACTGTAACAACCAGTAGGCAAATCGAGTGAAGGAGGTCTGTTCAGCTGACAATCAGGATGCAAGGAGGAGGATGTTTCCAGCCCCCCTCCCACCAGTGAGTAAAACCCACCAGTGAGTAAAACTATCACAGTTCTTTGCCAAGAAACTGGCAGTTCTTTATCACAGCCTCACTCACTGGTAGAAGAGGGCTGAAAATGTCTTCTTCCTTGAGCCCTGACTGGCAGCTGAACAGACCCTTTTGCCTAACCTGGCTGTTAAGGTAGGCTGCGAGAGTCAGATGGTACCTTTATACATATATGTAACTAAGCAGCCAATGTAGAATGCTGATAATAGTTTTTTAGAATTCTGCTATGATTCTGAAATCTGCTATGGTTCTGGAAAGATACATAATACTTGCAGAAACCAGCCACACTGGCAGTTAAATCCAAATTCAGCACTGGCAATGGAGCAACATTCTTCACCACACACGAAGGCACGGGCACGGAACGCTTACCACCTTACCACCTTGACTTCCAGTTCTATGTTGCTACTCCCAATGCACCAGTATCTACTGTGCGTGGTGTCTGCCTCACTCGGCTTAATGGCAGGCTGGCCATATCCAAAACTATATCAGTCAAAGCTCTGTCACAAGCTTAAAAAAAAAAATGGAGTTAAGCCATCTGTGAATTCATAATCCTTTATACCATGTTTTTTTAAAAAATAATCTTATGCATAAAATTGTAGCCCTACTTGTCCAAGTTCTTACAAGGAAAAGAAAAATTTTTATTTGTATTATTTTTTTAAATAAAACCTTTTGGTACTAACCTTCATAAATATCATCTACTTGAGGCTTGGAAAGTTGCTTAAATTAAGCACGTTTGAAAAGTCACTTGAATTTTTATGCTATCAAATGGAATTTCTCTGCTGTTTTGTACTTGCACCTAGTCATCTCAGTGCTTACTATTAAAGTTTGTATATCCTCTCTTTCATGAAACTCTCTAGAAGGCAAATTGCAGAGATAACAGTGTCATATTTAACACAATATGACAGCCTAAAACATTCTCTTGACACATTTCAGGTGTTTGCCAAGTTTATATGAAGATAAAATGTAATGGCTGGTCTGCAACAGGAGTTGTCTAGGAACACCCAAATGTTTGCCTTACAGACATGCACAAACCCTTTTTTATAACAGAAAGAACTTGATTAAAAAAACAAAACAGATATGAGAAAAGGTGAAATGGACTGGTCTCACCATCCAGACAGAGGCTTTCAGTGCTAAGCTCTTTGATCTCTAGCTTTGAGTCTTTTGCTTTCAGCTGTTTGGGGCTTCTAAATTTGGGTTGACCACACTGCTTCTGCTGTCACTACTGCTGCCCCCCCCCCCTTTTAAAAAGAAGCTAAAGGTCAGGCAGATATAACATGTTTTTCTCCCTACTGGCAACAGCTGTGCCTATTGGATTTAGCCAGTGCAGAGAGTTGAAAATTTTACTTGTTTTTTTCCTTCTATTTGTTTCCTAGTTGATAAAAAGAAACTTAACAAAATTTTTCAATTTCTGTATACATTTGACAGAAAGAATTTGAGATTTAAAAATTCAATGTGGGAGACAGCAAAACTGGTTGATTTATCTATGCCTCCATTACACATGGCACAATGCAGATAGCACTTGTCTGCCCTACAGCCACACAATATAGTTTTCACCACATCCAGGTAATTATACCAGGATTTCAGACAGTAACTAGAGCATGATGTTCACCAACTGCAAGCTGGAGCATCTATGGTTTGCTTACAAAGTGTGCTAACATACAAGAAACTGGTTAGAACTATCTGCTTTTGTTTCTGTTTTGATATTGGCTGAAACATTGCATGCGACAACACAATTGTCACGACATTAGCTTGAAACCATGGCTTCTTCAAATGGATATAGGCAAAACTGTGCATGCTTGGCACATGTGCAACATGCACACACACATTTCTTATGCTTAATTTGTTCATCAGTTGCTGATGGTTAACCCCTTCTTCATTACAGTCAAGGGTACAATACTGCCACCTGGTGATGTCTTTACAAAGAGATGCAAGTGGAAAAATGGGGGAAGCTAATGGACTTTCTATTTCTTAAAAACATTAAACATTGCTGTTTCAGAGCAATGAAGAACATATACAAATTGTAATAGAAATTATAATGAAACAACAACCTGAACATCTTCAAAAAGACTATGATAAGATTAAAAACAACTGAGGCAATGGCTACACTTGAAATGACTAGGGCCCCTTTCACTTTAACCAGTTATGATGCTATGAATCCATTTTAACTAGCATGATTCCATCCTAAAGAATCCTGAGATTTGTAGTTTGGTAAAGCCTAAGAGTTCTCTGGCTGAAAATTCTATATAATTTTCTCACAACTACAAATCCCAGGATTCCTTAGGATGGAACAGTGGCAATTAAAGCAGTCATAGGACTGTAATTGTAGTGTGTAAGGGCTCTGGGAAAATAAGAACAGCTCAACAACTCATTTACAAAACATATTAGACTGATATGGAAAGAGGAAGGCATACTAGCCCTGCCCCTTGTTTCTACAGTTCTGTCACTGTCCTCATGGACAGTGATGAGACTTCATAGGAGAATGATCCCTATGCGTAGGCATGCAATTGAGAGCTCTTTTTTAAAAAAATTGGTTTTAATCATGTGCAGAGCACCCACAGTTGTGCAGAACAGTGGAACTTGAGAGGAAGGGATAAATAAGGATGACAAGATTCATGTCTTAATCAGACATTTAAAAGTTTTTAAAGAACATGGTCCTCCTTAAGAAATGTATTCCAAAGTCAAGGTGACAACAGGGAAGTCACTTGGACCAAGACAGCGCTCATAAAAGTTATTCTTTTGGTCTGCCACAGTGAAACCCACTGGCTATGCTGACTGGGATACTCGGGGAGGTGAAGTCCTCAAAAGTTACTTTCCTAAGTTCTGGAGCAAAACATCTTAAGAAGTCTGGGTGATTTAATCTCTCAGTATCTGTTGTTATTGTTGTTGTTGTATGCCTTTAAGGTGTTTCCCACTTATGGCAACCCTACGGTGAACCTATCAGGGGGTTTTCTTGGCACAGTTTATTCAGAGGGGGTTTACTTTTGTTTTTCCTTGAGGCTTAGAGAGGGCGACTTGCCCAAGGTCACCGAGTGGGCTTCCATGGCTGAGCAGGGATTCAAACCATGGTCTCTAGAATCACAATCCAGCACTCAAACTACAATACCACACTGGCTTTTTTCAATATCTGTGTCCCAGGCTAGTTGCCCATTTAGCACCTGGAAAGAAAATAAGCAACCAGTGCAGGTCGTGTAGTAGATATAGGTAATTAGAAAGTTGTAGAATAAAATATACTCAGATATCAAGTATCTCTTATATGTACAGAATCCGGCTTCTGTTTTTGTAAGAGAGCTTCTGTGCTCTTGTACTAACAGAGGCTGATCCATTTGAATAGGCTTGTTTACTTAAGGATCAAGATGCTTTAGATGGCATTCCTGCTGAGAGAGGCAAGGTTCACTCCCAGTTATGCTTCTGCCAGCAGGCAAAGAAGTTTTTATTCTGGCAGGCCTTTGGCATGTAAGCCAGTCTGATGTTAAAGGAAGGCCAAACAGTCAACCATTTCTTTTAATGTTGTGGTTCCAACTGTATTTTTTTAATGCATTGTTTAAATTCTTCTGTTATTAACCAGGATTTTGCTTTTAATATGAATTTCATTTTAATCAGCTACCTTGAGTGCTTTTTGGGGGGTGGGGTTGGGTGAGAAAATAGGGTAGAAATTAGATAGATAAAATCTGTCAAAAAAGGTGGTCCCATACATAGGGATGTCTAAAAAAAAGTGAGGTGTACTGAAGAGAAAAAGAAAAAAAACTGTAAAGAAACTGCATCTCAGATAGCAGTGACAAGGCTCTGATAGATTTAGAAAAAAAAATTGCCATTATGGGTCAGGCACTCTGTGGATTACACATGCCACTGCAAGAGAAAATTATTATTGCCTAAGAATCATTGGAAATGTGTCAGTAGTCCGTGCTATGAATTAGACAGAATGGGTGATATAACAAAACTAAAGTGGGACACCAGTGAACTTTCCAAAATTAGGTGTACCAGTCTTCTCGTCAAGCTTCATAGTAACTGTGCATATGAACCAAAACTACAGTTTGTTTACCTCCAAAGAATTTAGCCAGTGTTCTGCTTTGTTTTACTTTTTCTCTTTTTTTGGGTGGGAGGGAGGTTTTATGGGTAACATTGTGCTAGTTATTTTGTAACTTTAATCAAGAAGAGGAGGAGAAATGTTCGTTTGCGAGTCAGGTGTGCCTTATTACAAGGGATGAACCTTATGTGAGTTCCATAAACCTTATCTCTTATAGGACTGGTAGGTGTCTCTTGTTCTAAGAATGACCCCTATTTGAAAATTAGGACGCTTTTTGTTTTTCTATAGGCTGAAGAAGATGTGGGCTCCTCATGGAGAAAAATATGTGTGCATCAGGCAATTTATGAAAGTGGACAATATGTTAGTTTTACAGAGAAATACATGGCTAAATTAGCTGAAAGCAACACTTTCATTTGGCATTTTGGTAGAACACAAACTTGTTAATAGCTACTTGCTGATTGTCAGTTCTGGACATCATGAATTTTCACTGTCAGCACTGCTTGGGAGAGGAACGCCATCTCTCTTAGAATGGTGGAAAAGCACTTAAGACAGGGAAGCTACAGCTCTCAGGATTCTGGAGGTGATTTTTAAGTTTCTACGTAAAGCACTTTCCCTTTGTTCAATTGATAAATGTAAATTCTGTGGCTTAAGTCCAATTGTGTGTCCCAGCTAGACGAACCCATTGAATCAAATGCTGAATGATAAATAAACCCAATGCATGCAAGTATTATTTTAACAGGTTTCATACTTATTTCATACTTGAGTTTGGACTAGCAATTGAATTAAGGCCTTTAGAACACTACTTCTTTACCATACTTTCTAATTTTAAGCCTTGTGAAACCTAGTGATGGAATTGAATATAGATGCCAGTAGACAAGAAATTAATGAGGACTACCAGCAAACTCAGAATTCAAGTTGTTCAGGGATATTTAAGTTATTATAACTTATATCACCTAGATTCTCAGAGATATATCTGTATCTGTTTATGAAAAATAACTATAATTTCATAAATACTTGCATTCTGTGAAATGTTTCAGTACTGGAAAATGAGAAACAAATAATATTGCTAAGGCCATAGGCCTGTGTATTCACACATGTCTGAGAATAAGCTGTATTGAGTAAAATAAATATCCAGGTAAATATGATCTGTGTCTAATAGGGAACTTTCTCATTTCCATTGTGATTAAATGTGGGTATGGAAGTTCCAATAAATTTATGATTACTAATCATTTATCATCAATAAATGTATTATTATTACCATGATTTGTGCTGAGAGTACATTCTTACGGCCACTAGCAGTGAATCAAGGGGTCTCTAACCAAGTTAGTGATGATTTCTGGTGAGAGAATCAAATAATTACAGTTTCCATAGCCACCAAATTGACCCTTGTTTAACTGCCTGATATTCTCTGGGGCTAAAGAATATTTATGTAGCTCCATTCGCTGAATAATGAATAGCATCTTTTGAAGTTGATCATTATGTTCATGTCCACCCCTGTCATTATAGCATCATTTAGAGGTGTTTAAATCATAGGAGTCTCTTCTAGGTTGAAGAAAACTGTTTCAAAGGAATGACACACAGGTTCAGTGAAGGCTGGTATAACCAGTGAATCATTTCATACATACATAAAATCTGGATATTGGTTACATATCCAGGTTGTCTTTCTAACTGGTATCAATTGAAATCACTTTACTGCAACCAGTGAATCTTGAATAACATTGCATTTCATCACACTGGTGTTGTAATAAGTGTTGAAATGCAGTTGCTCATTGGAAGAGTATACATAGCTAGGCCCTTGAGGAGAATCCAAAAATCTATTCAGCTGTGTCAGTCTAGCTCAGCTTTTATTACTTCCTGGAATATTTTATTTATTGAATATTTATATCCATCTGTATATCCAGTGATCTCAGGGCAGTATACAATACAATCATATGTGAAATATTAAAAATAATTTAGAATCTGAAAAGATATTAAAACATGGCTATACTTCAGTTAACAAAGTCTCTGACAGAGAAACTCTCTTGTACAAAATCTTCCTTTGCCCGGCCAGCTATTCCTTTCCCCTTTGTTCTCTGTGCAGCTAGAGGCTTTTTAGCAGCATTGGCATTGGGATAAAAGGAGAACAGGAGAAACAAATACTTTTGGTGTTGGATTGCAGCAGCATGTTTACAATATACAATGAAATAATGTTTGGGCTGGGAAAGAGCAGGAGTCTGCTGTCACTGATCCTACTGTAGCGACTTGTCCCTGCCTACAACAGGCAAGGTGAACAGCAGCTGCTTCCAGAGTTTCTCACTGAGTATGTGTGAACAGCGAAACCAAGAACAGGGGAGCTTAGGGCAGTGTCCTTCATCCAGCTATCCCCAGAAAGCTTTTGAAAGCATTGATCTTTAAGGCCCTTTCTGCACGAGGCGAGGGAATAGCTCCGTGCCATTACCTACCGCTTCTTCTGGGGTCCAAAGCAACGCAGATTGTCCCTGAAGCCCTTCCGCAGGGCTCCTCTTTGGTCCAGGGTGAATTGGAGCAGTGCAAGGTCTGTAGATCCGCACTACTCCAGCTTCCAAAATGGCGGCTTCCAGCTTCCAAAATGGCAGCTTCTGGCTTCCAAAATGGCGGCTTCCGGCTTCCAAAATGGCAGCTTCCAGTTGGTCGTGGGTCCCGACCAACCGCTGAAGCTCGTCACGCCCAAAGCCCACCCTCCACAGATCACAGGTTGGTGTGAGCCTGCTAATTTGCACAAGGGAGCAGGAACGCAATGACGCGTTCCAGGAAAATAAAGACCTGTTTTTTCTGGTCTTTCAGAAACATGCTGGAGGACCACTTGGGGTTGTCTTGGAGTGGACTGAGATGTGGATCTCTGGTAAGTAGTCCGCTCCTAGTCCGCTCCAAGGTGCAGACGACCTCCCTGCGAGGATGCACTGCCCCGTTCTAATTGCCTGGTGCAGAAAGGGCTTGGTCTGGCAAGCAAAATGGAAATGTTAAGAAAACTGAAGGCCAGTGAAAGAAAAAGTCATTCCTGGATGCATTTTGGAAGAAGCCTTCAAGTGGACTCTAAAAGGTTCAGAATGCTTTTGTTTACTTATGCAAGGTTTACCTGATCTATTTGTTTCATTTCACATGTGTATAATGTTCGCTTTGGATAAAAACCTAGTTGAAACATGTCAAACTGCTCTTCTGTTTTGAACCTGTCCCTATTCTTTCAATATTACTCCTTCCTCTGCTACTCACATTTTCTATTAAAGAAGTAATGTCCAGGAACACACTTACTTTGTTAGCTGAGGAATATATGCATTTAACAAATTTTAAAAAGTTAGAATCATGTATATATTTTTGAAAAGTTTTATTGTGTAGAGCTTATGGGTCTTAATTGCTAATTAAGTCAGTTTAAAATAATTTGCATCACGTGATACATTCCACCACCTGATCCTGTCTGATTTCAGCAGTTAGGGGCTACAACTATAGGATGGAAGACACCTGGCTGGACAACAGTACATGTGAAAGGGATTGAGGAATCTTAGTAGACCATAAGCTTAACATGAGTCAGCAGTGTGATGCGGCAGTCAAGAAAGCCAACGTGATTCTTGGTTGCATAAATAGGAGTGTGGTGTCTTGATCGACGAAAATAATAGTACCACCTTTTTCTGCTTTGGCCAGACCTCATCTGGACCTGTGTCTAGTTCTGGGCACCTCATTTCAAGAAGGGTATTGACAAACTAGAAAGTGTCCAGAGGAGAGCAACCTAAATGGTGAAGGGCCTGGAAGCCATGCCCTATGAGGAGCGGCTTAGGAAGCTGGGTATGTTTAGTCTGCAGAAGAGAAGGTTAAAAGGGGACATGATAGCCATGTTTAAATATTTGAAAGGATGTAATATTGAAGAGGGAATGGGCTTGTTTTCCACTGCTCCAGAGACTAGGACAAGGAGCAATGGATTCAAACTAAGGAAAAGAGATTCTACCTAAACCTCAGGAAGAACTTGCTGACTGTCAGAGCTGTTTGGCCATGGAATATGCTGCCTCGGTGTGTGGTAGAGTCTCCTTCCTTGAAGGTTTTTAAACAGAGGCTGGACAGCCATCTATTGGGAATGCTTTGGTGTGTGTTTCTGCACAGCAGGGCATTGGATTGGGTGGCCCCTGTGGTCTCTTCCAACTCTATGATTTTATGATTCTAGTACTTCAGTGGGAGACCACCAAGGGATAACTGGGATCTCCAGGTAGGGTTAGGAAGGAATTCTACCTAAAATTTTAGACAGCTGCTGGTAGGAAGAACTGGCAATACTGGCCTGGATAGACCAATGGTCTGGCTCAGTATAAAGCAACTACTGTTACCTCTGTTTCTGTGTAAGAGGGACTGTTTACCACAGCAAACGTTATTGCTTGAAAAATCCCCTTCCTTGGCCATTCTGAGGATTGCTGCTACACTTCTAAGGAAAAGAAAAGCTGGGGATGTGATGGTGGTGGTGGTGGTGGTAACAGCTGATGCAATCATCCATGCCAATAAAACAGCACCAGGGCTTCAACTCTGAAAACTGTGGCTCTACTGTACCATATTCTGATTGTGATGATGCTTTAGGGTTATTTTGATTCTTGATAAAGTAGGCATCCCATTTCTTAGAGAAATGTATTTCAACGGTATTTGACTTTGCTAAAAGTGAAGAGAGCATTTGGCATAAAAGCCTTAAGAATAAGCGGTATAGAGTGAGGAGTTTTAAGATGTGACCTTTTTTTAACCTGCTTGACAGTTCCTGCTTCTTTCGAAATTCCCTGAAAAACCTTGAAAGTGTGGGTCATGGAGAGTTTACATTTTTGCAGAAAAGGCTTAGAAAGTATGTAAAGCAATACCTTTTACTGTTCTGTTTTTTCCTGCCAGCTCCTTTTAGACGTGGACAGCAAAATAATAATTTGAGTATTTTAGAATCTTCCCCTGCCAGGAGATAGCAGATGTTCTTCTGCCTAGATTGGAGTTGCTGTATGTTACTTTTCATAGAGCTGTATGGACCACTGGGTTGACTTGATCAGAAGAACAGGCACCAGGTTTGTCATCTCAGAGTCAAATCCTATCTATAAACACTTCCCTCAGGCCCAGACCACCAGTGCTCAGTTGCGGATGGCTTCAGTATGTTAACATTTTCATTCAAAGTAGCTTTCTTGGTTCTTTAGCATCTGACCCATCAGCCACACCTTGTTCATGGCTGACATTCCTTCTGATATTCATGGTAAGATACTCCATTCCCTTTTCCACCTTCTTTGTTCTTCCCTATTTTCCTCTCCCAACCGAAAAATCAGCATTCTCTCACAGTAAACATGCTTAGAACTTGCTGGGCTGTTTAGGTATTTTTCTCCCTAAAGACCGTTTAATATTTCTGCAGAACCTCAGAGTTTCTGTAAACATGCTGATGTCACTCTCTTCTAAACGGATTATCTTGCTAAAGAGTGGTACTTGGAGAATTGAATTTGCATCTAGTATGTAACAAGCAGAATCTGCAAGAAAATATTGCAGCATGGAGTATTCTTGTTCCCCTGGAGAAATCATTCTATCCCTCCCTCTAACCTTCTTTCCTCCTGTCCCTAATACAGTATTCCATGCTTATTGAGAATTTTCACCCCCCCATGCATTGTATTTGGGGGTTTTCTCCCCAAGCTTTCCCCCAGAAAGATTGTGTGTACCTCTGCAAACCCCAGGTTTCTGCCATGTTTTCAGCTGCCATATTTTTGTGCATTACTTTGGTTACAATGCTCATAAAATTTGGATTTGGTGGGTTGTCTGAGAACATCCAATGATTGTATTAAAGGACTAGCTATACTGTTAGGCTAAGTGAGGCAGTTTTAGATGGTGAGGCTTAGATGGAAGGCTTTAGTGAGGCTTTAGATGGAAGATGCTAGAAGTACCAGCAAGCTGTTAGAGCAAAGAGCTGCATTCTCTAACATAGGCTATGGCCTTCAGGTATAGTGGAAGCTCTTATTGCTAGCGCTGAAGAATTAGTCAGGTGCCAATCCAGTTTGTTGTCTGTCTGTCTGTCTATCTATGAATGAGAGTGTTATCTTCTTCCTTGCCTCAGGCAGCACAATATCTTGGCTGGCCCTGCTGAATTATAGATACTTACAAAACAAGGACTGAGGTTTTCTCATTTTGTACCTGCTTTCAGCCAGCATCCTTCAATCTTCATTTGCATACAGTAATTATTTTGCCCTTCTTTATCTAAATTTCAAGATATGTAAATCACAGTAGAGTGGGGGAGTGAATTTTTGTCAAGTACTAATTAGCTCAGCTAGGGTCCAATTTTGCATATATTAAAATCAATGGGATATCTGCAGGGATGCGCTGGCTCCTAGTGTCATGTAAATGAAGCAAAAAGCATCTCTCTTTGACTAGTCATGCTCACTATTCCAGATCTTTTGAAAACCTATTTTGGGTTATTTCTAAGAGATCATTACAGATAGGATTACACTTGATTAAAGATTATTTCTGTTGGAATTATCATTGCCTATGAAGAGAAATTTTTGTTTCACATAATATCATGTACAGTGCATGCTGCCTTCCATGTCTTTTGAGATGGTAGGGAATGTAGCAAGATATAACAGAGCAGCCAGAGCAAAAGAAAACTAAACTCACTTTTAAACCACTGATAAGCCTAAACAGATCCAAACACACTTTTGTATTAGAGCTTTGAAATCACATCAGTTTGCAGAGAAGAAAGTGATGATGGCCTGGTGGGGGCAGAAAAGAAGATAAAGAAGAAGTAAGGTGGCAAATGGTGGGAGAACTAGAAGGTATGAAAGCTAGCCCAAGGGAGATTCGAAAGGATTATTCATTAAAGGATTTAAAATCCAGTAATAAGACTGAGAAACTGACTTATCAGCTGCCATTTGCAAAAATATTTCTCACATTCGGCATAGCCCTGGCAACCATTTCCAACTCTGGCAATCTTTCCAGCTAATAATAAGTTGTTATAATCAACAGATGTGTTCCTGGAGAAATACAGTTGATAACTGCTTCTGGTAGGCTTTAGGACTGCTGCAGTTGAGCTTTCCTTACAAAATCAGTGTTTCTGGAAGCTTCTATGACCACCTTCCTTTACAGGCTTTGTTTCCAGCCAGTACATGGCCATAAAGGGTATGTGGTTTAACTTTAGACGTTGTGAGCACCTTCCCTTTTCTTCCCCTGCATAAATTTTCCCACTTTCATCTAATGAAGAAACCTGTGTATTTCAAAAGCTAATGCAATGTATTTTGTGCCTTTTGGGTAGCCCACTAAAGGTATCACCACACTATTCCCCAGTAAGTAGATATAGCAGAAGGGGCTGAAATACTATAAGGCACCAGATCCTGTCTGATCTTGGAAGCTAAGCAGGGTCAGCCCTGGTGAGTGCTTGGATGGGAGACCACCAATGGATACCGGGTACTTTAGGGTATATATTTCAGAGGAAGGAACTGGCAAACCACCTTGGAGTATCCCTTGTCTAGGAAAACCTTATGAAATTTGTGAGGTCTTCATAACTCAACAGGTGACTTGAGATCACACACACACACACACACACACACACACACAGAGGTATGTATAGGATTCAGCCAAAATGTTAGGCTAAACCAAACCAGAGAATAGGACACCTGTGTCTGGGAGGAACGTTTATTTTCTCTCATTCGTTAGCTAGTTGCCTAGGAACAGGAGCATCACTCAAGAAGTGTTTCTATTAAAGTGTTCTTAGGAAATCAATACTGAGCTGCTATTTTTGCATATGGAGGGGGGGAAAAAACAGCAGGTGCCCTGAAACAGAGACAGTTTCTGATAATTTAAAAGCCTCATAGTGTGGCTGAAGGCCTTGAAGCCCCCCCCTTTTTTTTAACAGAGCAGAGGTTATTTGAAATATCTGACTAAATATTGGGAGACTTCTTAGACCTAAATAATAGCTATAGGGAGGGAAATGGAGGGGGGAGTGTGTAAGAAGGGAGGTTTTCATCCCACCACAGTCCTGATGGAAATGAACACCAACTGTTGTTGTTAGGCTGGGAGGAAATCTTTAATAACAGCTATGAGATCTTCTGCCTCTTTCAGTTTTGGCAAAGGACACACTTGGAGGGGAGAAGGGGATCTAGACTGGAACCATGGTGCAGAGGTGTTTAGCTTTTCCCATTGCATTACTTGCCCAATTAAAATACCCCCTTTTGCTATTTGCCCTTTTAAGGAGTCAGAGAAGCATATAGACAAGGTAGACATGTCCCTAAATGGCAAACATCTTTGGCAGCCTAGGATGGGGTGCTTCACCACTAAAATGGCACAACGAAAAGATTTCATCTCTCTTTCTCCAGAAGTCTGGACCCAATCAAAATAACCTCCTGCCATGGAGGTTTTTAAGCAGAGGCTGGATGACCATCTGTTGGGAATGCTTTGATGTGTGTTTATGCATAGCAGAGGGTTGGGCTGGATGCCCCAGGGTCTCTTCCGACTCTATGATTCTATGATATTTTGTCAAAATTTAAAATAGCAGGGGAGCCAATTACAGATCTCCATCATCTTGTCTTCTTGAACCTTGAGTTAGAACAACACTGTTTCTATGGCCCTTTCCACACGGGGGTAATAAAACGTTTTAGCGCAGTGTAGCGCGATATCTGACGGAGGTCTTCCATACCTTAAAGTGCGCTGAGTCGTCTTTAATTTCCAAGTTCCACACGTCAATCCGTTCAGAAACGTCTCCAACTGTGCTTGCACGTGCTTTTTAAAAACCGGAAAAAAAGTGTTTCTTTTCCCCCTGATCCGCGCAATCACTTTCTTGCTCACTTGTGTGGAAGCGCAGATACGCGCTGATTCGCCCCTGAGATGAACGGGGGGCGGGCCGTGGGCGTGGACAGCTTCGGCGGTTGGCCCGCCCCACAAAGAGCCGAACGGCGCCATTTTTTAATCCTCGCTAGCGAGAGCCCACAGCAGGAAAAAGAAAAAAGCATTGCAGGTACGCTAAATTGGAATTATTTATTTACAGTCCATCTTAAAATCGCCTTTTGATGTTTCCGTGGGGATATTGGAGCTTCAGGGGGACTGTGGATTTATTGCCTTCATCTGGAGTGGCCTATCCGGGGTGGGGGTGGGTGTGTGTGGGGGAATTTCTTGGGAAGTCGCTTCTAGTGACACCGCCATTTCGCAACCCACCACAAACCGCTGCATGTGTGAGCCGGGGGGCAAGGGGGGCCGCGGCGGCGGCGGATGGGGACCCTTCGGCGCCCTGCCAAGAGGGTGCTGAACGGACAGGGCAGCATGGTGGCCGCCAAGGGGTCCCGCAGGAAGCCTCGGAGTAATGGCGCCTTCACTTTGAAGAAGCGCTGCGGGGATATCAATTGCAGGTTTGGCAAATTGGGATTATTTCTTTGAAACCCCCCCCCCATTGCTACCGCGGATGAAAGCGAAAGATCCACAGCCACCTGGAGTTTCAGTGAGGGCCTGGAAGCTTCAGGGGGCTGTGGATTCTTCCGCGGCGGCATATTGGGGGGGTTATTTTTAGAAAGTCTCCCCTAATACCGTCATTTCGCAACCCGCCACAAAGCGCTGAATGTGTGAGCCGGGGGGCAAGGGGGGCCACGGAAAGCCTCGCCTTCACGTTGAAAAAGCGTCGTGGGGCTACCCTGACTGTCCCCGGAAATGCTGCCCAGAACATGAGGGAAAACGGGGCAGGGGCCCATGTCCTGCATTAGGCAGAATGGACCGAAATGAGTGTGGAGGGGTGGCTAGCTGGGGGGCCTGCAAACCCCATGCATTCAGCCCGACCAGTTATCTCCCTGAACGGCGTGATTGATTTGCAGTTGGTGTCACTTGAGGCCGAGAGAGTGTGACCCGACTGACATCCCTTGCTCCAACAGAACTAGAGCCTGATTGGTGGCTGGTTGGTGGGGGCCACGACAGGGACGTGGTCTGGCAGGATGGGGAGGAGGGGGCTAAGTGGGGTGCTCCGGACAGAAAGATGACCATCTGCTTTGTGTACACAAGCCTCCCCAAAACCCACTATTTCCTCGCAGGTGGATCCCCGGTGGCCCGTCCTTCGAGGCTGAGAGAGGGATCAGACAAGGAACACTCCGTGGCGAAAAACCTCCATCCAGTTCTCCAAAATGGATTTCAGTGGTGGTCTCCCATCCAGGTTTAAATCCTAACGCACCCTGCTTAGCATTCCAGGTTAGCATGGGATTTGGGGCCTGTTCACATGATCTTCAAGTGCTTTCCACACCTACCTTGCTATGGCGGGTGGATCCCAGGTCAAACTGTAGACTGCTTCCAAGGGTGAACTGGTTATATGCAACCATTGAAAACAAGTCACAGGAAAGCTTAGAGAAATATATTTTATTAAATAACTAGATAAAATTATCACCCAACATAACAGAAAAACAGAAAACAAAGGTCAAAAAACATTATAGGAGGTTGCCCCTCCTCATCTGTCTCTTGAGGTCCCGCAGCTCCCTCCTTATCTCTGCATACGAATTATCGAGGGCAGCTGACACCTCTGAAAGGCTTCTCTGTGCAGACTCATCTGTGGGTGGGAGAGTAGATATTAGGACGCCGTGCTGACATGCTTGGTGAAAGCACCGTAGCCAACCTTCCATCATGGCCACCCGTGTTACTAACTTACACATCTTGGCAGTTTTCCTTTCCAGCGTGGTCATCCCCGCCATCAAGGAATTTGCAATGGACCTCAGATCCTGGGGGGATGGACCTGGAAAGAAAAGATGACATTGGCGACCAGGCACTCCTTGGAGTGGGCCTCCATATGTGCCACCTTCCGCGGAGTAATTTTTTGATACTTGCCAGCTGTGCGTGAGGATGGTCTAGGAAAGTCTTCCTGCCGCTCCTCCACCGCGGACAGTGCACCAACTGCGAAAGGAAGGAAACTGTTCAACATCCCTGTCAGCAATTGTGCATCTAATCTCCACATTTTCTCCCACATAGGTGGTTACTGTACCGTCAGCTGCTTGCTCCTCTTCCCCTGGCACATCAATTACCAGGTCACCGTGACCGGGGGAGGAACCAGCGGGGCTCTCTGCTTGTGCGCCTGTGGCTGAAATAGAAACAAGCGGGAAACAGATGTTGCCCCGGAAACAGATCAACTTCCTAGCTGTGAATAAAGTTTTCACGCCAAAGCTGTTGCACATGTTTTACCTATATCTTCCCCTGCACCTCCAACGTCACTTTCCTCCCCAGGGCCCGAGGTGTCCCCCAGCACGATTGTTTCAGGCTCTGGAGAAACAGGAAAAAGCAAAGCTCTCAACCTTTGCAAAACAGCGGGCAGACCTCCCGTAAAACACACCAGTTCCCCACGTGTTTGCATACGCAGGGACAGGGCTGGGAATCTCATAAGAAGTGGAGGTGTTGCACTTGCCTTCCCTCTCTGGGGTCCCGGCGACATCAACATTTTGCCTGGTCGCACGGCGTCTGGCACCTGGGAAGTGGCACATGCTGCTGTCAGTGTGTGCTCACATAATGGGGGGAACAAGGAACCCCCCACCGTTTGATTGACCATCACTTGTTCATTGGGAGGGGGATGGTTGTCAAGGGTACTCACGTCCTCTTCTGCGGCCGCGCCAGGAGGGGCGCCCAGCAGACTTCCACAGCCGCAGCATGGTTCGAAAGTAGGGAGGCTTGGCTGCATGGGGTGGGTGGCCATTAAAGCGTTCCATACAGTCATAGAACGCCGCCTTAATGGCTTTGAATTTAGAGTTGACCTGCGCAGCCGTCCTGTCGAACCCCTGCCGTGACAACCCCCTTGCAATGGTCTCATAGTATTCCCTGTTGGGGGCATTTGTGCTACGGAGTAGTACGTTACCCCTCCGCACCACTCGACCATAGCCAGCATCTCCCTGGTTTCAAAATCATCCCAGAGGGCACCCTCACGCTCCATCTCTCTCCTCTCTCTCTCTCTCTCTCTCTCTCTCTCTCTTTATATATGTAATATCTACCTTAACACTCCTATCTATTAATCTATCTATCTATCTATCCTCTATCCACCTATCTATCTATCTATCTATCTATCTATCTATCTATCTATCTATCTATCTATCTATCTACCTACCTACCTACCTACCTACCTATCTACCTACCTACCTACCTACCTAAAGGGACAGCAGGGTAATAAAAGGGTAATAAAAGGATAAAAACAAATAAATCTAAAAACTCCCACGCTCTACCTATCTCTCCTATCTTCCGCCCCGACACGCCCACAGGAAGGCTGCAGTTCCACCGCCTTCCTGTGGGGGTCCCGCGGCGCCAAGTCCTGGTGGCCGCTGCGCATGTGCGAAGCGTCGCCGGGAGAAACTGCGCTGGGGCGACAAGGAGGAAGCCATTACTCGGAACTAGCAACCTCGTGGTCAGCCAAACTTTGCGGAAGAGTTTTGTTGAAGGTGGCTATGGCGACCCAAGATGCAAGCCAGGGAAATGTGTCCAGCCCTGGAGAGGGAGAGGTCAACCCGAGGAGAAGCAGGGCAAAAGGCAGGGGGGTCGCGTGGCACCACTCCGAGGTAAAGGATCTCCTTGAAGTGTGGGGCGAACAGAAGTACCAGGCGGATCTTCAGGAAAGCTACCGCAATATCGAAATATTTGAAGAAATAGCCAGGGAAATGGAAAGAAGAGGGCACAAAAGGACAGCGGAAGAATGCCGCGCAAAAACCAAGCGGATGCGGCTGGACTACCGTCATGCGGTCGCTGCAAATAAAAGGACAGGCTCATCCCGGGTTACCTGTCCTTACTTCGAGGAGCTGTCGCGAATTTTGGGTGGTGACGCGGGTGCACACCCACCAAGGGTCATCGCGAGCCTACAGATTGCAGAGGACGGGGATCACGGAGTGGAGGGGGCTGCAGCATCAGAAGGTATGAATGTTAAGAGGGGTACCCTCATCTTGGTTTTGTATCACTAACTCATCTATGCATGGAAATTCCACTCATTCCTTTCCCTTTTTGTGCTCCAGAGCGTGCCCATAGCCAGGAGCTTTTTGGGGATTCCCCGGATACCTCTGATGCGGAGACATCAGGTAAGGCAGGTTGTTAGTGTGGCAACAAACGTATAAGCTTTGCTTTATCTCCCTGAGTCGCAATAGCCCTTGGGCATGGCTGCTATGAAGCGGAAAGAATGCTTTTGCAATGTGCATGCTACCTACCTTTCAATTCCTGCATCACTACTTACTCAGTAACTCAATAGCAAGCCCTTTTGCTCCCAAAACGGCCAAGTTGTCTGAACTCTTGGATTCCTGTGGGTCTCTGGGTATGCTAACGGTGTGGGAGCATGCAAACAGCGCGCAGTATGTGCCTGGTCCCTTCCAGCTGGATATCAATGTGCATAGGTCAATGGGGGGGGGAAGGCCGGAAGGGGGGCCGCCGGGAGCCATGCAGAATGCATTCTCAGCAGACTTGTTCTTTCACACCTCGCAACCTATCCCCCGATGCAGGCATGGACGACACCAGCAACACGCCAGTTCATCCTGGGACATCTAGAGCGGAAAATGACAGCACCACTGGTACAGGTGAGTTTTTAACCACCACCCTTACTCCACACCTTGTCACTATAGCACTAGAGGTGTTGGCCGGAAGGTACAGGAACCTTCCTGCTGGACCTTTTGCACAACAGTCAAGCCTGGTGTCTCACGAGTGAGCAGGATCCATGAAACTAGACATATAATTGTTTGCATGCACGGTTCCTGTTGCTTCCCTTCTCCCTGCACACATTTCTCCTAAAGTTAGGTATTCGCTGTGGCTGTCACTCCTCAGTGAGATGTGACACGAGAGGTGATGTTACATGGGATGATGAGAGATGTGATTGGCTTTGCCGCTGCCCGGCATGCAGTTTTGTGCGGCCCTCACAGGAATGTTGTGTTACGTTTCAAAAATCACATCCCATTAACCAGTACAATGCTACTTCCGTTTTGCTTTCACTCTCCCTAGATGAGGCAAGCAACGGTACAGCAGAGGTGACACGCAGCACTACCGCCGCGGGCTTGTCTCCCCGGTCCAGACTATGCATGTCGCGCCATAGGACCACTGCAGCGGGGCGTAGTGAGAACCTTCCCGCTGCTACCATAGCTACCATGGATCTCATACGGGAGCAGCAGGAGCTCAACAGGGACATGCGTGCCAGGGAGTTCCAGCATAAGAGTACCACAGCGACAGAAGAACGCAGGGAGCTGCTCTCCCTGCTTAGGGAATGTATCAGGGTTATGTCCGCAATCGCGGATGCAGTGAATGCAAGAAATGCTGCAGTCCTCCCCAGGAATGATGGCAGTGTGGTTTCCGAACAAACTGAGCCCGAACCAGGCCAGAGCCTTGCAATGGGGGAAGCCCATCGACCTCCTCCCAGCAGCAGGTGGCAAGACGACATTTCCCAAGGGTCAAGAGACCCTGCCACAGGTACAGCCCTTGAGAAATGCATCTCCCCACCTACCTGCCCATTTGGATGGGTACAAATATGGCCCCGTTAACTTGTTAGCAATATCCATTATCTAACTGTTTAAAGTTATATGTTTCCTATTTCTCCTATGAAAGGGGAGTTGCCGTATATCTTGTTTTCCTTTGAAGTCAGTACTATTGTTTGCCATTCATGTTGTTTTTGTGTTTTTGAAATAATAAAAGCAATCCCTGTTATTTTTGCAACAAAACCAGTGTAAAGTTTATTTGTAAAGGGGAAAGTATTTACAACGGGGAGGGGCAAAACACCTTCTAATTGCAATTACAAACAAGGGAGAAAACTACAAATCTAGGACTGAACATTGTCCTCGGCAATAAGGCTTGCAATGGCATTCCTAACTGTTTCCCCTTCACGGAGCCTCCTGGCGGAGGAGTGGGGTCGGAAGTCATCCTGTGTTTGTGGGAGGCGCAGAGGTGGGGGGAGCAAGGTCGGGGTGCAGGATGTGGCCCTTTGACTCGCAGATGTTGTGGAGGACCACGCAGGCGGATATAACGGGAAGGTAGTTCTTCTCGGACACGGTTAGGGGAGCTGAGAGGCAGCCCCACCGTGCCTTGAGCCTTCCAAAGGCCCGCTCCACCACGTTCCGACAGCGGTTGAAAACCCTGTTGTAAGCCAACTTCCTTGGGTCCATGGCCCCTCCGTATGGCTTCATCAACCACCTTGACAGGGGGTACGCTGCATCTCCGAGGATGACTGGACCAATGGAAACGCCATTTATGGTGATGGTAGGGTTCCCAGGAACATACCGTCCAGCCTCCATGGCGTGCCACAAGGAGGAGTGACGGAAAACAAACGCGTCATGCGTTCTGCCTGTAAAGCCAAGGACAATATCCAAAAAGCGTCCTTCATGGTCCACCATCCCCTGCAGGAGAATGGAGAAGGAGCTCTTGCGGTTTACGAACTCTTCCCCTCTTCCTTTTGGTGGCCGCACAGGAATGTGTGTACCATCAACCGCGCCAATGCATTGGGGAAATCCCATGCGATGGAATCCATCCATGACCTGCAATGGGTGGCAACGCAAAAAACAAACATTACTCCTTTCATGGCCAGTGCAGGGATAGCGGCGGGACCGGTCTGGGCTGAGATAGCGTCACCGGGAGACGTCGGGGCGCGGGGGAAGGACGGAAGGGGAGAGAGGGCGGGAGGGGGAAGGGTGGATGGAGGTGGGGAGGGGGGACGGAGGGCCGCGGATGGCCGCGCGCGTGGCGTGGCCAGTGCAGGGATGGTGGCCGGAATGGTCTGGGCTGAGATAGCGTCACCGGGAGACGTCGGGGTGCCGGGGAAGGACGGAAGGGAGAGAGGGCGGATGGATGTAGAGTACTCACTCTGCGATAGTCTCCAAGGGAAACGGTGGACGACAGGAGGACCTGCTCTATCGCCAGACACACCTCAGTGACAATCACAGCGACTGTGGAGATCCCCAAGCCGAAGGTGTTCGCCGTTTTGCGATATATAAGCGGCTTTGACAACCACCACACGGTAATCGCCACTCTCTCCTCCACAGATATGGGTTGACGCATTTCTGTGGCTTTCCTCTCAAGTGTGGGACGCAGACGGTCGGCGATCTCGAAGAGGGTGGCTTTCGTCATGCGAAAGTGGTAGAGCCACTGGTCATCGTCCCACTTAGCAAGCACCTCCTCAGCCCACCATGTCCTCCACATCCTCTCCCTGACCCACCACCTTCTGGGGCGTGGAAGACGCCGTGAGTGTCCTCTCAGAAGGGGCGCATAGAAAACGTCCTCCTCCTCATGGTCGCGATGGAGCCTGGACCTCCTCGCTCGATCTCTGGCCCATTGTTCTTGCATGGTGGCCACCACTACACCCAGGACCGCAACAAAGGGCCCCAGGAACCTGACCAGGTCATCGAGAACCTCGCCCTCCATCGCAAAGCCACGAACAAGCCAGAAAATCGGCGAAGCAGGAAGCACAACGACCGGCACCAACCAACGCACTAGCCAGAGGTGGGGGGTGGCGGCGAAAGGCGGCAGGCGTTGGGGGAGGACCTTGCATACGTACGTGCGCACATGCGCGGGTACGTACCGACGCAACGCGCCATTTCTTCAAATCGAAATCAGCCTATCACAGCCATAGTGGGCGAGGTTATGTTAATAGCGGGGGTGGTCAGGACGGCAACGTGTGGATCTCTGAAACCGCGCTAAGCCGGATCAAACATAAGACGTATGAATAGAGAGCGCGCATTAGCGCGGATACAAAAAAACCCGGTAAAAACCGGCCGTAACCGTCACTATGCGAATTCCTCTTCTCGTGTGGAAAGGGCCTTAGTTGCTTATGTCTGGTAGAAGCCCAGCCCTGCTTATTGCTGTTATGTGCCTTTAAGTTGGCTCTGACCAGGGTTTTCTTGGCAAGAGTTAGAGAAGGTTTGCCACTGGCTTCCTTTTAAGACTGAGAAGGTATGACTAGCCCAAGGTCACCCAGTGGGTTTCCATGCCTGAACAGGGATTTGAATCCTGCTTTCTTGGAGTCCTAGCCCAACACTCAAAGCACTATATCACACTGGCTCCTGGCCTGCTACCAACAATCTTTAACAAGAAGTACTGTAGATTCATGCTATGTGCTCTAACACAGAAGGTTCCATATTGAATATAACCAGTAAGTTATGGCTTGGAGAATGCATTCTGTATGGGACTGCTCAGTTTGGAACCAAGAATGAAGGAATACTTTCTCACAGTCAAGGAATAATCTAGTGACCCTCAAAATTAGAATTCATCCCCAGGTTGAAGAAGGTTCCCCACCCATCAGGCTATAAAGAGGACAGTATGGGCTTTCCATATGTAATGTGTTTATTAATTAAATGTATATTCTGCATTTCTGCTGAAAATGGTGCTCAAATTGAGTAAGATTTTCTTCAGTCCTCCTCCTTTTTTCCTATTTCCACACCACACACCCACATATTATCTTAAAGTATACAGAAAGATAAGGGTCTGTGTTTTAGTTTCAAAGCCTGAAGCAGAGATGGCTGGAAAAGGTCACTTGTGTCAATTTAATTAGCATGGCTGTGCTGTAAATAGCTATGGAAGGAACTAAAGGAGGGCAGAAAAAGGGGTGAAGTGAATAGTTTGCATTGAAGACTTTGTGAAGAGTTTCTGCTTTTATTTTTACTCTTGAGGAATAGGAAAGGGACAAAGGAATAGTCCCTCTGGCATTATCTCTTCTGATCCACCTGTTTTCATGCCTGACAGTCTCTCAGGTTTTGGAATTAAAGAGAAACCAGCTATCCAGACAAGGCTTGGGGTAGAAATGCAGTCTGGGTCCTAGTGTCAGCTGGTGGCTCCAACATTAGTGAGGTGATCAACTTGCTCTGGGTTTTAGTCTGAATTTTAACAGAGCTATCCAGGGTACTGAACCTTACCTTTCCAATAGGTTCAGTACTTTGGAAAACATCTTCAAAGTTGAGATTAGAACCTAGAGCTGACACACCACACCCTACTGATGCGGGAGCTACCAAGCTACCATTGATATCTGGCACAGCATTTATGAGCTGATAGGACCAAAATATTGCAGTGTCAGAACTGTGCACATGGTGGGGGAGATTGTAGAGAAAATATGTGTGGGTGACATAGACAGATGAAATGACTCCCCCAGCCCCTCAGTTCTAGTTTCCTCCTGTGGCATCCTCCATGGCAGCGGTCACCAACCAGTGGTCTGTGGACCACTGATGGTCCGCAAGAAAATTTTGGTGGTTTGTGGCCCGCAAGAGGGATGAAATCTTCCCACTGTCCTCTCCCACCCTCTCTGGGCAGGATCACTCTTGCAGTGAGGAGATGGACAGTGAGGAGGACCAGATCACACACTCCCTCACTGCTGCCCTTCTTTCCGCTGATGGGCGGGATTGCTCCATCAGTGGGGAGAAGTACAGTGAGGGGGTGATCTGGTCCTCCTCGCTGTCCTCTCCAACTTGCACTGGGCAGGATCACTCCCACAGTGAGAAGAAGGACAGCAAGGGAGGCGATCTGGTTTTCCTCACTGTGCTCTCTCACTTGCGCCTGGCGGGATCACTCCGGCAGCAAGGAGGTGGACAGTGAGGAGGACTAGATTGCCCCCTTCACTGTCCCCCTCCCTGCTGCAGCAACAAATATCACGCTAATGATTTTGTTATAATTAAATAAGCTTTAATAATTTTGTTATAATCAAACAAGTGCATTTCATATAAATAAAATGGAACTTTTTATGATCATTAATTTATAGATGTCTGTACCTTCTTAAAAATATTCATGTTAGTGGTCCACGGGATTCAAAATTGTGAATTTAGTGGTCCCTGAGGTCCGAAAGGTTGGCAACTGCTGCTCCATGGGATGCATCAGAAAAGTGTCTTGCTAGATGTCTTGCCTGACGTTGAATGCCTCCAGTGGAACCTCCCAATCTGCGGGGTGGGGTTGCAGGAGAGGGGTGAATCCTGCTGGTGTAATTATGCCTTCATGGAACTTTATGGCATGTCTCTCAGGGTAGGCTTTCAGCCTAGAATGAAATGCATCTCAATCCGTAGAGAAGAAGGAGTATGGAAAGAAAGTAGGATAAATGATATGCCCCATCTTATCTGGTTTTCTGTAAAAGAAAGAGCTTACAGGTGTTTTTTCCCCCTGTTCAAAAGTATTATATTTGCTGAAAAACAGAGAATCTTAGGTGCACTGGGATTGCACATCTTTGTACATTTTTTTAGAAAAAATATAATTAGATTGCATTGGTGTTTTTGCCATATGCAGTGGCACAGGCTCTGTTATTCTGGCCTGAATGATGATTCTACTGCGAGATTACTGTGAGACTTTTATTTGCCCTCATTCACAAAATTTTATTATTCAGATGAAATCAGCTTTCACTTGGATGCTATCCTGTGTTTGCCAACTACTTCTTCCAACGGTTTTTCCTATGATGTGTGTGTGTAAACAATTAAGTAGAGAAAGATGGAGTGGCTGTAGCCTTTCAACTAATTGCACTAGGAATCATCATTCATTTGAAAATACCCATAGTGGCTAAGGGGTATCACAAGATGTGACTTATTAGAAAAGACAATAGAGCTTGGTAAAGTTGAAAGCAGGAGGAAAAGAGGAATACTACAGGTAGATTGATCCAATCAAGAAAGCAAAAGCCATGAGTGTGCAAAATGTAATCAAGACTGTTAATAACAGGATCTCTTGGTAGTCTCTATAAGTCTGCCATAACTCAAAGTTATCTTGGTGGCAAATAACAACCATCATTATAGGCTAGTGGTGAACATTGGACTAAGTCATCAGGGATATCATTTCCATGGAGTAATTTGGAAAAAAGAAAAACTGTTGATACATCATGTTCAAGATTCATAAACTCTTGGATGACCATACTGTTAGTCTGTGTGCTGATGATTCCATTTGTATAAGAAAGACAATAGTAGCAGTAGACAGTTGATTCATACTTAATGTCCATGCAGTTCCAGCATTCATGGCAATCTGTAAGTAATCCCATTTGTGTTTTAAAAAGTACAATATGGCAATAATTTTCTCTGCAAGACTGGTAAAGTGGAAAATGATATTTTTAAGATTAGGTTTATATTTAAGAGATGGATCGTTATTTCTAAATTAGAATTCAAATTCAGCTGCATGTGTTTGCATTTTAATTACATTGAATATATGTTTTCTATACACCACCATAGTTCCCTAAAATTCATACTTTTCAAAACTGTTCTTCAGGAAAGCTAGTGCTTTTAAATATCTGAGGATGGTTGGAAAAAAAGAAAGCCAAAGTTAATATACATCCGCAGATGACTGTTCATAAGAAATGTTTTGCATTATTCATGCATGTCTAATGTTGAGTGCTTTGTTCTTTTTTTCTTAAACTAGCATGCATGCAGCATTATATCTCTTTGTAATTATATTGAGTAGCTTTGGAAAAAGCAATGACATTTCTGTTAAATTAGCACTGACTCTGAATCAAATGCAATAATCAGTGCCAAAAGGCCAACACTTTAAACAATTTTGAGGCATTTTTGACAAATGACTATGAAATGTGTAATTGTCAGAGTGATCCTGAATTGTCAAGAAGCACCCCTGTGTTCAGGATAGGAAGCATTACTCTGATAGTAAATGGGATTCATTTGTCTTAGTGATGTCAGTAAATAGCCAAATCTACTGGCTATGTGGAACAGCAAAGATATCACATCGTGTACATGATTCTTGGTACTTTGGAAGCACTTAAGGATGAGTGAAAGATAGAGAAATATAGTGGTCACCCACTGGTGCAGCAACATCAGAGATGGAAAACAGTGGCTGTGAATAAATGGAAAAAGCAATGCCTTGAGTTGATATTGTGGCACTGCTCTTTGCCCTGATTCCAGATCTGTAAGAGGGGAAAAAAATAAATTGGCAGAATGTTTGGCTTATCGTTGATCTCTATAGGGAAAAAGTAACATGAATCAAACAAGCAATGAGGAAAGGGAATGAACATAATGTCCAAATGAGTGAACATTTACCTTTCACTAATGATGGGTATACTTTTATGATCTTTCCTTTGTGCCTCTCCTTTTCATTAACTAAGGTTACCTCAGAGTTTTTAGAACATAGCGGTCCTTTTGTTTTGCTCTGGGTATGGCAGTCAAAGTTTTTAGCCAGAAAAGGCCAACAGGAATATATTTCAGCAGTATCAAAACACCTTCCATATCTGCTAATTAGGTGACAGGAGAAATTCAATGTCCTGTAAGTCTTGGGACTGCATTATCTGAAGGGCTTTTTGCTCTAGTATGTGTTACCCCACTGGAATACCCCTTCCCGGGGTATTTGATATCAAATACGCCCACCATGCCAGAGTGGTTGCCTGGGTGGGCACATAGGCAAAGAGGTCGAACTACCGAAAACAGGTCAAGACCAGAAAAATCCCCAGTCACATAGCTCAAGGAGACCTCAGGCTATACACATCCACATAAACAAAGGATCCTCAGCCAAGAGTAGCTAACTTGAGGGGATTAGTGTGTTTTCCCCAAGCTGAGCAACTTTGACTCTGGAAAAACCCTATAAGGTGAGGTCCATCTACATAAACCAAAACTGCAACCCTACTTGACTGCAACTCTACTTGATTGCAACCCTACTTGAAACAATACTGCAACCCACTTGCCATTGTATGGCATTCCTTCCTTTGTTTTGGCCATTGTTCTTCCCAGGAGAGGGCCTGCCCTCGAGGTACGTTTTGCCCTATAAATTTTTGAGGGTCTCTGCGGAGAACTCCCCGCCATGCTAGCAGACAGGCACTCTGTTAGTTGAGTGATCCCCTCAGCCGTCTCTTCGCTGAGCTCCATTCTTCTCGCCGCTTCTCAAACCGAAGACTTCTACATTCCCTTTGCTGTATCCTCTATCCATTTTTCACCTCTTTTCCTTCTCAATAGGCCTTGTGTGCGTGAGTGAGTGAGTGAGTGCGTTGGTGCGTGAGACTATATTCATTTAATAAAATTCATTTATTTGGTACATTTGTCTGGCATTTTGCTTGGCCTGACCCTGTAAAGTTGGGTAAAAGATCCTGCTGGGTTACCCTGCGCCTCATTTTGCTAATGCCAGTGCTCTGCTAATTTCCCCAACCTTTATAACTTGGAGCAAATCAAGGTGTCCCCCACGGGACCCCCAGAAGTCAGGGTAACATATGGATGTTTGTTGTTGCTCCTGTGTACCTTTAAGCTGACTTTGACATATGATGACTGTATCACGCATTGTGCAGCATTTCACTGTTGAAAACTGAGACACATCTGGTCAAGCAATGTCAGTATGTGGTCAAGATGGTAAATGTTATTAATGAGGAATAACACACAAGCTAGGAGAGGCTGCAGCAGTATGCTTTTTCCTGAGTGTACTGGGAAGGGAAAGACTCCATCTCTTCTCCTCTTCCATTGCTGAGTTAATTGACTACAAGCTACTTTTGTACTTTCAACTCAGCAGCAAATGAAGTAAGCTGAGGAAAAGGGGGAAAGTGGGAGGAGAAGAGGGAAATTGGGACGTTTTTAAAAGCAGGTGAAAAAATGAGATGATTAATTGGGACTGTCCATGCCAAATTGGGACAGTTGGAAAGTATGCTATGTAGGCTTTTCTGAGCAAGATTTAGGCAGAGGTTGTTTGCCATTGCCTTTCTCTAAAGCTGAGAGACTGTTTCTTGCACAAGGTTACACTGGGTCTCCATGGCTGAGTGGGGACTCAAATCCTGGTCTCTCAGAGTCCTAGTCCAGAACTCAAGTCTGGGGTAACACATACTAGAGCAAAAAGCCCTTCAGATAATGCAGTCCCAAGACTTACAGGCCATTGAATTTCTCCTGTCACCTAATTAGCAGATATGGAAGGTGTTTTGATGCTGCTGAAATATATTCCTGTTGGGCTCTTCTGGCTAAAATTTTTGACTGCCATATCCAGAGCAAATCACACTAGCAGCCAATTTGTTAAGACCTTCAATGACAACCTGTCTCAGGGGTCTCCTCCTACTTAAAGATGACACAGGGTGGTGGACAATGTTTTGTTTTGTTTTTTTGTGGGGGGAGTGATTATCCTCCAAGTATGAAATTTTTTTGTGAAGAACACATCCCTACCAAATTCAGATGGTCTTACCTCTGAGTAAACATCAGTTGTTAGTAGATTAAGGCTGCAACCCATATGATTCAGTGGGTCTTACTGCTGAGAGATCATGGGTAGCAGCAAGTTGCATGACTCCAACTAGGAAACACTCCCCCTCTCTCATAGATAGTAGTGAAATGAATAATAAGAACAATATCATGGGGGAAGGAATATTGGTGTTGTTTTTTAAGATAGATTAGTATGTTTTAAGAACCAAGCTGAACACGTTAATATGAAGAAAACACTTTTGGATGGTAGGAGAATTTGCAGGAACCTATTTCAATAGAAAAAAAATCAACAATATCAATGACTCCAGGAACAACATTATGATTCAAATGGGGACAACCTGTTTAAAAAATACTGTATTTAGTAAAACAAAACAAAACTACTTTTGCCAGCCTACTAAACACCTCAAGATGGCAGTCTAATCTTCCTCATTGAATCAAGAGGGAGGCTTAGCTTACAGAAATTTCGCAGAGACATTTTGTTTCCTGTGTGCAAATTTATAAATAAAAAAAATGAAATAAATTTATGGTAGAACGTCAGCTCTGTTGTGCTCAGAGGGATTTCCAGGAATTTTATATGGTCTGATGTGTGGTTTTGGTATGGTATGTTAAAGATGACAAAATCTTACATGCAACAAATCTGTGTGCTCCAGAGTTTGCTTTCAGATCAGGAAAGGCTACAATATTTATTTATTTATTTAGTGTTTAAAAAAAAAAATTTTTTTAATTGAAAATACCTTTCTAATGACTTTGGCAAAGTTTTTGTAGTTCCTAAAGTAAAATTTTAGCACAATAAAATATAGGGATGTATCTGTTGATACATCCTTTCCATCAGCAGAAAAAGAGCAGGGATGATCCCACTATTCTAGAGCAACCGTCCAAGAACACCCCTAAGCCAGCTGTACAAATCCAGGAAAAATACCAGAGCCTGTTTTTGCACAGTGTATACAGTAAATGAAAACAGCCCCAGAAAACATGTAAAAGGACAGCAACAGTAAAAACTGCCATTTCTAAAATTATAGTGAGAACTACTCTTGGTTTATAATTGACTGTATAAAATGCACATTTCTATTCATATCGCATTATCTCCACTCACATGAACAGATGAAAATACAGTCAGCCCTCCATATCTGCGGGCTTCAATTTTGCGAATTTGATCATTCATGGGTTATTTGCTGTCACCTCTGCTGCCTCCCTATGACATTTTTAATAGGGACTGCGGACCTTGTGAGACTGAGAAACTGTGAATGAGGCTTGTAAGTCCTGTGTCCCTAAGCCGGGTGAATGTGGAGGGATGACTGTGCTGGCATGCTTTTCACACCTCTTACTCTCATATGGCCAGTCCCTTGATGGGCCTTATGCCTCTAGTATTACCTAGGTTTCTTGATCTCAGCACCAGTACCTTTTCCTCCTCTCAGGGCAAGGGTGAGGAATCTCAGGATAAGAGCATCACCTTGCAATAGACTTGGCAGTTTTAATTTACATAGCACATTCTGTGCGACTGTGCTTCATGCATAATATATATCACTCGCTGGTATCAATAGGACTTGGTCCTTGTAACATCATATTTGCAACATCACCACAACTCATTTCCTTTGACAACAGCAGAGGTCATCCCAAAATCTGATATTTTGGCCCTAAATCTCAGGTCTTGGCATGTTCCTGACCTGACAATAATATTACATATATTTTTTTAAAAAAAATACTTAAATTTGAAATATGATTGGATTTGCTTTAATTTTGGCTTTCCACTCAAAAGCGGAGTGCTCAAGGTGGCTCATGTAATGAACTTAAATATAATAAAAACACAATAAGAGAAATAGCAATAAACAAAAATAAAAATTAAATTCCAGATTGCAAAGAAAAGAACAAAAAGGTCAAGCCAAAGGCCAGCAAAAATGGAAACGGTACACAGCAAGAGTTGTTACATATGGTATCAGAAGTTTTAAGAAGTAGGAAATGATTCTTTGCATCTGGACCATGGTCTACTGGTCTGCATAACTTCCTTGAATTCTCTTCTTTTTTTGAAGAGAAGCAGTTGGGAGATCATGAAATCTTAGAGTTGGAGGAAACCACAAGGGATATTTCGTCCAGCCCCTGCCATGCAGGAATACACAAAGCACATCCAACAGATGGCCATCTAGCCTCTGTTTAAAGGCCTCCAAAGACCACACTCCAAGGCAGCATATTCCACTGTTGAAAAGCTCTTACTATCAGGAAGTTCTTCCTAATGTTTAAGTGGAATCTCTTTTCCTGTAGTTTGAATCCATTGCTCTGTGTCCTGGTCTCTGGAACAATAGAAAACAAGCTTGCCCTATTTTCAATGTGACATACTTTCAAATATTTAAAAATGGTCATCATTTCCCCTCTTAACCATCTCTTCTCCGGGCTAAACATACCCAGCTCCCTAAGTCACCCCTCACAGGGCATAGTTTTCAGGTCTTTTGGTCACTCTTCTCTGGACACGTTACAGCCTGTCAATATCCTTTTTGGATTGTGTGGCCCACAACTGGACACAGTATTCCAGGTAAGGTCTGGTAATGTTGGAAGGAAGATGTTACAAGGGCAGCCCCTAGTGGTGTCACTGAGCATGGAAAAGAGGGGCTTAGCCTTGAGATCTAGGAATGCTACCAGTGAAACATCCTCCTTTTCAGCATCTGTACATTTGGACCAAGGTCCTGTTATGTGGTGCATGTTACAAGCACACTCCTCACACAATACTTGGCAATGCATATACAAAAAAGTTGAAAAACATTAGTGAAGGTAGTGAGTTGCTAGAGTAATGGGATGACAAGTTGGGTTGGATGAACTTCACTTGCTTCTTCATTCATTTTTTTTTTTTAAAAAGCCTTATTCTCTTTGTATCCTGTTCAAAAACAAATATACAAATACCGATAAGTTCTTCACAGAAATAAAGGGGAAAAGGTCAACCCTCTGCACTAGCAAATTCAGTAGGTTTATGCTGTCTCCAGCCTGAAGAGGATCATGTTGTTGTACCTGTCTTCTGTGTAGCTGTTAAAAGATGTGGAGTCTATTGGAAAAAAGAGGTAGCAAAGCTAATTCAGCACTAACATGGCTGAATACACATGGCTTCAAATCCAGGCTTTTGCTTTCTCCCAAGTTCTTTCTCTAAGATTAATGATGAAAATATTCTTATAAAAAGCTTAATTAAGTCCTATCTCTATCCAATTGAGTGTTGGAGGGAACTTTCAAAAGAACAGCTCATAGCATGGCATATTATGTTTTATAGGAAGAGATCTAAATTTCTTTATAAAGTAGTGTTTCCTTTAAGATACTAGGTAAATATATATGTATTTTCCACATTAGAAAGCAGTAAATTTATGGCTACGTTTTGTTTCTCAATGCATGAAAATATTTTATATTTGTGTCCAACAACTAATGTCCTCTTAAAAAAAAAAGGTTTTGAAAAGTCTGCACATGACATATACCAGCTGTCTTTTGCTGTCAAATACTGAACAGCAAAGGTCCATAAAACAGCCCCATGTCAAAAACTGACAGTCAATTGCATTCTTTCAGATCAGACACTAGTTGCCAGATGACATATCCCAAAGCACCACTGGAATGAAGATGAAAATGAAGTCTGCAGCAGTTTTCCTTGACTTTTCAGTTCCAAACAGGAAAACAAAAATCAGTTTTTGAAAATTCTACCCAGGGAGTAAGCCCCACTGAAAATAATGGGAACTTTTCAAAGTAAACATTGCATTGTGAAGCTATGTACATGATTTATTTAAGAGTAAGCCTTACTGAACACAGTGGAACCTATTTCTGAGTAAACAAGTTCAGGACTGCATTTAAATTAAACTAACAAGAAAGAATGCATGTTCCAGAACATAATGTGTATCTGTCAAAATATTTAAATTAAGGTGCCGAAAATGTACTTCATGGGCAATAGATGATACAGGGAGAAACAACTGTTCACTCCTATCATGCTTTTTTTAAATGTTAGAAGATGTTTGTTCTAAATAGAGAACGGGCAAGATTATCATATGGTGGAATTGGAGCAAGTGGTCCAAGACCTTTAATGGCTAGGAACTCCATGGGACTGTGTGACACTCTCATGCTCACACTCACACACACACATATTGTCAGGTCAGGATGTCCCAAAACCTGAGTCCTAGGGATGACTTTTTGTGACCTTATGGGGATGGGCAGCCCTGATGATACTACAAGGGCAGCCTCTGCCGATGTCATTAAATGTGATACATCAAGCACCAACTACAGCTGCACAAGGTACGCTATTCAAAGAAAAACCACAAAGTCTAACAAATGTAGAAACACACACATGCAGTTTAAGAAGCAATGCTTTCACCCTGAGATTCCTGCCTCTTGCCCTGAAAACTGGAAAAGTGGGGCAAGACTGTGAGACTTGAGAATCTCCAGGTTGGGCTCATTGACTTGGGCCTTAATACTGTCAAGCCTGGACAAAGGTTAGGGGAGGAGGAGCCCAGAGTTTTCCCTCCTTCATGCCTGAAAGTTGCTGGCTGTGGCCCCTTGGAGGGTTTCTCTCTGCCCATCCGTGTTGCCACCAAGCTTAATCCACTCCAGTGCAAAGCCTCTCTTCCACTCCTCCTCCACTCCACTCTACACAAAAAAGAGCCTTGTTTTTGGAAGAACTCCAGGACCCCAGCCACCTTAATTCAGCCTCAGACATGGGGGGCAGCATACTTTTGAAAAAAAAAAAGTAAGCAAAGAAAATCTTCTTGAAATGACAGGCATTGCTGTGGGAGACAGGTAAGCCTTCTTCCACGAGAATGCATGTTAGACAAATATCAGTTTTTTTTCTCTATCTAGCAATAATTTTAAAACCCATTCAAACAACTTCTGGAGTAGAGCACTGGGAATCCAATAGGCTGCAGAGTTAGTTTCTCCAAATTGCATATACATCTGTTGTAGCATTCTGGTTTGGGGGATACTTTCAGGGCTTTCTGCAAGACAATGCTTCCTATTTATTTAATTCACATATTATACCCCCATTTTCTGTGGAATATTTTCCACTGAAGTAAAAATAACCCAGCAACAATGAAACAGATAGAAGAGGAGCTCAAATTGCTGAGGGATATTCAAAGCCAATTAAACTTTCCTAAACACAATTGCTTTTACTGGATACATAAGAGACACCTGATTTAATGCCTTATGATATTATAAAGGGAGGAGATGCGTAGCCAAAATGGCACCAACTAGAAGTCACTGAAATCAAAGGATGTTCTCTGTCTGTTTCCCCTGAGGAAGACATGAAAGTTTTGCCCAGGTCCTTGGGGCTATTTTATTCTGCTGCTTAACAGTTTATTTATTTTGATTCGTAGCCCATCTGAACCCTAGAGTTTAAAGTCGGTTAGAATACATTAAAAGCACAGCTTGCCAAAACTAGCACAATAAAATGCCCAATTAAAGTATAAAATTATCTGTTCAAAATCAGATTAAAATGATAATGCTGTTGTATTACTTTGGCTGTTAAAAACAACTGAGAGGAAATCTTGTAATTTGCTTGCAGTTTGTACTAATTTATGCTGACTGTTTATCTTATTTTAAATCAAACTGGTAGAGCCACAATTAAAAATCCAACCATTTCTGATTGTATAGAGCTGATCATTTAGCCAATTTCCTTAAATCAGCCTTCTCTAGATGCTTTGGACTACATCTTCCAGAACTCTGAGTATTAACCGTGCTGACAACAGACTGATGGGAGTTGTAGTTCACCAAATTGAGGCCTGGCTGGGGAAGACTGACTCAAACACCATGAACACACAGACACAACTTTGTACACAATATCCCTGCTACTGTGTAAACTGTAGAGTGAACCATTTGTTGGATGTATTGCAGGCAAGCAGGACCTTGATATCTGATGTTATTTATATGCTAATTCTGTGTTGGACCAATGATGCTTGCATATCAGACTATCAACAGGAAACAGATAGTGGAATAACCACTCATGTGGACATTAGAGCATTGATAAGTCTAAATATTTAGGAAACTGGCCACTATTCACTGAAACATATCCAGTTTCATTTGAAATTTTGAACATTTAAGGACAAATCGGATGTGACATGTAATCTGCAGGTTTAAAAACTGTGTTAGCCCAAAACATGGGTGACTCAGAAGTCCATCTGCAATGCCAGTACCTCCATGTGACACAGGGGAATTAATTAGCTCAAAGTAGGAGGCCTGTGAGAGGCGCGTAATGCAACGAGATCTTTCCACCTATGTTTACGGTGTCATGCAGGAAATAACCAGCCAGAGATTCCAAAAATGAAATTAAAAGTGTTTTATTCAAAAAAGCTCACTCAAGTATGCAAAGATCCAAACACACACATATGCACACATGAGCTAACTGAAAGAAAATGGAGGAAAATGTGGATAGAGGACTTTCAGGGATGAGGCAATAGTTACTGGTCTGGAGAGCAGCAACGAAAGCAGCGACATGGCTTAGGTAGGCACCCAAGGACAGTTCTCATTCAGGAATCAAACAGACAGTGTGGCATTCAGAAAGGTGAGAGATTGCACTGGACAGCTTGAAATCAAGGGTTCTTATACCTGAAAAATATCCTGCAGGTGTGAGTATGAACTGCTCTCCCAGCCAAGCAGACAATGGTAGCTGCAACACAAACAATGAAGTCTCAACAGAGCTAATAGGCTATGTGTTTAGGTGGCAAAAGGATAATGGCTGTTGTAATAGCCCCAAATGGTGGAGAGGTGAGGAAAACAATAGGGAAACTCTTGGGGTCAGAGTTAAAACTATCACAATTTGGTGGGGATTTCCCCTTTCAGCTCTGAGATATCTGGTTTATTATCTTTTAGCTTATTGTCTTTAAGCTTACAGCGGCCGTGCCTTTAGCCTGAAAATGACTTGGTTTCTGCTTAAGAGGTGTGTGTGGCTGACCTGCTTTGCTATCTCATGTTTACAGTTAGTAACATGCCTCTTCCACTGTGACCTTCCAATCACCTCACTTATCACTTATCCATGCCAATTAATAGTGCCAGTTAAATGATATTTGCCAATTAAACCATGGCAATCTTGGGGGATGCATAGTACCGTAACAACTGCAAATAGCACAAGCTTTGGGATTTTGTTGTTATGTGCCTTCAAGTCAGCTCCAACTTATGGTGACCAAATCTTAGGGTTTTCTTGACAAAATTCATTCAGAGTATGTTTGCCATGGCCTTCCTTTAAGACTAGGAGAACATGACTTGCTCAAGGTAACACGGAGTCAGTGCGATGTAGTAGATTGAATGTTGGACTAGTACTCTAGGGGACTAAGGTTTGAATGCCGACTCAACCACAGAAACCCATTGAATGTCCTTGGGGCACCTTAGGGAATGAGATGCTAATTACAGAGATCAGAGCTAGCACAGGTGGAAAGCTAAACGCTTTTTGGTCTGCAGTATTCTGGAATTAGCATTTCTGTTGAGGGAAACTCCCTCCAGAAATTTTGCATTTGCAAAATTTTATCATATTAAATGGAACATTTTATCAATGGCACAAGAGAGATTTTTTGTCTTCCAATGCACTGATAAACCAAGACTTATTTTATTTAGCATTTATTCATTTAGCATATGTATATGTTTTCTGTTGAGATTTCTGTATGTCTATTTGTTTTCTGGAACAAGCATTAATTTTAGGGTGTTTTTTTTTGTTTCGCTCCACCTCCAAAAGACAGGACATGCATCTGTTAAACTGATCTATTTCTCCTTTATTATTAACCTTGATAGAATCTTGGCACTGAAATAATAACGACCATTGCATTGCAAGAATACAATAATCTTTCCATAGCTGAAGTTGTTACATCAGTTTTTCCTTATAAGAACAATTTACTGACAGAACTTTTTCTTACCATGTGCTCCTTCCTGTCCCAGGGGGAAAATGGTACATCTGTGAAAAAGCTTAATCTCGGCAGGACTGGATGGTGGGAGTGTGATGTCTGTCCCCCCCGTGCATTACTCTGTCCCCCTTCCAGCCATGGAAGGGTGCATGAAAGACATATGGGTCTGCTGAAGATGTATCTCCACAGACTGGGCTGGCCCAAGACCTTGCGCTGCTTGAAGTAAGGGACAAGATGGTGACATACAGATTCTGATTGCAGATATAGAAGCCAACTGGATGGACAGTTGACTTTTTCTTCAACACTTGCAACTGGACAGCATAGTCAACTCAGCTTTGTTCCTTGCCCTCCAGTATCTGCTGCCTGATGTGGTTGCTTGACTACACCTTGTGGTAAGGATCACTCTGCCCACAAGCCCTCCTTTGTGGAAGATTCTGTATGAGAGACAAAGAGCCTTTCCACCCCACACTGTTATAGTTCTATTATTCCACTTTCAACATCCTGTGGAATTCTGGAGTTTGTAGTTTACTGAGGCCAAAGAGCTCTCTGGCTGAGAATTCTAAATGCCCCTCCCTAAACTGCAAATCCCAGGATTCCATAGGATGGTGAAAGTGGACTAATAGCACTATAACAGTGTAGCACAGAAAGGCCCAAAGAGAGATTTGCTCAAAGACAGATGCTGCTTCTAAAGAGAATTGAATTTTCCAGTGCAATCTTCTGATCAAAAGTATGTCATTATGATTACAATGGGGCATACTGCTAGTTAAGTAGGCATGGGATTGCAGCCTTACTCAGTTTATTCAGTGTCTAAAGTACTTCAAATATGATCTAAATTCCAAAGGAGAAAGACCTCCAGCTTAAAGCAAAGAAGTGTGGACCACAGATCAATATGACTCTCTCCCCTCATACTTCAACTTCCATCTACTGTACAGAAAAATTGCATTGGTCATATTCCCTACATAGAGCATCACTAGTGCTGAGGAACAGCTGAAATGAAACAGGCTTTCATAGTGTCAACATCTATGAACAAAGGATTAGCTGCATAGACCCATGTTGAATTAAACCATCTTCACTAGTCCAGGCTTGTTGATCTGTATTTGGGAGGGGAAAGTCTTGTTGTGTTGAATGAACTTGGTCCCAGGTAAGCAACATGCACGCAAAGGATTCCACTTAGAAACTTAGCATTGTATAACTTGCAGATAGGCTGAACTCTTAGATGTGCAGGTCACCTTTGATTTACTATTCTACCTGTTTCGGCTTGCAAATGCCTCTCCTTTTTAGCCAAACCTCCCCCACACAGGAAGGTTGAATATCATTTTAAGCATGGGTGAAGTATATTGTATGTGATAACTGTAAAGTTACTTTAAAGCATCCATATATATTTTTTTCTTACAGATAAACTATGCAGTTACAATTAATGTCACTAGGTGACATTAGTGAGATTAAAGCTATATAACTAAGTAAAGTGTGTTTTAGCAATCCCAGAATGTGTATCTACTCCTTACTAGGTGGCACCAACAACAGAACATTACAAAGCCCAATGAGTCCTGTGCTAAACATTGGATGACCCCAGTTATAAACACCCCACTCTGGAAAGAAAATGATCTCACCTCCTGAAAGATGACACCAAGTTGTAATAGCCCCAAGTGGAGGAAATGAAACAGATGAACTGTCACATTTCGAGGGCTTGTTCATGCATAAATCCAATGCCCTATCATAATAGAATTGACAGAACTGCAGAAGTGAGAGAAAGAAGAGTGTGAAGAGGGGCAGAAGGGGAGCAGGAAGGAAAAAGTTGCTAGACAGGAGAAAGAAGGACAAAGGTGGCAATGACTGTGGCAGAGAGAGCAAGATTGCCAGAGAGAGAAATCTTTCCCACTTGGGTCACAGTTGTGAATCATTGATATGGGTACATTGCTGAGAAATACAGATGACTACTTTGCTTCAAGAAGGTCTAGAGAGGGTGGGATTTATGTGGTTCTCCATGTCTTGTTGAACTGCAATTCCCAGAAGCTCTAACTAGCATAATCAATGGAGAGGAATGCGGTGTGATACAGTTCAACCTCTTGATGGCCACACCATTCCCAGCCCTAATCTAGAGCCTTACTTACATCTTCAGGCCAAAACTATTCTGCCCAGACTCCACCATTTCCCTTACCCTTCCTGTCTGGCAAATGGTAGGTATACATCACAGAGTCCAAGTGCCCATTCACACTACAGAATTATAGCACAATTATTCCACTTTAACAGCCATGGTTCCATCTTAAGAAATCCTAGGATAGGTAGTTTAGAGGGAGGCATTTAGAATTCTCAGCCAGAGAACTCTAACGCCCCACCAGAGACAAACCCCAGGATTCCATAGGACAGAACCATGGGAGTTAAAGTAGAACAAGAGGGCTATAATTGCATAGTGTGAATGGGCCCCTGGTCTAGCAAAGAATTCTTCACAGTACAGTACAGAGGATATACTGAATGAAGTAATAGCAAAAAAGAATTGCATGACAAACTTGTATTCTCTTCACCCCAGAAATATTTTGGTCATGGTCTCTTTCTGTACAGTGGGTGCTAAGACTTTTCTATGAGTGAGAAACCCCAGGAAGGATGAGCCTGGAGCATTTTTAATGGAAATCTGTCATCAACTGTAACTTATGGCTAGAACCATTGTATAAACAAGCAAAACAAATAGTCAACAGCAACAGTTTACACTCACCGTAGGTAGAAAACCAGCTTATCCCAAATAGTTCTAGCCAGATCTCAAAGGAAACCACATACACAGAGAAAAGAAAGGGAGTTCCTGTTGCCATTTAAGTCTGCCTACTAAAGAGATACTTCCTACACACTGCAATGTGTTGCACATAAACAAGTTTCCTCCCTAGGGTTCTGGTATGCTGCTTAAGATTTTCTCCTGGGATATAAATCCTAGGATCAGAAATGCTCTACCAAAACCTAGCGCTACCAAAGGAAAGGACAAGGTTAGAAAAATCACAGTCCACACTCCAATAATTGTTATTCTGCATTTCTCTCTTGAGTAAAAGGCACAAGTAGAGTCCTCTAACATGCAGAAGGCAGCAGGATAGAGAGGATGGTAGAATCAGTGAATAATTATTGTTGTTGGGTGCTTTCAAGTCGCTTCCGACTTATGATAACCCTAAGGCAAACCTATAACAGCCACAGTAAACAGTCCAAAGTCTCTACTCTACTGAAGAAGCACAACATCTACTGTTCTTTTTGGTGCACGAGACAATATGGAAACTTTTTCTCAACCAAAACTATATAGCCACTAGTGTCACCTTATCATACTAAGTGTTATTATTCAATTTTTCTAAATGACTTGTCGCAATATAGGCACAAAATACAGAACTTAAACTGCGTGCCTGATACTAACATTCATACTGCATAATGAACATTTGCACAATGGACGTAACATTTGAGCCAAATGTAGACCACTGTATTTTTAGGTTTCAGCTTGTTTTTATTCATGGAAAATTTTAATCATTAATCAAATTTAGCGCTATTCTAGAACTATAACCATCTGTTGGATTGTGCAGCCCCTGCCTCGAGAACTGGAAAGAACAGAACTGACAATGATGTTTGCATACCCCTCCTGTCTTCTCTCACCTATCATTTTGCTTTCTTATCCTAGATACATGTGACATACCTTGGCTATCTGGCTTGTCAGCTAGAGCCTTGTGTTCTTTTGATTGCTGGTAACGCCATCATTTATTTGCTAAAGCAAGCTGTTTAAGATTTTTCTTTTTATTACAGACCAGGTGACATTCTGCACAGATGTCAGTTCTTGCCAAGAGACTGCAGGCCTGCAATTTAACTCACAGGTTTCCTGTAAAGAATTCAGGGTTTGATCTATACAGTGACATATAATTCCCATTCATTTCATGGAAAATTATTCATAGGGTCTTGTAAATTAATGATGGGAGTGGGAAAAGCCTATCAGAATCTACTGCCAAGAAACTGTCTAATTATCCAGTGCAGGATTGTTTCCTGTATTTCCTAGTCTAGTCTAGTTTGTGCAATCTGGATTTAAAAGTCTCAGTGCTCCCACCATTTCCTGTTGGCTTCTAAACCATATTCTCATGTACTTTGCTGTCTGGATGATGGATTTTTTTTTTAAAAAAATGAAAGCTGCAATTTTCTCTTTCTTAATTTTATCTTATTAAATTTTGTTCTGTCTTGTATTTCACATTATAATCAACGACATCTTTGCTCTTTGTTCATTTGCGGGTATTATTACCTTTTCCCTTGGACTATTTGTAAGCCATACATCAGAGGCAGCTTTGAAGTAGTTCAGGAATAAGCTTCCCCTACCACTAATAATTAGTAATTGTAAGATACTACTTCTGCTGCACAAACTTTAAGTGTTCTGGAAGATGAGGCAGTGAAACTGGAGCTGTTTCTGGCTACACATGTGAAATTCGCAGTGTAGTCTTAAGCTTGTCTACTCTGAGGTAAATACCACTGAGTTCAATGGGACATACTTCCAAGTATATATGCACAGGACTAAAGTCTAAAAGTGCAACCGTAACTGGACCAGTTGAGCTGATACTAGAACAGCTGAAGCTGTGCTGAATCCAAACCACTCCCTGCCAAGGAATGTTGGACTTTACTTAGAACTGCTATGAGTCTTTGTGTTGGCATAGTGGCTGTGTCCCTGGGCTGAAGGAGGTCTAGATATGGCGCAACTCAGCTTCTTGCTCACTTCACCATGTGATTTTATTATTTTTTAAAGTTTTTCTGCCAATTGGGCAGTGTTAAACAAGATTTTGGCGAAGACAGACTCATGATGAGAGCTTAGGGGCTCAGATCAGAACTTTAAAAAGTTGTTTTTTGGTTTACAGCCATGCTGGCTGAGGGATTCTGAGAGCTGTAGTTTTAGAAAGCTCAGGTTCCCACCATTCCTGCTGAAAGGACTTGCTAGTTTGAGCAATATATTTGTAATAGAAAAGGCTGTGGTCTGTAACTCAAATTTTTGGCCTGAAGTGAATACTAGATTTACTTGTTTTATGTTACACTTATTTCCTTCCTTTCCTCTATTGAGTTTGAGGCAACATACATAGTTCTCTGCCTCCCTCTTTGATAAACAATTCAGGCTGAGTGAGTGGGATAGCCTCAAAGTGACCCTGTGAGTTCCATTCCTCAGTAGAGACTTGATCTGGGAACTCTCAAACCCCAGTTTAATACATTAGCCACTACACCACCTTGGCTTTCATACTAAGAAGATGTGCATCCATAACACTTATGCTTCAGGAAGAGCAGAAGTCTTGTGGATGAAAAGGTTGCTCCAAATGGGTTATTAGCAACTCGTCATAAATTATCCAGTATGGAGACACTTCAGAGCTGTTTCAGCGAAGGTTTTAACTGTGTTTCTTTTAGATAAGTTGGAACTATGTGTTTCTGCAAGAAGGTGTTCACAGCTATGTGAATACAAGTGGTACATGCATTGTGCAGTCAGAGCATCTGACTACTGAAGAGTACCAAATAATGTAGACAGGCCCTGTATGCATATATTCACCTTTCAGATTCATTGGTTTTGTCTCAGACTTTGACCTTTTGTGCATCCTACCTTTTCATGGAGTCCTCTGTTGGGGATCCTGGCATCGGCTCTGCTGGGAAGGGAGCACAATGGGAGCATTCCCCTTCTCACTGGCTAGCTCCACAGTGAAGGAAGCACGATGGCCATGTCTCTTCCTTCCACAGTGCGGCTGGGTACCTTTTCAGGCTGTGTTGGAGCAGGAAGCACAACCACTGTGCTTCCCGGGCTTCTGCAGGACAGGTAAGTCCACAATGGTGCTGTGATCATAGGTCATCAATCCGGAAAACCTGTCAATGATTTAATCCATGATTGTGCCACTTGGGGATGGGAGAAGGACGGGACTGCGACAACATCATGCAGAAGTGTTATCGTGGTGCCTTCCTTCTCCCTTCCCCATGGCAGGTTGGGAGGATGGTGCAGAAAGGGCCTTAGTCATACAAAGAGTATACGTATGGAAGAAAAGTTACAAATACCACCAATTTCATTGGATTTTATCTAGATATGACAGATTATGAGTGGAATAGACTGCTTCAGGGATGGTGGGCTCTCCATCTTTGGAGGTCTTTAAACAAAGATTGAATGGGCATCTTTCAGAACTGCTTTAGTTGTGTATCCCTGCATAACAGGGAGTTGGAGGAGACGGCCTTTGTGGTCCATTCCAGCTTTAAGATTCTATGATTCTATATCCAGTCCATTGACTATGTCAATATTCTATTCTAGAAGCTCACTTCCCAAGATACTGCTAGAGCAGCATCCTCTGAAGAAAAATTAAAAACAAAAAGCCAGTCTTGTTGAATTGAGAAAAAAGGTGCTTTACCTGCACACATTGTACTGTTAAACAAGAGAGAAAAAGCTTCCCCTTTTTGACATATCAGAGGTCACAAATGGCAAGGCAAGCAGATCACTAACTAGAGTTTGACCCTATTTTTGTAACGTTTGAAGTTTATTAATTATTTGAATTTCCTCCAAATGGAGAGGTTTTGGCAGGCTTTAATATCACTGAAGGAGACAGGCCTGCAGGGTGCTTCAGGTCGGTGGTGAGGGATTACATACCTTGGGAGGAATTGCATGCTGGTTTTAGATAAGCATTAATCAGGTGAAATGCACAGTGCTTTGTAGCCTGAAGAAATCGGATTTGAAAGGAGGTCTGTTCATCTTGTTAGCAGGCAAGATTTATTTTCTTCAAATGAAGAAGGCAGAGATTTGAAACAAGTGACCAGAAAAACACTTAGGTTTACATTATATTTATGTTTAAGCTGCAAAAGTCAAATGAGTTCTCCTTACGCTAACTTCATACACTTTACACTATGTTAACAGCATGATCCTATGCATATTTCTTCATAAGTAAATACAGTTGAGCTTAATAGTTTCTCTGTGTGATTGTGCCTTCAAATTACCTGTTGAAACCCAATTTCAAAGGGTTTTCTTAGGCAAGGAATACTCAAAGATGTGTTTGCTAGTTCGTCCCTCTGAAATATAGGCCATTTCCGCACTTGACTGTTATAGTGCTATGATTCCACTTTCAACATCCTATGGAATCCTGGAGTTCAACATCCTATGGAATCCAGTTTAGGCTCCTCCCTAAGCTGCAAACCCCAAGATTCCATAGGATGTACAAAGTGGAATAGTAGCACTATAACAGTCTAGTACGGAAATGGTCATAGCCTACAGAACCTAGTTTTCATTGGCAGTCTCCTATCCAGTTACTAACTAGGGTTGGTCTTCCTTAGTTTCCCAGAACAGATGGGTTCTGGTGCCTTTAGGGTACTTAGGACATTCGTAATAAGATCTATTTTCAAGTAAAAATGTGTAAGACAGCAGTCATTGGGTCTGAGTCAGGAACTCCATCGTTACAATGATAATTTTTTTTTAAAAAAACTGTAATATAATGCACTTGTGTATTGTTAACTTTCTGTACACTTAATTGCACTGAGCAGAAACTCAAGACTAAATCTGCCAGATTATGATTTAAAGTATACAAAAGGAAAATGTATCTATCTTGGTTGACCAATCAGAAATGAGAGATGTAGTAGTAATGGGAGATTTCAACTATCTTGATATTTGTTGGAAGTCAAACTCTTCCAAGAATATAAGGTCCAACAAATTCCTCACGTGTCCTGCAGACAATTCCATAAGGTGGAAGAGGCAACCAAGAGATCAGCTATTTCATCTCTGATCCTCACCAACAGTGGTTAAAAGAGGTAGAAGTGGAGGGATCCTTAGATGTAAATGAGCATGTTTTCCTGGAGTTTGTTATACAGTGCAAAGAGGAAGCCAAGCATAGTCAGACACCACATTCTATACTTTAAGAAAGTTGATTTCAATAAACAGGAAAATAGTAGTCAGGAATACTAAAAGAGAAGTAAGTTATGATGGATTGGAGTTTCCTAAAAGTGAGATATTGAAGGCACAATGACAAACAATTTCATGAGGAATTAAAATGGGAGTTGTCTAAAGAACTGGGATGGATGTCTAAAGAACTTCAGCTGAGCTAAGATTTAAAAGAGACATCTACAAGAAATGGAAAAAGGAGGGAATCACCAAAGAGAAATTCAAGCGAATAGCCAGAATATTTGGGGAGAAAGTCAGAAAAGCTAAAGTACGGAATGAGCTCAGGCTTGCTAGAGAAGTTAAAAAAAAATACTAAGCCCTTTTTTGTTTATGTCCATAGGAAAAGGAAGAACAAGTAAATGGTAGGGCCACTATGTAGTGAAGATGGCGAAATGCTAACAGGGGACAGAGAAATGGCAGTACTCAATACCTTCTTTGCCTTAATCTTTTCCCAAAAGGAAACTAGTGCTCAACTTGGGGAAAATGGAGCAACTGATGCAGTACAGGAAATGCAGCACAGAATAGGCAAAGAGGTAATACAGGAATATTTGGCTACTCTAAATTAATTCAAGTTTCTAGGGCCAGATGAACTATATCCAAGGGTATAGTAATCTCAGAACCATTGGCAATAATATTTGAGAATTCCTGGATAACAGGTGAAGTCCCAGCACACTAGAGGAAGGCAAATGTTGTTCCCATCTTCAAAAAGGGAAAAAAGAGGACCCAAACAATTACCAACCAGTCAGCCTTATATCAATGCCAGGAAAGATTCTAGAGCAAATCATTAAATAGTCTGTAAGCACTTGGAATGCCATGATCACTAAAAGTCAGCACAGGTTTCTTGAAAATCATGCCAGACAAATCTTATCTTTTTCTTTTTCATATGGAGTTGCAAGCTTGATAGAGGAAAGGAGAATGGTGGACATAGCATATCTTGGTTTCAATAAGGTGTTTGTCAAGGTCCACCATGATATTCTTGCAAACAATCTAGTAAAATGTCGACTAGACAATGCTGCTGTTAGGTGGATTTGTAATTGGTTGACCGACTGAACCCAAAGGGTGCTCACCATTGGCTCCCCTTCATCCTGGAGAAAAGTAATTAGTGGGGTGCCGTTGGGTTCTGCCCTGGGCCCAGTCCTATTCAAAATCTTTATAAATGACTTAGATGATGGAATAGAGGACATTTTTATCAAATTTGCAGATGACACCCCAGAGGACAAGATCAGAATTCAGAATGACCTTAACAGATTAGAAAACTGGGCCCAAACTAACAAAATGAATTTCGGTAGAGAGAAATATAAGATACAACACCTAGGCATAAGAAGAAGAAGAAGAAGGAGAAGAAACACACAGTATATGTTGAGTAACACCTGGCTTGACCACAGTACATGTGGAAGAGATCTAGAAGTTTTGGTAGACCACAAGCTGAACATGAATTCATGAGAGGGAAAATTGGTGAGATTAATCTCTGAGAAAGACTGAGGTAGGAACTGCAAGGGGGCTCGTTTAAATAGCTCAGCCCCCAATCTGTCATGTACAGGATAATTACAGTCCCAGAAATTATGCTTAGAAGTCTACAAAAGCTTTATTCAAAACAGCAGAGTAACAGCAGCAAATTCTGGTAATTGACCAGAATAAAGAATTACTGGGTTTACAGTGCCTTATAAGCTATGATGTTACAAATTTGTGAGCACAAGCTTGACATCTAATTAAAACAACCTTTTTCCTAGGCTTATGTCCCACCTGTCAACAGCATGACCTTGCATCTGTGTTTGTTCTCTCTCTTATCAAAAGTGCATTAAACAAACGTTTGTTAAATTCCTGCATTCTCAAGATATTGTTTTCTCATTCAGTTCCACCATCCACTTCCAGCCCTTTGTCCAAAGTACTAAACATTATTAAACTTCAAAGTACTACAGGGCATTAAAATGCATGGCAAGGAAAGCAAAGCTGAGATGGTACAACCAGAGAGAGAATTCTGCAGCTTGGAATTTCTAGTCCCACCCATCAGCCAATGGCACTATGATTGGGTGGTTTTCCTGCTCTGTCCCAGAGCTTGTGCAAAACACATGGGCAGCTGCAAAGAAAAATTCAGCTGCACTGTAGAAAATAGCACTCATCTTGATTCTAATGCTCACCACAACCCATGACTTCCCCCAATAATTCATGGAGTGCACTTACAGATACTGTATTTCTCATCTGAGTCTTTGGGGTGTTCTTGCATCTATCATACTCCTTTTCTTCTCTCTCTGCTGTGGAACTATACTTTCAGGGCAATACATGGCAACCCACTAAGTGAGGCAGGCTAGAAATAGGGATAATGATGCCATTTTCCTGGAGTTGTGGACATTCCATCCATCCTGTTTCTTTTAGAGGAATGTTGTGGGCTGGAGATGTCTTCAAGAATAAGTTGTGAATGAATGACGGAAGGCACTGGTTTGGATGCAAGTAAAGAAGCATGTCATGGAGAGGCCCTGATTAGATATATAGCTATAAAGGAAGAAGAAATGAAGAAAGGGAGGGTAGTTCTTGGAAGAAGAAAAAAAAGGGCCCTAAAGAACTTTACCTGTTCATTGTATAAAAGTGGCCTAAATGGAGAAAAAGATTAACATACCAGAAATCCCAAGGACAAGAGGATAGGCTATTACACAACCGAAGCATCATGCAATGAATCCCCTTGCTATGGGGTAAATGGGATGACTGAAGACACACTGGGAAAATGGGTCTAGTCTACCCCAAAATGCTAAAAAAGGTTTAATTGCCAGCTGGGCTTTCTAGATTCTCTCTACTTTTGTAATTATGTACTATTGAATAGGGAAGGGGCAAGCCATTTGTGTGGAGTTTTTTTGTTTTTGTTTTTGTTTGATAAAATGTAGAGCTGTCCTTTTGCAAACCTTTGGGCTATAACAAGATTGCTTGCTAAAATCCCTGTCTGCCAAATCAAACATGTGTGGAGACTTTTTTCAAAACCCTTAAGTAAAATATTATCTCAGCATTTGATAATGGAATGTGTTTGGATCTTGTCTCCTTTCCTGCCCATCCCAAACACTGCTGAGAGGGCATCTCAACCTTGGAGAACCATCATATATGAGAGCAGCTGGAGAGGCTGTGGGCTGCAATCACTTATATGGTTCTCCAGGCATGTTGAGAAAGGTTTTTTTTTTCCTGGTCTTTCGCTTCAGCATTTTTATAGCTGGGGCCTGCATTTTTCTGTGGTTAGCTCACAGTGCTGGAATCCCTCAGGACTTGCAAACCTTACCCGCATTCATATTTTATACGAGCTACTCTGTGCAGCTGATTTTCCTGGTGTTTATTTTGCTTTATTTGAATTAATTTGTATTCCCTCTGCAAGACACTTGCCTGTAATGACTGCTGGCTTGCTATATTATAGCTTAGTCAGGTCCCCATTGGTTTTCTTCCTGCAGCGCCTTCTCTTTCTTCTCCTCCTCTCTCCCCATTGCCCTTCAGTAAGAAGGTTTGGAGACTGGCAATCAAGGGTGCCAATCCAGGGAGGTCTCTTTACAGTTTTGAATATGATCTGCTTGCTGCTAACTATTCATGAGTCATCCTTTCTGTTCAGCAATCTGGCAGGAGCATAAGTATCTCAACAGGTTAGGTTTTGTGTGTGTACTCGTACAACAAATGTAGGGAATGTGTGACTCTCCAGATATCGTTGAACTACAACTACCATTGGCCCTAATTGACATAGTAGATAGTGGGGGACTGTGGGAATTGCAATATGACATTATCTGGATTATCTCTGATTCATGGCACGACTTTCCTCATCACTTCCTCAGAGAATATAACATGAGAATTGTATATGCCATGATAGGATTTACATGTATGACATACCCAAACGAAACTAAATCTATTATAACACACTATTTGGAGTTTAACGTTTGGACATAGTAATGTATGCCAGTCATGTCTCCATGAAAATCAGTGATGTATTTAAGTCTTTTTTTCCAAGTCTCAAGTCAAGTATCAAATCCTTGAAGATATTTTCAAGTCAAGTCTCAAGTCTGGGAGCCAACTTTATACCCCAACCTATATTCCAGAATTTCTGGATAGAGTTAAATAAAGTCAGTTTTAGCAATTTAAGCAGAGTCAGCCCCCCACATTTGCAATTTTGCCATCTGCAGCTTCGGAAGTGGGGACTAGGATCCTTCTTATTCCTCCTTCTCAAAACTGGAGCTTTTGTGCCAATGGGCATAAAAGAGTCTGCAGCTTCGGAAGTGGTTCCCATTTCTGAAGTTGGAGGATTTTTCAGATGTGAGAAATAGGATCCTTCTTATTCCCCATTTCTGAAGCTTCAAAAGTTTTAGAAGGAAGGATCCTTCCTCCTCACATTTGTACTCCTCACATTTGTACCTAAATGTACGCTGCACTCTGGAGGCAAGTTTTGTCTTCTGCTGTTAGGAAATGTTTCAGAAAGCTCCTCCAACATGCAGCAGGGACAGGCTTCTGAGCAGACCCCAAGCCTGCCTCAAGCCCGTTGCTTAACCTGTTTGCTGTTCTGCTCTGAGAAATGCACCCACACTTTGGGCTTGAGACAAATTGCCATGTGACCAGTTGGCAAAAAGAGATGGAAGCGTCGTTCAAAGTCCTAAGGTTTCTGGATGAATGTGTTGTGTTACTGAACCAGGGGCAGCAAGTCAGTCACTAAAATGATACAAGTCTCAAGTCGAGTCAAGTCAGTGCATCGTTTATTTATTGCCGAGTCAAGTCCAAGTAGAGTCACTGGAGCGACTTAAGTCTGACTTGAGTCCAAGTCAATTGACCCAAGTCTACATCACTGATGAAAACACAGATACAGATACTTCTCGAAAGACTTTGTTATGATAATTTATACCAAGGTTGACAGAATGTAGATGAGGATCTACTGCTATAGCTATAGGAGATTTGTAGTAGATGAGCAAGAATTTCTAACTCCCAGTTCTTGAATAACAGCAACAAAAGAATGACTCTTCCCTGTCCAAAATTATACTGCCAAGAACATGTGTGTACATTTGTGTTTTCAGAGTTATTAGGAGTAAATTTCTAAGTGTAATGGCTGTGACCTCCATTCATGTTGAATAGAAAAGAAAATTCCTGAACTTAAAATCTGTAATTCTCAGGACCAAACTAATATCACTTTTAAAAACAAATGCTCCCTCAAATGGTAAAAGACATCCGCTTGTCATAGCATGAGATTTTCCTTATGCTAAAAATACTTTGTTTAGTGATTGGTTTACCTTCATGAACAATCACTAATTCATGATTGGTATGCATCTCCAAGGAAATCCCACTGAAAGAGGAAGAGCAGGTTTATCACAAGTAATATGCATTCTCCTTACCATCTTGCCCTCAGTGAAAGGCACTTGGCCTCAGTTTAAGGATGAACGGATCTTATCAGCTTTGCTTTGTCTCACATTTGTTTTTTAAAAATTCAGTTTCTTCCTTAAAATTTATGAAGAAATCTATGGGTTTTGATAAGTTCTTATAAACAAAATGAATCAAACAACATTCTCAACCATGTGTACTTGCCTGGAGAAGATTCTGTTTTATGTGCCTGTCATGTAGCTATTAAAGATCAGCAGTCTGTCAGAAAAAAAGAGGTAGAAACCCTAATTCTGCACCACAAACATAATTGAGTACACAGAGATTCAAAGCCAGACTTGTAAGTGCTAATCACTCAAAGCCTTTTGTGTAAATGGGAAAATCTGTTATAGTCTGATGTTCAAACCACTACAAATGTACTTATAGGCGTGCGCGCGCACATACACACAGAGATACAAAATCTGAAGAAAAGAAAAGTTATATGTTTAACCTGCTCGTAAGCTACCTTTAAGGATAATTTTACAGTAATTTGCAATAACAAAATAAAAACAGAATTAATGAATATGAGTCAACAATAATATTAAAATTGGGGGGAAAATGATAAATAACAAACAAATAAAATCCAATTCACACCTCAATAAAAGTCTTTAGAGAAAGGCATTGGAAATAAATATAGTTTCAAGCTTTTCTAAGAACTGGAAGGATGAGGCCTGATGCACTCCAGTTGGTAATATGTTCAAAAATGGTGAGGCCATGGCCAAAAAGCCCTCTCTATTTCTATGGAAGTTATTGGCTCCCATCTCAGTGAGACAGTGAATGTGCCCTGAGTTTTAGTCTGAACTTGAAAGATCCTATCTGAAGTGTTTAACCTCATCTCCAAAGCAGGGTTCATCACCATGTGTAACTCCTTTAAAGTTTAGACTATGGCTATTTCTGCACTAGACTGTTATAGTGCTGTTATTCCACTTTCAACATCCTATGGAATCCAAAGGCCCCTCCCTAAACTGCAAACCCCAGGATTCCATAGGATGTTGAAAGTGGAATAATAGCACTATAACAGTCTAGTGAGGAAATGGCCTAAAAAACCAAGACATCAGTTGCTGCTGTTCTGTTCTGCTTGCCACTTGAGTTATTATCAAGGACAGGTTTATAAGCAGGGCTTTGGGTGATTACTTCAAAATGCAAGCTGGGTCATGCTGGTGAAGATGGTCTTTCAAATAACTTGGCATTGAAACTAACCTTGGAAATGTACTGGCAGCTAGCGCAGCTGGTATAGGCTTGTTTGACCACTTTAAGCCCACACGTTAATGCTCCGGCTACATTTTGCATTCATTGAAGTTTCTATACCATCTCAGGAAAGTCCCCCGAGAGCCAGTCATAAGAACAATTACATTAAGTGCAATGAAGTAATTTCTCACTGTTTCTCCTTTGCTCCTGACGAGCGTGAATAATTGCCTGAGGTAAAATACATGGGTGACAGTACAATAGATTCCTATGTTTTGGTAATCAGGTAAAACCTGATTATTTATTGTTCAGAATATTTATATCCAGATTTTCAAAGACATAGTTTCACAAAGGAGCTTAAATGCTGTGAAGGTTTGAGACATATAAACCCAGTGAAAAGCATACAAAAACAGCCCCATTCAGGAAATTAAGCTAAGTTTGAGGTTGTTGATAGAAGTTAGAGCACACATATTAACTAATTGCTTAGAAAAGGCCAGTCTGAATAAATACGTTTTTACAGTTTTCTTAAAGGCTTTCACTGAAAGTAGAAGGCCCAGAGCAGCTGGAAGGGAGTTCCTGCTCCCACAACAGTGGGCTGCTGCCAGGAAAGGTCTCCCTCCCCCTGCTTCTTCACCTACCAGCCCATTTCCGCACTAGTCTGTTATAGCGCTATGATTCCATTTTCAACATCCTATGGAATCCTGGGGTTTGCAGTTTAGTGAGGGGCCTTTGGATTCCATAGGATCTGGATTCCATGGGATGTTGAAAGTGGAATCATAGCGCTATAACAGTCTAGTGCGGAAATGGCCCCAGTCTGGCTGTTCTGTTAGGCACACAAGGAGGTCCCCTGATGGATGACTTAAAGATATGGACAGGTTCACATTAGAGAAGGCTGTCCTTGCAATTACATCTTCTCAGACAGTCAATGGCTGTAAATAAATAATAATCAGCGCTTTGTAACCAGACTGAAAAAAACAAAACAAAGCGAGTAGCCAATATAACAGCTGCCAATAAGGTGTGTTTGCATGTGCGCAAGTGCAGGGCCGCTTATCCATTGGGCGCTTTAGGCACAGTGCCTACAGCCTACGAAAATTTTAGGGCTTACGAAAACATCTCTAGCGGTACCTCAAGGCGATGCAGAGAGCAAGAGTGCTTAGGGCCTACAAAAACCTTAATGCGGCCCTGTGCGTGTGGTGAATAAAATCAGTTTTATGGATTTTTGGAGTTGGTATTCTGGTAGCATTCACTGATAGACTCAGCATGTGAATTCACCCAGTGATGCAACCTCATCTTGCCTAGATGATTGACTGTGTGTTCACTGCTGCTACTGAATGATGATGGTGTGGAAATTCAACACATTATTATGCTGGGAATGGTGTGATCTGATTGCATGTCCCTTGGAAACCAATGGAATAAGATGGGAAGAAAAGGAACGTGGTCTTTCTATGTGCTATGGTATTTGCAGAAAAGCTATATTTGAGCAAAAGCTCGGCCTGTAACTTTACAAACATGCAATTAAGGCTCATGGAGTTATCTAAATCCATTTTCATGCCTTATAATTTTATAGCCAAAACCATTCTTGTTGATTTTAGACTTTCTTTTCAACTGCACCAGCCAAGGAAAGAACGAAATATTGTTTGTTTGCTTACTCGTGAAGCAAATTATGCCCTTCTGCTGCCTTTACTATCTAACCTGCCTTGGATGTACAGTTCACATTGAAAGTAAGCAGGCCCTGGCGGTCATGGGGAAACCAGCAACAGAATGTGACATGCCATTAACTGTAATTTTAATATAACAATACACTATAGAGAATTGTTATTGCAGTCTTAGCTGGAATAAATGTGTCCATTCCAATGTACAGTGTTAAATACCTCTAATAAATATAGTAGGCTTGGCAGAACTGAAGGAGATCCTGTTACTAGAATGCCTTCTAGGCACTGTTGTTCACAGCTCTATAAAATTAGATCTTTTCTTATTTATTAGATTTGGTGCCTTTTGTTTACAAAATTCACTCGTCAATTTCTCTAATACTGGAACTTGCAAGGAAAGAACTGGTATATCTTCTGGCTATTTCCCTCTGCTCCCTGGGTGCACACATATATACACAGAGAGAGTGGAGGAGGGAGAATCTGGATTTGGATAAGTTTGATCATTGCACCTAGAAGTGCACTAAATGAGATCTGAGAAGGTGTGTCACACTACTGACATGTTACAGTATTAATCATACTGTCTGAGAAATGTTTTATGAAGGTTATTTTATAAGCTGAGTCAAGGTTTTCTGGATATTGTTTTCTTTTATAACCCCTAACGAGGCCAATGATCAGGAGCTGTACTCCAACATCTGAAGCGTCACAAGCTCCCTGCCCCTGTGGTAAACGCTGGTAAAATAGCCAGTGGCAGAGCTTGCAGTGTGGGGAGGGGCGGTGGGAGCGGGGAGGGACTACAGCACAAGGGACATGGCCACTGTGTGTGGAGGCATGGCCAGGGTGCATGAGGGCGTGGCTACAGGCCGGGACACCCCAAAAACATTGCTGCCTGGGGCAAACCGTCCTCCTGCCTCCTCTCATCCCTAAACGACTGAAAATACTATATGAACCTTATCACAAGAATGGCAGCATAGGGCAGCATTTGAACAATATTACACCATGAAGGCACACTGTGAATGTGTGTTTATATGTGTAGTTTGTAGTGTTTATACATGTAGTATTCCAGTATACAAAAATCTGTGGCATTTTAATGTGTGAAATAAATATATAAAGCTATGCAGTGCAAACAATAGGTTTCTACGTAGATAAGACCCCATTCAGTTCAATAGAATTTGCTCCCAAGTAAGTGTGTTAGGACTGTAGTTTACTTGTGGTTTAATGGGTGTTTAAAATGTGTTAAAGCGGAATTAATGTGCAGACATTTGTCTTGAGTACACTCCTTTGTATAGCAAAATCTTACTAATGGTAGTCACTGGGAGAAAAAGGACTGTTCATTCCTGGAATGGTGCAAGGCAGGAATGGGCAGCTATGGCCCTCTGAATGTTCTTTAATTGCAACTTTCAGCATCCCTAGTGAAAGAGGATCATGGCAGTTGCAAGCCACATTGAGAAGTCCACAGTTGTCCACTCCTGGTGTAAGGACAACCACCTTTTTGTGATCTTTAGGTCTCTGCTTCTAGCTTGCTGGCTCAGGGCAGGGATCTGTAGTAACAATTCCACATTCCAACTCCCTATGTCTGTCCAAGGCCCACACCTCTCATTGGGAGAACATAGTGGTAGGATAAGAATATAAGCAGCTAGCTAAGCAGTTGGTGATGGTGAGGGTAATGGTATGTCTATAATCACCATGAACACCCTCTAAGGACTAGCCTGTGTTGGTGTGTCAGTTATTTAATTATGGATGCTGTGCTTTAGGTGTTATGATGGCTTCCCATGTGATTGTTTACACATTCAGTTGATCACTTAAGATTCTAATCACTGCATGGTGGATATGCATGTATGGATTAGATCTGACAGCAGCACTCCAGTCTGCTTGGGCCTCTATCCATTTATCATTTACATTTTTCCATCCACTCAAAGGACTGAAAGTAATTCGCGCAGGTTCTCTTGCTACTTTAATGCAGGTCATCTGAATTATATCTCTTTTCTTTCACCAGTTCTTGTTATGAGGCAAGGAGGAACATGCAGAAAATTCCAGTATTTGTGCTTCTTGACACTTGCTTGGCGGCAATAGGAGAAAATATATATCATTATGTAAACAGAAAGCCTTTTAGCGGTTAGTGTGCACCTCAGTGCTATTTCTAGACTATTTATGTTAAGAAAAAAACCAGGAGGCTTTGGCAGCAGCGTCTGAAAACTGACAGAAGGAGATCTGGATCATAGCATTAATATTCATTTTTCATTTCCAAGTGAATGCAAGCAGCTTTCAGAAGAAACTATTTGCTGATATAATTAAAAGACTTGTGCCAATTCTAGCTTTTACAGGAGGAGCCTGGACTGTAATGCATGATCTGATAAGGAGTGATTTGATTCTTTTTTTCATCATTCTTGGTTCCTCCTTCCATCCCATGATCTCTGCAGGTATCCTCCTAATCTTATGAGGAACAATTCTTTCAAAATATTTCAGTTCTCAGTGAAATCAGAAGGCATAATCAAGCAAAAGCTGGTACAGTATGAATGCATCAACATGTTTGCAACTGCCAGTCATTCAGACACATTCATTAAGACTTTGCAGAACTTGAAAAGTTATAGTTCCCAGAAGACTCAGATTGTATGGCCAGTGACCATGCTGACAGGGCAATTTGGGGAGGGGTAGTCCAAAAAAGCATTTTACTCCAGCTCTGATAAGGATCCCATGGTTGGCTACAGCTACACTCAGAGGTGAATCTATGACATACTAAATAAATAATTTAGAATCACTTTTTTGTAATTCCCTGCAGGAAATATACAGGCATCTAATCCAGATAAGAACTACTATGCCTGAGTTTCACCTTGGCTGCTATCTCCAAATTTTCCTCCCCTTGGGAAACAACTTTAGAAAGGAAAACTCAACTATTGGCACCATTAGAAGCATTCCTCTTTTTTGTTAGTGTTGAGAAATGTGTTAGACCATAGTGAATCTCTCTCTAGCAGATTAAACAAACTGGCAAGACAGAAGCTGAACAACAAGCAGTCCGGGAGCTAACTGTATGCACATACAGAGCCTAGCAGAGAGAAGAAAAAAAACAAGCTCAGTCTTTATGGAGTTTTACTTATAGTTTTACTCAAAAATTAATTGTGCATAATCAAGCACAAGGCCTTATGGAGAAGAGAAAGGAAAGAGAAAAAAATGGCTGCACAAGTGATGTAGGATGTGGGAAGAGAGAGAGTATGGCAAAGCAAATAAACAGTCTGCAAACATGCAAACTAGCTGTCAGTGAGCAAGCAAATCTTAACCCCAACAGTCAGCTCCATGTCAGGCACAGAAATCTTTTTGGAAAAATGGTGTGTGGGTGAGTGGGTATGCTGGAGGTTTAAATTATTATGAAGCAGTTGTCCCCCACTGTGTAATGATGGGACATCCCCATCATGTGGTACTCCTAATCTGGATAAGACTCATGCGTATTTCTTTACAGTGAAACACAAAAAAATCATAAACTACACATTATTTTGTGAAAAGACTTGGTGCTTAAGATGCATTGTGACCAAGTTCCTTTGCATTCTTTTCAACAGCTCATTCCTTTTACCCATTTGTGTCAGTTGTTTTTATTCGATATTTCTTTGCTTTTAGCTTCCCTCTTTGTTTGTGTTAGATAGTATGTTCCAAATACCTGTCTGTTTTATTGGAGGCATTCCCCAGCTGTCTTCCTAAAAAAATTCAACCTCTCTGCAGACATTTTTCTCCACTGGAAAAAAAATTAAAAAGTACTAGTATCTTTTCCTAAGTGGGGCTAAAAGCTACCGGGGAGCAAGCTGCACCAGAAAAAAAAAAATAACACACCAGCAAAAGGTTACAAAGGTTCTTTCTTCTCACACCATATTGGTTTTCCCTTTCAAAAGGGAAGGGTTCACACATGACTTCAACAGCCAGATTTTATCCAGATTCTAGGGACTCTATCCAGTGCCCATTTCGACCATTAATCCAGATTCTAACCTTTTGTTTAAAAAAAAAGAAAAAAGTCTCTAACACTTCTGGAAACAAAGATAGTGAAAATTAACTGTGAAAATTAAGATCCTGCAGTTGGATGGTACTACAAACATCCTAGTATGAATAAGCTGCTTAACACATTTGTAATTAATTTTTTATTGAGTAAACTTGAGTAAAATATTAAAGATAATTTTTTCAATCTTATCATATTAACTTGCCCCCCCATCCCTAGTTAGTTTACTAATACAGTAAAAGGTATAATAGGGAGATAGCATTTTTCCTTCAGTGCAGCATGCATGAAGATATAGGCCATTTCCGCACGAGCTTAAAGAAATGGACTGGGTCGGACCTACTTAGTGTAGTTCTGCACCTCAGCCCTCTCTGGAATGACCCAAAGTCGTCGTCCAGCGTGCTTTTGAAAGACCGCTTGAAACAGGTCTTTCAAAAGCACAGAGCGTGCCACTCCATGCCCGCGCTCTGGTGAAGATTTGCAGACTCGCACCAGTGTGAGCCTGTGATTGGCCGGGGGGAGGGGCTTTAGGCTGGCAAGCTTCAGCGGTTGGTGGAGAGCCTCAACCAACCAGAAGCCTTTCGTCCCCGGAGCAGTGTGGAGTGGCAGCCATGCACTGCTCTGGATCAGCCTGGACCCAAGCGTGGAGCCAAGAAGTCCGGTAAGTACATTCCCTTGCCCCGTGCGGAAATGGCCATAGTATTATGGTTAAACTGGATGCTACTAGTTTGTAAATATATGGCCATTTCTGCACTACACTGTTATAGTGCTATTATTCCACTTTCAACGTTCTGTGGAATTCTGGGTTTTGTAGTTTACTGAGGCAAAAAGCTCTCTGGCTTAGAATTCTATATGCCCTTCCCTAAATTACAAATGCCAGAATTCCACAGGATGTTGAAAGTGGAATAATAACACTGTAATAGTGTAGAACAGAAATGGCCTATATGTCTCCAACTGATTAGTTGATTCTTTGGTGATCTGTGATATCAGGTTGTATCTAAAATACAGAAGTCAAATGGTGTCTAAATTGTTTACTACTGTTTCAGCCCTCTGCAGCCTGTATATGAGCTTTTCCAAGAACATCAGTGTCAGCTATCTCCTTAATGAGAGTTCCTGTAGTGTTTTCCATGAACATGCAGTCTCTATTCTTGCTGCATGCAGTAATGTTGAGAAATGTTATTGGTTTGATAACTGTTCATTTTCTCCTAGTTGATTAACACATTTGATGTGGGGAAAAAAATTAATTGGACTAAGGTCCTTTCCGCACTGCATGGCTGCCCTGCTGTGGGGACATGATCACAGGACTCTGCAGTTCGTGCTTCTACACAATATTGTTGCGGTCTCGCTGCCATCTTGTCCCCACACATCGTGTGAGCGCAATATTTGTAAAACAGAAAAAAAAAGTTTTACACTTACCGTCATGTTGCGCTGCCACTTTTTCTGGCCATGCAGAAGTGCAGAAGCATGCTGGTGACACCTCCCTCCCCAGCACAGCAACGGCAAATGTCCGGCTGTGTTGTGGAAGGGAAGAGGTGAGGCCAGAGTGCTCCCCTCTGTAGCAACCGGGCAAAGTATGAAAAGGAGCGTTCCTGGAGTTCTTTACCTCCTGCCAGAGCTGCAGTGAAAGGACATCGCTGTGCCCCGTCGTGCAAAAAGGGCCTAAGAAAGTTAAAAATTAATTATTTCATATGTATCTCTGAAGGAAACCACAACTTCCCTGTGGTATTCTCAAAGATATGTATGTTTTTGTCATCATTACAAACAGACAAGCAAACAAACAAGAAACAGATTGTGAAACTAAAATGGTAAGACTCTGAAACTCTCATGCATGACCAAATATTATGATCTTCCTCATCATCTGTACTGCAACAGAATTTACAAAAGCCATAAGGAAACTTTGGCTGAGACATAGAGATTGGTCCAAAGATACCTCAAAGCTACAGGTCAGGAAACTATGGACTTTGGACCACCTGAAACCCCCCCAAAGGCTATTTTTGGATCCACAAGAGTGCCCTAACTCTCCAAAAATATATATATATATAAAAAAATTAAACTCAAAATAAAATACATTGCCTCTAGGGAATCTTTTCGCTTCACCCTACTGCTTTTTTAAACTGAGCAGGTTTTCAAAACTGGAGATGACTTACCATATTACTTGGTGGTTTTAATGAGGCCTTTTATTGGCCTAAAAGGCATGGAGAACGTTTTGAACTAAAAATAAATAAAAATGGGAATAGGGCCCCTTAGGGGGCCTCATGGGCCTACACTTTCCCCATTCTTGCTTTAGACGCTCAGCTTCTTTGCAGTTGAGAAACTGAAGTAAGATGCAGGAAGATGTTGCTCTTTAAGTTTTGTAGCCTGCTCTGTGTTCCATTGGACAATCCTGGCCCTTTCCACACGTGGAGGGAGAAACGGGTGAAAATGCGCTGAAACGGAGCTTACCGGCAGCCGGGTAAGTCTGTCGCCATGCGGAGCAGCTCGAGTTCGCTGCTCCGCACTCCTGCGGCGTCCTGTGGCATCCAAAATGTCAGCTTACGGCTGGCGGAGGCTCTCCACCAACCGGAGAAGCTTGCCAGCTGGAAGCCTGCCCCGGCAGATCTACAGGCACACATTTGTGCGTGCCTGCAAATCTACACCAGGGCGCTGCGATGGAGTTGTATGGGGCTGCACGCTCCGTGCCTCTTAAAAACCTCTTGAACAGAGGTTTTTAAAAACAGGCGGTGCCACCACTTTTGGTCGCTTCAGAGAGGTTTGAGGTGTAGAACCCAGCTTATAAGACCCAGCGCACTCCACGATGTAGACGACCTCCGTTAGAGGTTGCACTACACCGTTTTAATTACCCCATGTGAAAAGGGCCCCTGCTGTTTGTTGCATTGTTAGTACTGAGATTAGCTCCAGGTGCCAATCTGGATAGCTTTGGTACATTCATTGGGGATAAGAGCAGCCATTTCATCCTTTACCTCAAGGAAAAAAAGAAAGAAGAGTTTCTTCTTTGTGACAGACAGATATGATGTAGATATGAACATTTATCATGAAACTGCAGTTATACACAACAGAAAGCCATTTCCACACAACACTGTTATAGTGCTGTTATCCCACTTTCCACATCCTATGGAGTTTTGGGATTTGCAGTTTTGTTAGGGGCATTTAGAATTCTCAGCCACAGAACTCTTGGGCCTCAATAAACTACAAACCCCAGAATTCCACAGGATGTTGAAAGTGGAATAATAGCATAACAGTGTAGGGTGGAAATGAGCAGAAGTTGGAATGAACATTGCAACAGAATTACAACAGAATCTGCTTTAATATTAAATAAATGTGATACACAACTATACAATTGCCTAATATAATTAAACAGGGTTTTTCCAGACATAGGACCTTTTCGCACAGCATATGCCATGTGAAAGGGCGCCTGGAGCATCACGCGATTGTCAGGAGCAATCTGCACGACGCACTCACAATCGCGTGATGCTCCAGGGTAGGGCAGGCGCCACTTGTGCACTTTTTCTTTGCTCCAGGGTTCCGTGCATACTTGCTGTGCGTGTGGACCCTCTGGAGCCGTGGTGGTCCTGCTTCCTGCCCCAATGCAGCCTGGGAAACTCCCAGGCTGCACTGCAGAAGGAAGAGGCAGGGCTCTCAGCTCGTGCAGAGCTGAAGCAGCAAGGACACAAGAGCGTCTCACTGGAGGTTGCTCGCACAATCCCTGCACCCCAGCCCCCCAAAAAGGTAAGGTGCGGAAAGTGCTATAGTCTAGTTTAGCACAGAGGTAGAGGAGAAACTCAATGTTTTGTTGCAAATGCTTCTCATCCTAGTTCAAGGTGCGTACTATCCGGAGCCGACTAGGTTATTTTGGAATCTGATGCTGAAAATCCCATAAACATTTTTCTTCTCCATGGCACTGAAGACATAATAAATAAGCTGCTCCCTTTTAATGATACCAGTGGCCTTAATCCTATTAGTTGTCCCCAGTAGAGTAAATCCACTGTGTGAATGAGAAATTGGTAAATCAACACTTAGGCAAACTCCACTAATTCAGTGGGTGTATTCTTGCTGGGAATTGCCACAAAGCTCAGGTTAAAATGTGCTGCCTAAAGTGGCTATCTCACTTCCCCTAATGATGAAGCCAGCCCTGTGTGAATTACGCTGAGGAAGGCAGCTATCTTTTATTTACACCTCTGTGGCCTTGGCACTGAATTTCGAAAGATGACTGTCTGGTTAATGTAAATTAGTGGGGGCTGCTGAAGCTAAAGGACTCATTGCATCTAGATTACAAAACCCCAAAGTAAGAAAGTAGGTTTCCTGATCTCCCTAAATTAAAGCTAACAATCTCACCCCTTAAAGTACATGCAGAAATGATGCAGCCATCACAAGAACACCCAGTCCCTCACTCCCCCCCCCTCTTTTTTAAAAACACCTTTCTGTGTGGCTTTTCTGTTCTCCCTGCAGATTCAAGGCCAAGCTACTCAATATCTGATGAGATTAATCTGGCTAGAGAAAACAGTGACATTTTCAGTGAAAGGCTCTTTCTTATTTAGTGAAACACTGGGATCTGTTTTACAAGAGTCTGGTCTGAACCCCTTTATTTATGTAACGGTGTTCAGTGTTGTACTTGAATTTCTTCCAGTGGATTCAGCTCCGTGCAGACTGAAATCAGCATCTCCTATCTATTGGAGCAGACCCATTATGCCAATCTTTTGAACTCCTCCTCCCACACACATACAAGGAATGCCAGATCCACTGTTTCTGGAGGACTTTTACTGAGTTCACAAAACATTGGGACAGAGGAGGCAGCTTTTCATAATAACCACACTGCTGTAACATGTGATGAGCTGTAGAAAATCAGGGCCAGCTCTACCATTAGACAGAGTGAGAATGCCACCTCAGGCAGCAGGTTTGGGGTATCATGAATTGGGAGGAAATTATTGGGTATATACTTTGTTTGCATTGCTTTTTTTTAGACTAGGGATAGGGAAGGCTGCTCGTGTAGAATTTTAGATCTTTTGCCTCTGGTACCAAATTAACCAGACTGACCAAGAGTACTGTATTACCATAAATTACTGTGTAGAGTGATAAGCCACGGCTGGTATTAGTCATTAACAGTTCAAGGTCAAGAAGCCTAGAGTGTCAGTCCAGGGGGAGGGAAAGAAAACAAAACCGAGAGATGTGTTGAAGAATAGTTAGAATCCATTTCTAGATGTCAGAGAAGCCAAGGCTGAGTCCTGGAGCTGGCAAGCATGTCTTCCTCAGTGGAGAGTATCCAGTGTTACTTTGAGTACCTGAACTGCATTAGTGGCTCAACTTTTTCACAAGAGGCTGATTTATGCGCAAGGATAACTGAGACATCCCAGATTGAGCTGCAGATCTCTTCATTTTGCCCCTATCCTGGACCGCTCCCCAGACACTTTCACACTTAGCTTAGCTGTGTTTACTGTTGTTTCAGAGGGAGAAATGACATATATATCTGGACTGGAAGTAGGAATGCCATTTACTGATCTGCCCCAAGGAGCACAATGTCTAGGACCAGCACTGCTTCAGAGACATGACAACCACTCTAATTGGGAAATGACTTAGAGGCCAAGATTGTATGCGACATTGGATACTTATGCTGAGGGTCCAGAGTATGCCCAGCTAAAGTGGCAACCTGACGATAGATGGATGCACTCTTTTGGCCAACCAGTGGTCGAGAAGAGCAGAACTGTGCTGTTCTTGAGCCATTTAGGGGAAAGGAGGAGATTTCATTCTCCTGCACCTGCTGGAAATGTGGGAGGGAAAAGGCTGCTCATTTCCCCTTATTGCACACTGGTATCCAGATTGTGCAAGAAGGCATTTCTATGAGCCCAGCCATTGACTGGTCTTGAGGGTTCCATCCATCTGCTGTAGTGCAGGTTAGGGCCATTTCTGCACTACACTATTATAGTGCTATTATTCCACTTTCAACATCCTATGGAATTCTGGGATTTGAGGCCAAAGAGCTCTCTGGCTGAGAATTATAAAGCCCCTCCCTAAACTACAAATCACAGAATTCCATAGGATGTTGAGAGTAGAATAATAGCACTATATCATTGTAGTATGGAAATGGCCAAGGAAAAGGCATTGGGTGTTTCTGGAAATACAAGATGCTTCCTTGCACAATGTCTGAAATAGTACTTAAGTTCTGATTATATCAGCATAATACATTATAAGGATTCCAACTTTGGCTCACAGAAATGCTCAGATGTTAATGTTAAAGAGGAAAAGACTTGCTAGGTCCTGCAGTCTTAATTTTTTAAAAAAATCAAAGTGCTTCTTTATCCTTCAGTGGCAGACAAGAATGACATCCAAACAGATAATTTTAAACCTGAGTAGAACAGATAGCATCGACAGGAAGAGAAAAATCTGAACTTTGAGCTGTAAACCTAGACACACTTTCCTTCCCCATTGGCTTACCTCTGAGTGAACATTCATTGAAGGAATGCACAATTAAAAGATGTCACAGCCACTGTCTCTTACTTGCTTCCACTAGAAAAGTTCACTTTATAAACTTGTTAAAGTCTTCTCTGCATTCAGCATCAGAAAACAAGGGGCATAGCACACCAGGAAATACAGATTCCAGTGTCTTCAACAATCCTCTAGGCCTAGAAGCAGGCACACTTGGTGTAAAAATATCCTTAGCTGTTCAAGAATTCTAGATATGTTCTCCTTAGCAATGTGAATTTCCTTTCATACTATCTTGACTTCCTATGAAGAGTTAGGTCAAATCCAAGGTCACAGTGTTAATCTTCATGCCTCTCTGGGGAATTGTTCTGGGATACCACAGGGAGCTTTCTGCTTATGACAGTGATGTTCTCTGACAGCTGCTTTCCTTGGGGATGAAGCTGTCAAGCCTGAAGGCAAAGCTCCTATAGTAGGAGTGAAACTGTATGTTAGCCAGGGGGAGCAATTGCAGTCACCTGACAATTTGATGGTTAGCTGAGAAGTAATCTTGGAGTCTCAAACCTAAATCCTGTTCTTAATCCTGACTAGAGTAGACCTATTAAATCAGTAGGATTTACTACATGTTGACTCATCATTCAACAGTTGATTGAATGGGTCTGCTCTAGTTGGTGCTAACCAGCAGGATACCAGCCTCTGACTGGGAGTGAGGCAGAAAAGAGGCCCACACATTCTTTCCTCTCATTTGTCCACTTAAAATGGTCTCAACTCCTTTCATTGTCATGGATAGATCACTGCCTGGTAGAGTTTAGATTCATCAGGGATCAGAATCTGTGGGAGTGGGGGACTGGTTAAGGTGACCTGTCCTAGAAGGAGGTTGGTTGTTTCTTCATCACTCCTGGGGGTTCTCCTGTCACCTCAGCAGGCAATTCTGCTGAAACCTGGTTGAATCCTGGAATGACAAAATAGCTAGAGTGGTTGCTGGGTGGACTTACCTCTAAAAACCTGGGTTTGCTGTTTGAGTGTAGTCCTGAATTCAACACTGAACCTGGAAGCTCAGGGTTCTGCAGTGGCCAGGGCTGCATTTGTACTGTTAAAGCCATTGTGGGTCTTACCACTTAGTCAATGTGGTTAGGATCACACTGTAATATTAATAAACAATGTGGTATTCAGTCATAGGAAAGCTGCTGAGAGGAGCCCCTGAGCCCCTGCCCAATTGTCAGCATTGTACAGAACAGTACCGTAGAGCTTAAATAGGCATGCAATTGGATTAACATTATGTTTTAGCATAGGCAGAAGGCCTCACAACACTATTGACTTCTGCCTTGCATTTCAGAAGATAACAACATGTGACCCCCCCCCCGCTTAAACATGAAAATATCAAAGCATACATTTCCCCATCTTTCAGCCTAGCCATGAGAGACATGGGGAGTGATTTTATCATAGATATTTGGCTTTTCTATTCTCAAAGCTGCTAATAGATGAGAGAAGCTAGCTTCTGTTCAGTAGAGATTTCCTTGTGTAAGCTTTTGCTATGTAAAGCTTTTGCTTTTGCTTGTGAGTTTGCCTTTACTCACATCCCATGGATGAAGATCATGCTAACAGCCTGAGGAAACTAAGGGGACTAATCCTGAGGGAGTGTGTATTTTGCCTAAGGCTACTAAAGTAGAAATAAAGTAGAAGCTGGGGGTTTAGGTCAGAGGAACGGAGAAAGATTTAAGACGGGTAAAAAGGTCACGAGAGCCAATGTATCACGTACACTACCACCATAATAATAGCCATTGATACAATTAATACATATTTATAATCTGGCACACATTTGTCTCAGTCTGAAAGTCAGGCTTTTGGTCTTACTTGGATCATGAAATGAGGAAAAATCCCCAGAACATCCACTGATCATGACACAACATGTCAATAATTTTCAAGCAAATCACAAGGAACACTATCTAGTTTTCGTGTGCGGGTTCACATGAAATGCATGTGAAAAACATGTTCCTTGAAACACAAGAGTGCTGCTATATCGTGTTCCCAATCAGCTGTTTTAGCATGACCTCTTCATGTACACAACCACCAATGAGAAGAGGGGCTTGGTGAGAGGGCAGTGAATACCCAAAGGTGGAAAGGGAAGAAAATTCTCCCAAACATTTCATACTTTATGCTATTGTGACATTTACTCTGAGCCAGTGTTGTGAAGTGCTTTGGGTGTTGTATCTCCGGAGAACTCTGGAGAACAGAATTTTAATCCCTGCTAGGCCATGGAAACCCCTTGGCTGATCTCACTGTCCCAGCCTCACAGGAAGGAAAGGGCAAACCCCCCTCTAAACATGGTTTGCCAAGAAAACCCTGTGAAAGGTTTGTTTTAGGCTCACCATAAATTAGAAACGACTTGAAGGCACACAACATTTACTCTATGTTGATTATGAGAGTGAATAACAAATTCTCCCTGTTAAAATGATGTTACCAATCAATGAGTGAGCTCATGCCTCTGGCCAGGCCCAGTTCCTAGTGTGAGGGGGCCCTCAAGCAAAGCAGGGGACTTATTACCTCCCAAGGCCTCTTACTCTATTAGGACCTGCTGGCTGTTCTCAGCTTAGCTGACATGGGACATGTGGGACATGGTAAAAGTGCTGCTGGGAAAAGTTCCACAGCTGCCCAGAGATGCTATGTTCTGACTATAGTTTGGAAGGTTACCTTTAGACAGTAATACAAGAATGTAATTCATTACAAAGCCCCCCAAATAATTAGTCGCTATTAACATTGTATTTTTTTTATTAACTTAGGCCCTTTCCACACAAGGGGCCCCGAAACGTGGTGGGATGGGGTGGTGCACGCGGGGACGGAGTTTACCTTAATCCGGGTGGCTCCTTCCCTGCGGGGAGCAGTGCGCATTCGCCGCTCTACACAGCAGTGGTGTCTGGCGGTGCCTGGTGGCGCCCAAAATAGCAGGCGGTGGCTTCCGGCAGTGCTCCGCCAATCGGGGCAGCACGCCAGCCAGAAGCCCGTCCCCGGGCAGCTCTGCAGGGACGCGCTTGCGCGCCCCTGCAGTTCTTCGCAGGGCGCTGCGATAGGCTAGTGCGCTCTTGTTTTAAAAAGACCACTTGAAAGGTGGTCTTTATAAAACACGTGGCGCCACCCCTGCGGCCGCGCGAGGGCGCTTTGAGGTGTAGAACCTCACCTTTTCAAACCGCCCTAGCGCACCCCGCAGTGTAGACGACCTCCTGGTGAGGTCGTCCCAGTGCGGGCTATATCCCCGTGTGGAAATGGCCATTGATTCTCAAATGTCATTACTTTTTTTAAAAAGCTAGGATTTATAAAAAGAGCAGTGTAAACCTGACAAATTCTACTTTAAAAAGCCTAAAATTGCTCTGTGTAAAGCAACTTCCAGGCAGGACTCATCAAACACACACACACACACGCACACACACGCGCACACAACAAGCAACAAGATTCCCACTTGTTTTGTTGGTTTTGAAATGTAATTTTGTCAAGCATCTTTTCAAAAAAGTAACTTGTGAAGGGGAGCTGTGCTACTTTGAAGTTCTGGTGCTGACACTGGGTTCTTTTCTCTAGCTTTGGGTAAAGATCAGACTACATCTTACAACCTGGAAGAGTACCTCTACAGATGACATGATTGCCCTAACACATGTGCTGGTTGCCATATGGCTCCTCTGATCATTAACCATTAGTGAGAATTTACCTACTTTAGCCCTCTCTTTTTTATGCTTCAGGAGTCATATTTTGTGAGTTATTCTTTTTACCTGACAAGTGTGTTTAACTATTCACCATCTTGCCATATGTTACTTTAATTTCCTCTACCATAATGATCCATCACTAAACTCTATCAAGAGCTCTGTTCAGCTCTTTTAGAAATCAATATCTCAAAGACACAGAATATGTCAAGTGGACAGGTCCTTTAAATCATAATATCCACCTAGACACACAGCATTCCTGCATCCTGATGAGATATCTGTTTTTATCTGACATGAAATAATACTGTGCTTTGAAATTGTTTTTTAATATGGCTGAAATGCATTTTAGTTTTGTTTTCACAGACTGTTAATTGAGGTATGCTTGTGCAAGCATCATTTTGCATGATGGCTATATAATACTTTTAGTGTATGTATGTGTCAGTCACATGGGAATATGAATGGGATGGTGCAATTGCACTTATGTCCTACACTTCATGTCCTTGTGGACTTCATAGGCATCTGGCTGGTCACTGTTGGAACAGAATTTTAGACTAGATGGCCTTTGGTCTCATCCAATGTGGCTCTCATGTTCTTATGTATATTCAAAACAACTCCTTTCATTATTTCCAATCTTGTTTCAAATTAATGGAATTGAGGTGGTGACCTCAAGGGGAAATGGGTTGTACAAGCCTGTACAAACTTAATCACAAAAAGTCATATGTCAAAACATAAAAATGGAAATAAATCTTAGGTGTGCCCTTAATCCTTTTCAGTAACAAAATTCATGGCAATTGAATGATATCCTTTATTAGATCATTGAAACATCACAATTCAAGTGAGTTTTTTAATTTCTTCAGAACTTTTAATCACACACGAAGCAAACAAACAAATTCTCTTTTTTCCTTTTAAATAGAGAGAGGGTAATAAATAGGGATGGAATGAATCCAGAATTTTCTGAATCCTTGGAGGGTTCTGGGAATCCAAAAATCTCATGCCTCTCAAATCTTTCGAATCCTTTTTTAAAAAAGGGTTTAAAAAGCAAGGGAAAGAAAGCACTTCTACTGAAAAGTGTTTTTGAAGCAGAATTTGACATCTTTGTTTAATGAAAAACAAATTAAAAAATAGTTTTCAGTCCAGGAAAACATACCCATACTTCTTACTAAGAAGATACAAATGCAACTGACATGTTCATCTTCTACATGTAATACACAAGTCTCAAATCAAAAGTATAGAGATTATTACCTTGCAGAGGGAGGCAGCAGGAGAGGACACGGGCAGCATTTCCAGGCACAGGCAGGCCCTGGTGTGCGCATGCAGCTTTAGATTTTCTCGCCATATGCTTTGTCAAAGGTAATAGATAGATGTCTAACAGTTATAGCCGGGATTTTCTCTACAGAGAACAAGGAGAATGTAAGCTGATATCTTAAGACCTTTCTTTGTCTGTAGTCTCCATCCTGCAATCACTCTGACTTCAAAGACATTTTTTGTATATATTTTTATTGAAACTTTACACAGAAAAATAAAAAAAGACCCGCTTCCAAGCATCTTCTTTCCAGTTGAGTTTGTGTTTACATCCCATTTATACATTATTTCTGTTTAAGAGTTACTTTAAAAGTTAATCACACTATCACACTATTACTTTTAACATTGTTACATTCAACTTATGCTTATTCTATAACATCATTAATTTTCATTACCAACATTTCCAACACTCTTCCTTTGTTTCGTCTTTTCCTCATTCCTTCATCCAATTCAAAACTTCTTTCCATTCTCTTTCAAAGTTCTGGATTGGTTTATTTTTAAGTGAAAAAGTTAACTTTTCTATCTCTACCATATCCAGAACTTTTAATTTCCGTTCTTTCATATCAATATAATTTCCTTCTTTCCAACGTTGTGCATATGTCATTCTTGCAGCAGTTATTACATATAACAATGTTTTCTGATAAGATCTTATTTCTTTTTGTTGCCCTAACTTATTCAACAAATAAAATTCTGGCTTCATTTTAAATGTTTGCTTAGGTTTCCCATTTTTTGAACCACTGAATACTTGACATCCATCATCTTCATTTTCTATTTACTTGGGGCATAATTAGAGAATATGTGAATCAGTTGAGTAGCAGTATCTTGAACTCTTAGGCCTCTCACACAGAGGCCAATAGTTGTGGACATACTGACGAAGAAACCACACTTTTCTCTTTAACTGTTATCTCATGATTGAAATTGAGGTAATTAGTTGTTACGGCTATAGAATGTTTTAATTGGTTCTTATCCCATTTCTTCTTGCACTTCTGTATGACCTGAAGCAGAGCAGGGCTTTTTTTTTCTTCCACACTCCCTAATCCCTTATAGTATCCTCTTTGATCAAAGGTAGCACAGATGTAAGCTGAAGATGTGTTCTTGGGAAACGAAGTCCTCCAGTCTCTGCTGAGCCATGTAACAACATGAGTAAGAGGCCTATCATGAATGATTATCAGGGCAGCTGGAGTCAAAGGATACTTTCACATGACTGCAAATTGAACTAACAGTGGAATGCTTGAGTTTTGTTCCAGGTGTGTTTAATAACCGTGTAAAACAAGACATGATAACACAGGTGCCAAGCAGCAGAGGATGCATCTGTGGTAATGGTGAATGTACTCCCAGTTAGTGTGACAGGAATTGGGCATAACAGCTTTATCCTTCCCTATTGCTTGGATTGGAGAGCTAGGCCAAAGCTAACTAAGGCCATTTCTGCAGGAGCCGAAGGAATCATTCCGTGCCGTTCCTCACCGGATCTTCTGGCTCTTCAGTCTGGTCCAGGGTGACTCGAGCAGTGCGAGGTCTTAGATCCGCACTGCTCTGGCTTCCAAAATGGGGACTTCCAGTTGGCCGTGGGTCCTGACCAACCGCGAAGCTCGCCACGCCTAAAGCCCGCCCTCTGCAGATTGCAGGCTTGCATTGGTGTGAGCCTGTGAATCTGCACAAGGCAGCAGGCACACAATGGCGCGCTCTGGAAAAAAAGAGATTTCTCTTTTTTCCAGTCTTTAAAAAGCGTGCTGGAGGACCAGTTGGGAGCCTTTTGGAGTGGACTGAGGTGCGGATCTCTGGTAAGTAGTCCGAAGCTAGTCTGCTCCGAGGTGCAGACAACCTCCATACAGAACGCACTGCACCGTTTTCATTCCCCCGTGCAGAAAAGGCCTAAATGAATTTGAATAGAGAGAAATGTAAGGTCCTGCACTTAGGCAGAAAAAATGGAATGAACAAATATAGGATGGGGGACACGTGGCTGGATAACAGTATGTGTGAAAGGGATTTAGGAGTCTTGGTAGATCACAAGCTGAACACGAGTCAGCAGTGTGATGAGCCAGCCGAGAAAGCCAATGCAATTCTTGGTTGCATCAATAGGAGTATGGTGTCTAGATCGAGGGAAGTAATGGTACCACTCTATTCTGCATTGGTTAGGCCTCATTTGGAATACTGTGTCCAGTTCTGGGCACCTCAGTTCAAGAAAGATATTGACAAGTTAGAGTGTGTCCAGAGGAGGGCGACCAAAATGGTGAAGGGTCTGGAAGCCATGGCCTGTGAGGAGCAGCTTAGGGAGCTGGGTATGTTTAGTCTGCAGAAGAGAAGGTTAAGAGGGGACATGATAGCCATGTTTAAATATTTGAAGGGATGTCATGTTGAGGAGGGAACGGGCTTGTTTTCTGCTGCTCCAGAGACTAGGACAAGGAGCAATGGATTCAAGCTACAGGAAAGGAGATTCCACCTGAACCTGAGGAGGAACTTCCTGATAGTCAGAGCTGTTCGGCAGTGGAATATGCTTCCTTAGAGTGTGGTGGAGTTTCTGTCTTTGGAGGTTTTTAAACAGAAAGCTGGACAGCCATCTGTTCTGAGTGCTTTGATGTGTGTTCCTGCATAGCAGGGGGTTGGGCTGGATGGCCCCTGTGGTCTCTTCCGACTCTATGATTCTATTTAGTGTCACCGGCATCCTGATTATGTAAGCCCAGAAGAAGGCTTACATTTTATTTTAGAAAGAATAGGCCAGGTGAGGAAGAAATCAGGTGAAGAAAGGAGTATGGTATGAGAAGTGGGAAGCAAGGTAGGTAAGGCAATTTGAAAGCACCTTCTGAATGGGCCTATAGTGGACCACTTGGAGGTGATCACTGCTGTAAGAAAAGCAAGCATTTCTCAGTGTGGATGGTTCATGCTGTTATGAATAGTTCCATGTCCCTTTCCTGCCTGTCTCCAGCAAAAACACACAAATATTTAAATAAAATAACATTAAATTTGCAAGATTGGACAGGTTATTTGGTTTTGGTTTTGTGTTTTTTTAAAAAAAATAGTTCATAACTGGATTTAACTATTCAATGTATTGCTGAAACTAGATATTTGTGTTGGCTTGACATATGCAGACAATTTAAGCTTTTTTATAAAAAAAAAAAGGTCCCAGACATTAACATGGTGTATATTACACCCAAGAAGAAAGACTTATCTTTCATTTTCATCTTATAAATATATTAATGCAGAATTCATACTTCTGCAGAACTCGTACTGCTTGTTAAACAATGGAATTGTATTTTGTTTTCATATCATACCTAGTCATCATATCCTGCAAGAAAAAATGAGAAATCTAATACAAATGGAAATGAATTTGCTTTGTGCTTTGTGTGGCTTTAGGGACTCATTCAAAGTTATGTTTGTGTGACCAGGAAGCAAAGCTGTTAGTGCAACCTGAGAACAGTTGTCTATTAAGTCAGTTTTTATAAAGCCGACATGTGATTTTAGCATTAGTGGAAAGGCAGGCAGCTGTGGCTGTACAGATGTTGGACTACAGATCCCATCTGCCCTAGCTAGAATAGCCAATGGTGATGGATGCTAGAAATTGTTATCCAATAACTTCATTAGGGCTACAGTTGTCCATCCTCTGATTTAGTATAGTACTTTATACTGTTTAGGATCACAGAATTCTAAGTATTGATGAAAAGTATACTATTCAGTGTTGCAAAATTAGAATTGAACTGGAAAAAAGATATCTATATCATTGACCCAAATGTTCCCAACAGATCAACCTATGCATTCATTTTCACAGTGTGCCCAAAACCAGTAGGAAAGCATCAGATGACTCCAAGGAGGTAATAAAGTACACTATACATGGAAATGTTATAAATACACTCCATGGTCTGTAGTAAAGTTGAAATTTCTTTTTGGGTGCAGACATAGCTTCTGAAGTAATTGGTAAAATACTTCACACAAGTGGAGAAAAAAAATAAATACAGTATGTATTGAGGACTAGAACTTGGAATACCTTTCCTTTCAAAATGCACTGCCACTTAGCTTGATTTGGGTGGGCTCTGAACTCTCTCCTTCTGCCTTCTGCAACCTCTGTTGGTTAGTCGTCTTCACTTGGCACTTTCCTTCCCCTCAAGACAAGCACCATTTTCTGAAGAAAAGTGCCAAAGTGAATAAGATTGGCCAAGGGAAGTTGAGGTGAGGTGATGGCAGAGAAGGGTTACTCAGAGCCAAGTGGTGAGAGGCAGCTGTTTAATAATCAGTTTGGGCAGACTGGGCCAAAATGGCTGACTGATAACATTGATCAGCATTATGCTGATAACACCTGTTACCATGGCAATCTGGCCTGGTCTTTGGTGAACTAAAGATATCATTCTGATATCATAATTCGGCCCTTTTTCCTGCCATTAGCTAAGTGTTTGTGAGGCTCCGCCGAGCAAGCGCGATGCTAGGCATGGGTGATAGTTGTACTCTCATCAAAAGTACCAGATATAGCCAGTTCCTCAGGAGGTAGCCAGCCGACACAAACACCTTGACTGCAAGACAAAAGAACTCTTTGCCTGTGAAAACGCCCTGGCAAGCCGGGCACTTAATGGCCGAGCTAGCCGCATCTACATACCAGCTATACTATTGTCAATTTGGTTCATAATTCAATCATGTAAATTCTGACCTTTCGGAGGCTTTGTCTCCAGACCAAAACTTATTGTTCTCCTGTAAAGACCAGACTAGCCTGCGGTCATTTTTTCCCTATAAAAGATGCCCCGTTCTGAGAGCTCTTTGGAACTCTCATCGGATCTAGCTGAAATCACTTGCTGAAATCACTTGAAGCTCCTTTTGGATCTTCTTCCTTGCCTCGCTGCTGCTTGGTTCAACAGATTCCCCTCGGTCTCCACACCGGGTTTCCTTCGTTCTCTTCAATTGGTGTCTCCAGGACTTCGGATAGGTGGCGTATTGCTTATTTCTCCAAACTTTCTTTCATTCCTTTCTAGTTAGGTGTGCTTGTGTTTTATTATTTTGCTTAATGAATACTGTTAGCCTTGTGAAACTGCTTGGCTCCTCACTGACCTGAACCTGTATACATAGGATAAAATATCTCACTGCGTTGCCCTGCCTCTAGTTAGCCAAGAGAGTGCTCCAGCTAATTTCCCCATCTTGCTTGTTGTTGGTTGTTTATTTGGGCACCCCTCCCGAGACCCCCGGTTTACAGGGTAACACACCCAACTGTACTTTTCTGTTCCATCTGTATCAGGTGTGACTTCGTAGATTCTGGAGCAGTTGCTGAATGGAGTGGTGGATGGACAAGGGACAGTAAATTAAGGAGGAATTCTGCATGATGTAGCTTTGTGGGTGAGTGGTCCCCATGTTTGGGAGATAAGTAGACTACTTGTTCTGGATCATCCCTCTCAAGGATAAAGTTCAAAGCCTGGGGATACTTCTGGATCCATCATTGTCACAAGTAATTTCAGTGGCTCAGACTGACTTTTTTAGTTTTAGCTGTTCTTGGACAAGAATAGCTGAAGTCACAAACTGGGCACTGGTAATGTCAAGTGTGGACTATTGCAATATACATTACGTGGGGCTGCCCTTAAAACTGGTCCAGAAGCTTCAGCTGGTGCAGAATGTTTCAGCTAGGCTTCTGAGTGGGGCAGCTTAGCAGGAGCACATAACATCTCTGCTAAAATAATTGTGTTCATTGCCAGTTTGCTACTGGATCAAGTTTAAGCTTTTGTTATTAGTTTAATAAAGCTCTAAACAACTTGAGTCTTGGTAGCCCAGGAGACCCCCTTCTCCCTTTTCACCCCTCTCAGTCTTTGAATTCATCTGGAGAGGTTCTCCTGGTAGTTCCACACTGCTCCTGACATCCACTTGGCAGGCATTCAGAGAAGGCATTTAGTAGAGTGGCACCTACCATGTAGAATGGTTTTCTGTTAGAACTTTGACATGCTCCAACTATTCTTAGTTTTGAGATGTTAAAAATCTTACTTGAGCAAGTCTTCCCTGTATGGACCAACCCGATATGTATGTATTGTGTGCACTAGTATTTTATGTTTTATAGATATACATTGGTTTGAAATTTTGGGACACAAGCAGTATATAAACACTTTGAAATAAATAAAAAGGAAATGGAAAGGGAGAGCAGAATCATGAACATACTCCTGGTCCTGATTATCTAGCATTCAGATGAAGTTCTTTGGCTGAAAGTTCAGATGCTGAGGGTCTTGCCTTCCTTGGTAGTCGCCCCAGTATAGGCATGCCATCTCACTTGTTATATGTTTAATTTATCCTGTTCATCATTGAGTCATCAGTTGATGAGTAATCAAGTTACCGTACATGAGAAAGTATATATGTGGTCTAGTGGTTACAGCATTGGACTGAAACAGAGAGTCCTGTGTTCAAATCCTTGTCCATGAAGCTCACTCAGTGCCTTTGGACCAGTTGTTATCTCAAAGCTTAGCCTACCTCATAGGGTTGTTATGTGGACAAAAACTGAGAAGACAACTGTGTACAAGGGCTTGAGGTCTTTGATGCATACATTGTAACTACTGCTGCTGCTGCCAGTGCCATTGCTAACACTACTACTACTACTATTAGCATCCACAATAAAGAAAACCTTCTGGCTCCAGCTATTAACTTTTTGAATGGTCACAAACTATCTTGACTTTTTTTTTAAAAATCTTACTAGATAGCATTTGAAACCATACATCTCTTGGTTGTTCTTCCGCTCTGAAGACATGAACTCCCTTCCTTTTGTAATTGATTTCCACAGTAGCAGCATTTTGAGTGATTATCTCCAAGAGCGGAAGTGTTTAAGCAAGCCAGATGCTTCTGGTGGACAAGAAGCTTGGATACAAGAGTGAGCAGAAGAAAGTAGCATGGCAGGTGTTTACACAGAGAGACACACACATATGCATATACACACATTCCCCTCTCCTCTGATTTCCTGACACATGGGGAACAGCAGTATGCGCTGCGCACTCCATGCTGTATGTCAACTTCAAACATAGGCCAAATCATCCGTGGAAATGGCAGCAATTAGAAGAAGTGAAATCCAAACAAACTACAGTAACTTGAACACTCTGAATGGCAAGAGAGAAAACCCTCACTACGCCCTCCCACCTGTTATAGTGAAGGGAGTTAATGGAAAGATAAATTTCCAACCAGCTTGTAGTTTACAGACTGTCATCAGCTCACAGCACTGATCTTTGCAATAAGGATATGCCCATGTTTGCATGAACAGAAGTGACCTGTACTATTTAGGATTTTTTTTTAATCTCTCTGCTTAATGGACTGAATACACCACAGATTTTTTGAGTACAGAGTGGAAACAAAAGCACACATAAGATCTGTGATTTGGTGGAGGAGCATTTTGAAATGTGTGGAAAGGCACTGATGTGGGACTGATTTCCAGCATGTCCTTTCCACCTGGATGTTCAATCCATTCTTTTTTATTTTGTCACTTGGTCTGAATGGGCAAATAAGTGACAAGATCATTTGAGCACTGGGTGGATTTTGTGCCTGAGCAACTGGCTGTTTCTTTTAGAGGTCACTTCATCCTGTCACTCACTTCTCAAAATGGGGTTGTAGTCAAAATCCCTGTTCTAATCACAGAATCAGCTGGCAGAGCTTTCTCTGGGGCTTATGGGAATGGAGTTCTTTTTTCGATTATAACTCCAAAACTTCACTGGCCTTCTCGAGAGAGATGCAAGCCCTACGTATGCATGATAGGAGGAAGCTAAATCCTGTGGGGAAGGGATGTGGGTCCATGTGCAAGTCTTGCCTTGAAAGCTCTCTTAGGCTCCTTTCATATTGCACACTTACAGCACTATGATTCCCCTTTAACTACCATGGATCCATTGTGTGGAATCCTGGGCTTTGTAGTGTATAGACTTCTCAGCCAGAGAGTTCTAGTGTCTTACCAAACTATAAACCCCATGATTGCATAGGATACAGCCTTGGCAGGTAAAGTGGTATCAAGGTGTTATAATTATGCAGTGTGAAATGGACCTTAGAGATCTTTGAGCATTTAGCATTAAAGTCTGGAAGGGATGAGTAAGCATATTCTGCTGAACTTGTTTATAAAGCTCCCATGACTGGGAACCCAGCAAGACACCAGGAGCTTTATTAACATGTTCACCTGATGACATTTAGAGAATGCTTTCATATCCTTCAGTTAAATAAGCTCAATTTATGGAGCTATTTAGATTATATTTTCTACTGTTAGGTCTTAAAGTGAAATTTATTTTGCATTACTCAAGTTTAGGCCCAATCTATAGATGCTATTAACTAGAGTAGACCTATCCAATCAACTGTTCAATAGTGAGTCAACACTTATGTAGATCTCATGGTTCAATGGGTCTGCTTAAATTGGAACTGCCAACAGGATTCAAGCCCTGGTGTATAATTATTATGAGACGCATTTATCAGCCTACTACAATTTCAAGGTTCTTTTTATTTTGTTATGGCTTTGTTATGAATGATTTGGAAATGTTGTTATGCTTTGTTGTGGAAACCAGTGGGCTGAGCAATATGTAGCTCTCATTAGTCCTAGTCAGCCTAGCCAGTGTTGAGACTAAGGAGTTATGGGAGATGTAGTCCAACAGCATCTGTGGCCTGTCCTTGGTACAGACTTTTCTGAAGCTTTCAGTTTGCCTTGGAAAAGCAGCATATAGATAAGTGGAAGAAGAGAACGAAACGTGTTTTGATTTGTTTGTTAACACTTTTTTTTAAAGGAAACTCAAGAATCTTGGCTTTAAATTGCATGACAAATATTTGTTTTTGGTAATATATATGATTGGTTTTTCCAATAACCAAGCCATTTCCCATTTTTACCTCAGAGTAATGTTATATCTTGTGATGTGGGATGAGGTGAACTAAACCGTTAAATGCTCCTTTTACCCGCAAGCCACAGAGACAGCAGATGCCATTACAGACTTTTGACTACCTTCTCTTCTGTACACTCAATGTGGCTGCTGGGCTGCTTTAAAAATACCATCACCTCTGTGTTCTCCAGCTGCAGCCTTCTTATGAACAGGAGCATCCACATAACTGCCAATGAGTGGAGATTTATTTGATCAGAACCACAGCATCTTGGCTGATGGGATAAAATTGCAACTGCCAAACCTAAGGGCTGAGGTGACAAGTTTTTTTAGCAGCAGCCATAAAAGACTAATTTCGGCTGCAGTCCTAAATACACAAGTGAGAGAGTAAGCCCATTGGATGCAACAGGACTTCCTTCTGCATAAGGCTGTGCTATTGTTCTCTGTTCCTGAACAGTCTAACATACTCCATCTAGATTCTAGAGGAACATAAACTACAAAAAAAAAAAATGACATTTTCTTTAAAATATTTTTCTCAACTTTCTTTGGACACAGTCTGACCAAAATGTTCACATCATCAAAGTGCCACTGATCTTAGTGAAGAGAACTAGGCAAATGCTTAATTTCCCCACTGAAATCAAGGAGACTTAAAAGTGCATGCTTTTATCAGCTCATGATCCTTGTTTATGCTTGTCAGATTACAGGGATACTGCTGTAGATGACATTTTTCACAATTTGTGATTGGTTGTTGTTGGGTTTTTTTCCTACTTGAGTGAGCGATCATTTGATTTGGCTATTACACTGGAGATTTTCTCTTTGAAAGTCTATGCTCTAATTTGTCTGAGCGCTCCTCCATCTGGTGAAACTGAGGTGGAGGTCTGTGTATGTCTGCAAAATAAATGTTGGTACAGTGGTCTGAGTGTTGGACTAAGAAAAGAGTTTGAATCCCCTCTAGGCCTTGGAATCCCAAGAGGTGACCTTGGAAAAGTCACATTCTCTCAGCCTCAGTGCAAGGCAATGTCAACCCCCTCTGAACAAATCTTGCCAAGGAAACCCCATAATAGGTTCACCTTAGGTTCATCATAAGTCAGAAACAAGTTGAAGGCGCGCAACAAAAATAGCAACAATAACTTCCTTGTTTCTTTGATTTATACAGATCAGACAACCTCAAAGAATGTCAACAAGTTTTTAGTTGACAAGTGTAAATGTAAAGAAACTATAATAGGAAAATATTCAGAAAAAAAAATCACTTGGTGAATGATTTTTTTTTTTAATTTGACCAAAGGAACGGCAAATTAAATAACAATGGCAGGGCAGGCATCTGAGGTTCTTATGTTGTGCCAGTGATATTTTCTCCATGACATATTGGCTTGGGGTGGATCTGTTTGCAGGGGGCAGCCGTTATGAGTGACATCTAGAGGTTGGGCTCTGTTCTTAATGAAACTTAACCAATGGGAGAGCTTCCGACAGCCCTTAGCAGCCACAGGAGGAGCGGTCTTAAACAGAGAGGGGATTAACCACTCTTATGACATGAGATTCACTGTCCAGTCCTTTGTCTGCCAGCTGAAGCAACACATCTGATGAAGTGGATTGCTGTCCACAAAAGCTAGTGCCAAATAAAACCTGTTGCTCTTTTGGCTATTTTCTCCATAGCAACTTCAGATTAGATAGTGTTCTCTGACTGATGAGGTGAGAAACAAAAAAAATATGGTATATGCTTTGCCTTGCACTGAGATCTATTGATGTACAGTGTAAGCCCCCTTTGGGGGTCCCTGATATTTAGTATGGTTTGGATGGGCACCATACCTAATTGGCATCATACGTAATTGGCAACACATTTTATTGGCTCTGATATCAAATTCAAGCCTGTGACAGAGAGATCAAACTGAGTGAGGGAAAGAATTTGACTGTAGATGTGAGAAGGATAGGTCAACTCAAAACTTCCTCCAGGTAGGACTGAGTCATTTGTCAGGCAAACACACACCATTCCTGTGGATAATAGGCTTAAATAGAAGCTGGAATTTTCCAGGGAATCCAACTGTGAGGAGCCCACCAGGACACTGATTGACAGATATCCATCCCTTGTACACCTGGATTCTTTCCTCTTTCCTCACAGCACCCACAATAGACAGCTATTACAACACCCATCATGTCTTTGTCAATCAAAACACTAAGCCCATCAACAGGCAAAAGACTCATTGTCCACAACAGATTCCCTTTGTCTTGCATCTTCACAGCCACAAGCTATTTTCCGGGTACAAATACCCCTGATTTGAGGATGCCCAGTGCAGTCTCTTGAAGGTCTACCTGTCACTCTGTCCGTCTGGCTCTTGAATGAGAACTGTCCTAAGCCAAAATACATTTCTGCTCTTCACGACTCTTCTGGACTGGTAATTATAAATCCCCCAAACTCCTTAGCCTCTCTATAATTTTCCCTCTCTTTGTCTTTCAGCTAGCTCTTGTGTGAATATGCGATTGTGTGTATCTTGTGTACATGCATGAGTGAATTGCCCTCAATAAAACAGATTTTTAGCTTACTTCTGAATCTCTGGCTGGTTCTTTTCCTGTGTGTGTCAGTAAACACTGGTAGAAAAGACCTTGCTAAGTTGCCCCCCTCTTGCAGCTTCCTCATTTTGAGCTAATTAATTCCGCACTTTTTCAAGGAGGTATTTGGCATTGCAGGGTGGCCCTTGTGGCACCTATGTTTTGGGGTAACAACAGTACAATGCTGATATTCAAGCTTTCAAAGTGACATAAAATGCAGAAGAAAATGGGCTTCTTCTATGTTCTGTAAATGTTGGCTTATGCAACAGGATCTGTTCATCTGCTTGGCTTTCATTAGCACAAACGTTACTTGCCAGACCTTCTGTTTTGGTTGAGAGGTTGGATTCCTGGTTTGCTAATCCACTGTTTAGGATGTGGGGCTGAATGACAGGACTGAGTGCTTCCTCCTGCCAGCTTCCAGAAGCCCAACCCATGTAGCCCCATTAGCTAGGAGATTCTAGGAGCTGTACTGTTGTTCTAAGTTCTTCGACTATATCATGGAGTCCAAGATAATTTAGCTGTTATACTGAATCAGGGAAATGAAGTTTAATCTTACCCTAATAGGCAGGACATTAAATAAACTTCCCACTGTGGTTTATCATCCTTGTTAGTAAACTGATAACCACAGTTTGCTGTTTCAGATGTAACAGCTAAATCTGTTTTTGGTTTACACAAAAGTGCTGATGAATTAGCAAGGGCTGCGTGTGCAGTTTTGTCATTTATTCCCAGCTGTTAGATTATCGTTTAGTGTTCTGGTTGCTAAAAGTCAAAACTGGGCCATCATCTATCAAATATGGTAAAGCTATTGTGATGTAGTTGATAATGGGTTAAAACCTGAATCCAACGGGCATATCTTCAAATTGGCGTGCACTGCTGAAAGTTACTGGGTAACGCAGACTAGCTTATCCTACTTTTCAAGGCTGTGGTGAAGATAAAAGTGATGGGGGGGACTATGTGTGCTACATGGAATGTATAGAAGTATTAGGTTAGAAATGGAGGAGGGAGAGATACCATTAATCATACATCTCTGCCCATGTTGCTATGCAATTTCTTTGCTATAACATATATCCCATGAGTTCTGAAACATTCATAATATTGGCAAGAATAGCCTGAATCTTAGTGGTTAGTTTCTACTACAGCAAAAAACATTAAATTAGTTACTGATTGGTGTGTTGACAGCCAGATAAATCCAGTTGATTCAATGGGTCTAGGCTAGTTGGGACTAATAATAGGATTCAAGCCAATAACCGCTTCAAAAACCACGAGAGCTCTTTCTGAGGTCTGACAAAGCAACGTAATTCTCTTGAGGAGCATGCACATATTAAAAGGAAAGCTCTAGTGATACCATGTTGCTGGACTCCTGTCAGTTAAAGGGAGAAGGAGAAGTGAGGATTGGATGCCATGAACATAAGAATGGCAGTGGGGCATGACTACCTTCTCACACCTGAGCTATCATTTAGAACTCCTAGGATCTGGCAGTCGTGCTGAAGCAAGAAGCGTGGTTGGACTCCCCCATCATTGTCATACACACTAAAGCCTAGTCATTCTGGTCTGAAGGTATATGCTGCATTTAGTCATGTCTGCATCACATTAATAAATATTGGTATATACAGAAGACTTGCATATACTAAGATTTAGCAATAGATTATTTATAGACACTCTCTGATCAGTTTAGACACCAAAACTTAATTCATGATGAATTGCTTTTTCACTGCCGAGGTTCTCCCAGAGGTCCAGGCCTCATGGATTTTGCATGCCCTGTCCTGCCATCCCCTGACCCCGGGCTGTTGCACTTAAACTATAGGATTTCCCTGAATTCACATAAATTGTTGCTGTTGTTTTGGGGGTTTTCTGGGGGCTGAGAGTGTGACACATGTCCAGCGTACCCAGTGGGTTTCTATGGGTGAGTGGGGAATCGAACCATGGTCTTCAGAGTCATAGTCCAAAACTCAAACCACTGTACCACAGTGGCTCTCCACATAAATTGTTACTACTACAGTATTCAAGTGTCAGCTTCATGTAGCTCATTTTATCTTTATCATGTACTAGAACTGGAATGACAACAGTTATTTGCACCAAAATGATACCAGTGCTTTTCCCCCAAGTAGTTTTGAGTCACCCTTTCAGACTGATACAGATAACAAGATTACCTGGTTTTTCTGGGCAACAAGTATAATCAAAACAGCCGGATTTGAAAGCCTTGGCTATGCATATCAAGGTTTATACTAATCACAAAGGAAAGAACATACTACTTTGCTTCCAACTCATTCCACCCAATTCACTGCTGGAATGAGGTGATCCACTCAAACTTCTGCCACAGGCATCAATTGTAAGAATATTTTCAGAGAGGCTGGCAAGCCTATCTGAAAAACACCAGTGTCATATGCACAACATTGCAGGATCCATAGAAGCTAGCAGAGGTAGAAAATGAACATGTCACCTTCCTAAAATATCACGGTGGAACCCACATAGGATCTTTGAAAAATGAACAGAAAGAATTTACTCTTTTCTTTCCCATGATAGAAGAGATCTCAAGGTCAGCACCATCATTACAAGTGGTTATAGGTCAAACAAAAAGAATGACCTCTCCATGCAACAAATAATAAACTTTTGGAATTTGCTAACACAAGATGTAGTGAAGGATTCTGGCTTTAGTTGTTTATTTATTATTGCTAAGGCTGATTAGTCACATTATAGCTATTTGATGAGCAATGTACAACAACAAACACCAAATAAATTCTATATAAATAATATTTGAAATGATCAATCAATTAAAGTTGGCATGCATGTTAGTGAATTATGACCATTCACTTTTATGATCCTTGTATAAGTCAGAATTATGTTCTGAGCAATACAATGAACAAATGCGCCCCAAACTCACCTTGTAAGCAGTGCAGCTTCCCCCATGGGCATTTCTGTGTTGTCAGAGAGCACAACACAGGGATACGTCCAGCTGTAGCTGGATGTCCTCCAAATATGTCATGTGCACAGAATTTGTGAGGACCCTTGGATGTCTCTGCAGTTGCCTCTTACAGCATGTGCAATTGGGACTGGCCAATATACCAGCCTTGTAACCCTCATGAGTTTCCTGCTCCTGCTCTAAGGGTCCAGAACACACAAAAAATACATGAAATTCAGATAATATGAACTTCTTGAAAAATAGATTCCCATTGTTTTTTTTTAAAAAAATTCTATTTCCCCTCCGTAAAGCTCAGGCAAATTAAGGTACTCTTGTCTCTTGTAAGGAGTTTTGACAGTGTTGTCTACAACTGGAACATTTCAAACTGTAACCTCAAATTTTCCAGTGTTACAGCTGAAATTTTTAACATGCCACAGTTTATACAGACATGCACATTAAAAAAAACAAAACCAGAATGGCTTTAGGGCATCACACCTTACATTTTTAGTGTTCATGCATATACAAAATTAAAGTTGGAATTTTCTGAAGCAGATTAATTTGAAGAGAGAAGCCTGTATAATACCTCCAGGAAATATGCTTAGGATTTTTATTTTTAAAATAACGGAAATTAAACTGTTTTATAAAAGCTCTTAAGGCAATTGCAGGGCATTGATTAAACTCATAAACCTCAGGAAATTTAGAGCAAAGGTATCTCTGGCTCACATTCCCCCCTCTGTCCCATGAACAGAGTTTAAGAATATATGTAATCAATGATATCCTGTACTGTTTTCACAGTTCTACAACTGATGAAACATAATTGGGGTGAATTAAAGGTGAACCTAACAATGGGGAAAGGCTGATGTGCTTGGCATTATGGGCCAGAATGACCTCTTGTTTTAGTTTCAGGGCATGTGCCTGCTTCTATGTACACTAGACATGTTCAGAGTTACAAATATACAAACTGAACAACTTTATTGAGGGTTGAGAACATACCATTTGGAAACTGATGTGACATGTAAAGTAAAATAATTGGTAAAACAGATTTCTTTTTGCACAGAAGAATGTTCTCCTTCCCTTCTTCCTCTTAGAGCTTTTCCTACCTTCCTAAATCTAGAGAGTCTTCCAACCCTCCAGAGCAGATTTTGGGGCACTTGAGAGTGTGTGGAGTGGGAACAGAGAATTGCCTGCTTCCTGTAATGTTCCTGAAAGCCTTTCCATCAATTGGTGGGGGGACTGATCACAAAAGCAATAGAGGTTCAATAAGCTTTGGAACTAAGGCCATTTCCGCACTACATTCTTATAGCGTGATTATTCCACTTTCAACATCCAGCTGGCCCCTCCTGAAACTGCAAACCCCGGGATTCCATAGGATGTTGAAAGTGGAATAATTGCACTATAAGAGTAGAGTGAGGAAATGGGCTAAATCTTGGAACTCCCTCCCTAGGGAAGCTAGAATGGCTCCTTTCTTGCTGTCCTTCCTTCTGCAGGCAAAGACCTTTTTTTAAAAAAAATTCAAACAGGCTTTTAAAATTGAAGGTGTTTAATAAAGGATTGTAAATGCTGTGCTGTTTCAAATTTTGTTCAGATTTTTCAATTCTTTTTTAGTGTTAATGCTTTCAGAATGGCTAATAAATAAATTTGGTTTTAATGTTGACTTTTTGTATGTTTTTAATTGTAGTCTTTTAAATGTGTCAGCCATCTTGAATCCCAGTCTTGGGGAAAAGGCAGGGTATGAATAATGATAGCACCACCATCAATTTGTTAATAGTCTAACATGAAAAGAGGTGCGAAAGATATGGTAATAAAGCTGCAAAGTTATCCCCACTTATATATGGGAGTGAGATTCACTGAATTCATATGAAAAGATAAATATAATTAATTATATATATGTGTACTAATGAAGCAGCATGTGTGCTTGTGTCTGTGGGTGTATCTACATTACACAATTACAGTACTGTAGTCCCGCTTTAAGTGCTACAGCTCCATCCAATGGAATTCTAGGATTTATAGTTTTGTGAGGTACACAGAATTCTTTACCAAGGATGTTAATGCAACAGTTCAGGACTGTACACTAGACTTTTCAAAGTGCTTTCCCAAGCTATAGATCCCAGGAATCTATAGGATATTCTATAGACAGCTGAAGTGGAATCAAGTTGCTATAACGGTACTCTGTAAATTCCTTCTCTGTCTTACTTCGCCATGCTAAAAAGTCTGTGGAACCTTTGTTGGGAGTGGCAACATTTTCATGCTTAATTAACTGGCTAGTTAGTTTGCATGTTTATGGTAGGCATAGAGGGGACTGCCTAGAGTACTGCCTGTTGTTTGGTCAACATCCACTTCCCCTTGCACTTTCTCTTCCTCTTCCCTTTTGTTCTTCAGCTTCCTAGCAAGCATGTGGTCTCTGACCCTCACATGCTTTCCTGTAAGCATGTGAGTTCTTAATTTCTCCTTACCTTTCTTCAAGAATTGAACCTGTGTAGACTATGCACAAGATTATGTGAGTAAACTTTTACATATTTTTAACCAAACTGTTTGTGTTTATTTTGAGCTAGATTAAGTGTGTCTGGGGTGGAGATGATAAAGTGGGGCTGGTAATTTGTTCAACTTCTGCCTGTGCATTACTAAATACTCTGCTGGTTGGGAGACTTATTACTCTATTATTATTATTATTATTATTATTATTATTATTATTATTATTATTATTATTATCTCAATTCCTCTACAATCTTGACTCCTAAAACTTGGCATAAATACTAAAAGAACCCAACAAATATAAAGTCCATTGTTATTTCATTTCTAAAATGGATTAATTTTATGTAACTTAAGTCTGCTGATAGCCTGCCCATGAGCCAAAGTTATTTTAAGGAAAATCAGCATGCAGGGTACAGCTGCTTCTTTTCACTGAAAAACCACTGAATCCTTGAAAAAGTTAAGGAAAGGAAGAGAAAGAAAGAAAGAAAGAAAGAAAGAAAGAAAGAAAGTCCTGCTTCCTCACAGGAGAAGGCAGGAAGCTGAAGAAACACCAAATGGAAGAAGAGAAATATCAATGAGAAAGAAAAAAAGGGTAAAAGGAGAAATAACAGAAGGAAGGAAAAAAGAGTACCTGAGTGGGTTAAGAGCAAAAGATTAATTTTTTGATGGAGCATATAGGCTGTGTTGTGTTATCTCTTGCTGTGTTTTTGGTGACCCAAAACTGCATATCCTCCAACATTTTGCAGGTGAAAACTGGGACGTGTGGCCAAAGCAACACTGGAGTGGCAACCCTACTTGGATGCCCTGCTGTAAAGTAAAGACATACCTCAATTAATAAGGCCTCTGACAAAGAAGCTCCTTTTTACATTTTTTCCCCTGCCACTCAGCCTGTCTTCTTTTTCCTCCTTGTCCTCTATCTATCTGGAACTTACAAAATACAAAACAAAACACTGGCATTTGGAGGGATGGTGACTGGAGAAACATAGGCTTTCAAGTTGCCATGTTGCAGCAGCATGTCTTCAGTAAATAGTGCAATAAAGCTTGATCTGGGAAAGAATGAGATACTTCTCAGCCTGTCCTACTCTAGTTGTCTGTGCCTGCCTACAGCAGGCAAAGTAACAGCAGCTGCCTCTAGAATCCTTTACACAGCAGGCATGAACTGCAAAACAGAAAGAAAGGGAGAAAGTGAATTTGCCTGCCAGCAATCTCCCCCATGTTAAAAAAGCATAGATCTATGAGTTTGGCCACCAAAAGAGAAATCATAAGAAAACTCGAAACTGGTGAAACAAAGTCATCCCTGAATGCGTTTTGGAACACGTTTTCATGTGTTCTACAGAAGATTCAAAAATTTTTTGTTCACTTATACAAGACTTACTCGACTTGTTGTTTCATTTCATATGTGCATACTGTTCATTTTGAATAAAAACTTCAGTGAAACATATTGAACTGCTTTTCTTGTTTTGTGGTGTAGAAACCTATTGCTATTCTTTCCATGTTATTTCTACCTCTGATTCCAATTTTTCTGTTAAAGAAGTAATGTTCAGGAATGCATCTCCTTTGTTAATTGAGGTATACCTGTATATGGAATATATAGTTGCAGGCAGTGTGTTTACTGCAGCATACATTTTGATCTAGAGTCCCAACGTCTTTTTGAAAGACTGCAAAACCCTGAACCTAACATCTGAAGTTCAGGTTGTTGTTACTTCTGAACTCAGTAAAGTAAACATGACAGCATGACTTTGCAGAACAAATCTATATAGTTTAGACTACAAAACGAAGAGTTAAATGTCCAAAATGAGCTGAATTTTATTCAATTCCCCATCCTATTTCTTGACATTAGTTTGCTGGTGTCAATTCTACCATTTTAAGACCTTATCCTAGGCTTGACTTTATGTTGGAATTACACCTGATCCCTTCTACATGTTTAAACACAGCAATCACTTTCTACAACAGTTGCCAAGGGTGTTGTTGAAGCAGGTGTAGGATAGCTGTGAGTGGTGATCTTACAATTTTGCTTTACAGGGAAATAGTTCGTCTGATAAGAAAGGTGGCCTAAAGTTCATTCTAAAGCACAAATCATCTTATTTGTGACTATCATCTCATGAAGCTTCTGCTAAGCAGAGACATCATGAGAAGGTTAACATTTGTTTGAAATGTACAAGGGGGGGAGTAGATTTTCCTAAAATTCTTTTAGCATTTTGCAGCCAACTTGTATAAGCCTTCAGTTTTTACAGTTGAAAGGACATCATTCCAAGATTATTCTAAATGACTAGGGATAAAAGGTTTCTTGCTACACACTTGCTACTGATTAGTTAGACATTGGCCCTTTTCGCATGCAGTTTCTTTTGCGTGAGGGCCCCTTGAGCATCGCGTAAATGGGAGTGTCAGTCCGTACAACACACTCCCATTCACGCGACGCTCACGAGCCTAAAGCGGGGCGCATGTGTATTTTTTTATTTTCGGTTCTAAGCCGAAAATACTGCACAGTCGTGCAATGCTCGCGTGGCCCTCGCGCACTTACCTGTGCTGCGGTACGTCGGACAAATGGGCCGGTTGCGCTTCCTGCCTCAGCACTAGCCTGCGATTCCCAGGTTGGGCTGCAGTAGGAAGGGGCGGGACGGTCGCGCAACCAGGAAGTGAGCTGCGGGCCAAAGCAGGAGGGAAGCGGCAGCGTTCCTGCTGAGGCTTTTTGCACGAGGCGCCCCCCCAGCTGCACAAACGAGCGAAAAGGGCCATTGTCTTGATCAGCCAGCAGGTACCATCATATTGAACAAAATTTCTGTGATTCCTGCAATAGAAATCTATGTTTGTATAAGACTATTCTAGTAAAGAATGTGGAAGGGGCAAGGAGATTGTAGCAGGGGAGCTGTTGGGCTCCCAAGTCCTTGAACCCATTTGTTTTCAGTATTACCTATTTTTTGGCACCAAATGGCTTAAAACCACAATTTTGCCCCACTCACCCAATGGCCAAAACTGGCCAAAAACAAAACCAGAAAGAATATCATATCATGTGCACTCACATCAGGAGTTTCAGTGTGTCCCCTGTGAATTAGCCGGGGTGAAAAAAGCTCTGTTCTTACAACAATGTTCAGCCCTGCTCTGTGGGATGGGGTGCAATGTGGGGCTGAACCAAGGTCTGTGTCAAAACCTGAAAGCCCTTGGTAGCTGCCAGGCCTCCAGCTCTTTGGTAAGGTCCATTATTTCTGAGTGCTGGGCAGTTATAAGCCACCATTTCTCAAGCAAATTTCACACACTCTTGAAGATTTTCAACATTCAACAGGAAATTCACCACAACTAGGCCACCAACTACCTCAAGCCACTAGGTAGCACAATTTTGCTTCAACTGTTTTTTTAAAACCTACCATGCCACCTACATTTATGCCACAATCTTGCATTAAAGAAAAGAAAACATTAAATGAGCCTTCCCTCAAGTCAAAAATTAGTACTTTAAAATCTCTTCCCTAAACCCAAATTCTCCACACTGGAACTATAAAGAAGCCCACAGTGCGATCTACAGATAGATTTTTGTTTCTTCTCCGTCTCCTCATTTTTTATGCTGGCTTGCCTAATGAAGAGTTGTAAAGAACTTGAAAACTTGCATTCTTATGTAGCACCTTTGTAACATTTAAGTAGTCTTAATGATGGTGTTAATAAAGGTAGTTGGAAATGGGTATTATAACATCTTGTTGTCCTACAACATCAGGATGCAACATGGAGAAGCAATTGGCAAGGGGGCCAGACAAGGCTGCATTATATCACCCAATCTATTAAGTTCATATGCAGAATATATCATAAGGAAAATAGGATTAGATTCAGAAGAAGGAGGCATGAAATTGGGATACGGAACATCAACAATTTAAGTAATGCAGATAGCACCATATTACTTGCAGAAAACAGTAAAGTCCTGGAATGACTAATGATGAAAATTAAAGAGAGAAGTGCAAAAGTAGGTTTACAATTGAATATTTAACAAAAATACTAGTGACCATAGATGACTTATAGAACTTTAAACTGGGTCATGAAGATATCAAAATAGCTAAAGATTTTCTATATTTTTGTTGGTCATTTATTAATCAGAATGGAGACTGTAATAGAGAAATACTAAAAACAAAAAAAAACCTCCCAAAAACCTAACAGTTGAAGTTCGACTATGAAAGAGATAGAAAGATCGCCAAGCGTAAAGACATATAACAACAAAGTCAGAATCATCCATGACATTGTATTTCCAATTTCTATATATGGATGTGGAAGCTGGAGAGTGAAGAAAGCTGATAGGAACAAAACCAGCTCATTTTAAATGTAGTTCAGGAGGAGAGTTCTATGGATACTCTTTAGCATGGACTGCTAAAAAGAGGAATAATGAATCAAGTCTCATCTCTCACTAGAATCCAATATGACTAAACTTAAGCTGCTGTACTTTGGAGATAACCATGAGATAATGTGACTCATTGGAAAAGACAATAATGTTAGGTAAAGTGGAAGATGGTAGGAAAAGAGGGAGATTGTACTACATTTGTACTGATTCAGTCAAGAAAACCATGGCTCTGAGTTTGCAAGAACTGAGCAGGGCACTTAATGACTGGGATCTTGGGGATGTCTCATTTCCATTTCCACACTAGACTGCTATAGCGCTATGATTCTACTTTCAACATCCTATGGGATCCTGGGGTTTGCAATTTCGGGAAGGGCTACTGGCCCCTTCCAAAACTGCAAACCCCAGGATTCCATAGGATGCTGAAAGTGGAATCATAGCGCTAAAACAGTCTAGTGCGGAAATGGCCATAGGCTCACCATTAATCAAAATTGACTTGACAGCAAATAAGAATAAAATATAAAGACCCAGCTCTGAATCTCTCTCTCTTTCTCTCTCTCTCTGTGTTGCTAGCTCAAATCTGAAAATCAATAATCTGGAAAGGGAAAAATAAGAAAAGGAGCAAGAGAAGATTGGGAAAAGGGGCAAACACAGGAAAGATAGATGTACTTGAATGGGTTATTTAATTCTGAATTCATTTGGCTTTTCTATATGTATGATGGATTGTGAATCTCCATGGCAAGTAGTTTCTCTTACAAGAGTGACTGGGTAATTCTGCCAAGTTTTCATCCAGGGACTGAGCCTTGCTCTGGTTCTGCTAAAATCTCTGAAAAACCACAAGGCAGCATTCAGGGAACTCTCTTCCAGACAGCAACTCTCCCAGCAATGGCAGCACTGTCCGGTGTGATCAAGGGTCAGGCTATAGACTAGAAGCATATATATAGCCCTTTCTTCAACATCTGGAATTCATTTTGTGCTTAAAGGGAGTGTGCATAAGAGGCAGACAGAATTCAATAACATCTCTCTCCTGCCTCATTGCTGGCTGCCTCAGATGGCTAGATAATGCGAGCACTACTGTGAGTGAAAGTGTTTATGTGTTTATGTGATGGCAGGTATGCGTGTTTTTTGTGGAAGATTTTATTATTATTAATGCTGCATGTTCTAGCAGATAGTAAGTGTGGCAGGATTGTTGTGGGGAGGTGGAGACAGATGAGCAGAGGATGCTGTATGTAGTTAGAGAAACACTTTTGAATTGTGAAAATCTGTGATAATTTCTCCCTGCTTTAGAGCTCGGTTCAGCTTCAGTGTTTGGAGACTCTTGTTTTCTTCCCAGCTCTGCAGCAGCAAGCTCTGTCTGCTTTCATTAGCACATGTTTTAACTTGCTGCCAGGGAATCAACTTTGACCTCCAACATGTTTATGAGAATGAGAACCACTGGTGAGCAACACTGCCCAAACTTGGCTCTTTAAGCTGTTTTTCTTTCCCAATTAAGTCTTGGATCCGGACAACATCCCCTGAGTAAATCCACTAAGCAGTGTGAAATCATTATACCAATTTCAGCTTCACACACATCATCTTAAATGGCTGCCAAAGCTTAGATGAATATCTGAGTTTCATTTCCCTCTCTTCATGGGCTAAAATGGAACCATTCTATCAAACTTTGCGGGAGCATAAAGAATTCCCCTGGATCTCCTCTGGTAATGAATAAAGCTCAGGCTTTGAATGTCAGTAGTAATCACCAGGACAGGTTGGACTTGTGTGAAGAAATACTTCCTGAAATTTCTAGATCATGCTACAGGCTAAAACTGGCATGAGAATGCTATCAGATAGTCAAATATATTACAGTACAGGCAATATATGTATGATTGAGAATAGTATCACAGTTCAGCACTAGTTCTTCCCTCTTTATCCATGACGGTTAGTATTGTCTTCAAAATCACAGCAAAGTCCACTCTAGAAGTTATTAAAGAGGCCTTTCATTAGCTTTTGTTCCCTCTTGCATTTCTTTGTGGATATGTGAAAGGAAAATTATTGTAACTAGGGAATACCCTGGCATGAAGATCTAAGGCTGCAATCCTCCAAGCACAAAATCTTTGCATGGATCTTAACCCCACTAAACTCAGTGAGACATAGTTCTAAACAGACTGGTACAGAGTTGTCATTTAATGCTTGGCTATTAAATATCCTATAAGCACCATCTCCTATGTGGTCTTGGAAGTTAAGCAGGGTCAGCTCTGCTGTTACCCCCATTAGCTGACCCTGTTTCCAGGGGTATATAAAATTAATATCAAAAATATCAGCTATGCCAGAGAGATTGCCTGGATGGGTACATAGACAAAAAGGTCAAGCAACCAGACATAGGTCAAGACCTATGCCCAGTCACGTTTCCCCAAGGAGACGTCAGGCAGACACGTCTGCACAGACAACGGGTCCTCAACCACAAAGCCAACTGGAGGGGATTACTGGGTTTTCCCCTGTTGAGCAATGCTTGCATCAGCAAATACTACTAGGGTGAGGTCTATTTACATGAAACAATCATGCAAGCCATCAGGTAGCCATTGTGCGGTATTCTCCTTCTGTTTCGACCACTGAAAAAGGGTCTGCCCCTGAGGTATGTTCTGCCCTATAAATAGTCCCCTTTTCGAGACCCTCTTCAGAGAACTCCCCCGCTACTCTAGCAGACCGGCACTCTGTTAGTCGAGTGCTCCCCTCAGCCGGCTCTCTTCGCTGAGTTCCTTCTTCTCGCCACTTCCTGGACCGAAGACTTTTGGACAGGTGCAGTATTACCACCCTTACACCCTCTCCGCTTTATCCTCTACAAGCTTTCACCTCTTTCCCTTCTTGATAGTCTTTGTGTGCGTGAATGAGTAACTGCATTTGTGTGTGGGAACTTATTTGCTAATAAACCTCATTCAGTGACACGTTTGGCTGGTTTTTGTGTGGTCTGACCCCATAAAAATTGGGTTGAAGGTCTCGCTGGGTTACCCTGCCCTTCATTCTGCCAAGGCCAGTGCTCTGCTATTCCCCCAGTCTTTGCATTTTTGGAGCAAATCAAGGTGTCACCCAGGAGACCCCCAGAAGTCAGGGTAACACTTTTGCTACTTGGATGAGAAACTGTCAACAAATACCAGCTGCTGTAGATTATAGTTCAGAGGATGGAACTGGCAACACCATCTCTGAGTATTCCTGCCTAAGAAAACCCTGTGAAATTCATGAGGTCACTATAAGTTGACAGGTGACTCGAAGGGACATACACACACATTATATTGTATAGCTTCTCATGTGGGAAGTTGACTGTAGAGGTGATTTGATGATGATTTGGAGAGAAGCAGTATGTAAAGTCATCAGGTCCATGGCTCAAATTTGGGCTTTTGTGGAATGAGGCAGACACAAAAAGGAGGTACACGACTGATCAGTCCAGTTACAGGTAAGAACATGGTCTGTAATTTGACAGTAAGTTTGGTGGCATCCTGTATGAAAATCACAAGGATTCATGCCTTGGATTCATGCTTTTGTGTCATGATGGCATTAAGAAACTGGTGGATCCATCATTTTTGTGATGCAGTTGATAAGCATAGATGTAGTCTCTGATTCGGTGGTGATGGTGGTAGTGAATCTTGTCTAATCATGTCAATTCAAGAGGATCTGCTTTTGAAAATTTGCTTTCTTCTACTAACATTAGAAACCAAAGAGTTTCTCCCCATGGTGAAAAGACATGGGAGAATGGATTACTGTGGAGAATCAAAGGACCAGGGAGTTCCTTGTCTGAGGGAAACAGTCAGGGCATGGTTGCTCTGATGGCTTGGTTTCTCCCTCCCCTCTTTTCCAGTTACGGTAATCTTTAGGTGTTTATTAGGAGAGGATCAGAAAAGGTTTTCAATCTGGGACTTAACTGCTCCTCCCCTGACAAATAACAGAGGATTAAAGACAAAACAGCCTGCAGGGAGAGGATGTCATGATTCTCCCTCCAGCAAGAAGTTACCCTTATTCCTCTGGTTCTTAGGAAATTCAAGAGTGGAATCATTGCTTCAAGGCATACCACTCTTCCCTGCCTCTTGAGATACAGAGACTTTTGGGATTCTTAGCAGCTCAATTCCAGTATGTGAGCAATTGTATAATGTGTAGCCAAGCTCTAAACAAACATTCCATTCCATAGATATTCTGATGATCTGGCAATAGTCAGGAGAACAGTTTCTATGGAAATTAGGGTTTCTAGATCTGTTTTCTCTTATTTGGACCATATTTCCTAGAGTTTGGGATTCATTGTCCAAACAGTAGATTTTTCTAAGCTCTGTTTTCATGGATATTCTCTATAGCCAGACTTTTTGGCGCTCACTTACACAAACTGAGGATCCACCATACTCTTTTTCAAAATTCTCTGTTTAAAAAAGAAAGAAAGAGGAAATTGGTTTTTTAAATTGATTTTTTTAAAAAGAAAAATCGTACAAAGCCACTCCATAAATCATGCTGAGGAAGAATGTAGGAAATCAGAACCATTTATGAAGTGGAATTATTTCATTATTAAGCATTTTTAGAATGTTATTTTTCAGTTTATAAACTTTTTTTTAAAAAAAAAATTTGTTGGTATATCATTATCACTGGCGGGGTTGCCTTCCTGCTCCCTTCTTCCTTTGGTTTTAATTCAGAAAAGTGCTGTCCGCCTGTTTCTTCTCCCTGTAGATCCCTTCACTGGCTACCAGTTCGGGCCAGGGCCTGTTTCAAACTTTTAGTCCTGGTATTTAAAGATTTGTGCTTTAACCTCCCTCAGTACCTTGCAGCTTGATTTGTTTGGTATGTTCCATCCAGGAATTTAAGATCTGTAGGCAAAGGATTGTTGTCTGTTCCACCAATGCGTACAGCTCTGTCAAGGCTGCGAGCCTTTCAAGATCTGGCTTTGCATTTATGGAACAGTTTTCCTTTGGACCTCCAGCTAGAGGAGGAGCTCACCCATTTTTGTAAACAGTTGAAGACTGTCCTCTTTGACTCTCCATTTTAAGTCATTGAGATGCGCTTAGGGTGCTGAGATGGGTAGCAACTGGTGAGGTGTTGGGGATTTCATGCCATGTATTGTTGTGCTTTTTGTTTTAATGTCTTTGTCTTTTAATGTTTCTGATTGTATATGTCATTGTTCTGCCTTTGGTGTAAAGGGCGTTATAAAAAAAATTATTATTATTATCACAATAAACTAATGAAGCAGACTGCCCAGTAAAACCCACGGTTGTAGAAAGATATTCTGAATGTAGTTTTTCTCATGTACACCTAATAGTCTTGCCTAAGGCACCATATTCACCTCAAAATATTTTCTGTGCTAGTTTGAAAACACTACTCACTGATATGAATTAGCTGCAACATTTTGAGAGGAACCCTGTACATTTGTTTTAAGGGCTAAAATTATTTTTTTTTTAAACAGGATAATTTCTCAGTCCCCTCCAAATTGCTTCTTATTTATAATACTTAGATGCACTTATTCTTTTTCTTCCTTAGAAATAACCACAGAGTTATTAATTGTTATTAAACAATTTATTTAATTGTTATTAAACAATTAATAACCATTACATAAGAAAATCACTATTGAAGATCTGGAAAAAATATAGAATGAGATTATATCCTAAAACTCCTCTGTGGCTTTCACCGCATGAAGCTTTTTCAAAAAAGAAAATATATTTTATAGAAGATGGATAACATTCAAAGATTTGACAAAGATAAATGGAAATGAAATGGAGTATAAAACACAGAATGAACTCAGTGAAGATGGATTAAGAAGAATTTGAATGGTTTTCAAACTGAAAAAACAGAATTTGACCAGATAATATTTGAAGAGAAATTGAAACTGATCTCTAAAATATATAAATTGCTTCTTATGTGGGTAACTGAGGAGGAAATTATTAAAGAATCTATGATCCAGTGGGCACGAAATGTAGGCCACCCAATTGAATATGGCAAATGGGAAAAAAATTGGAAAAAGAGTATAGAGTATACTGCCAATCAACATGTAAAAGAAAATGTTTATAAAATGTACTTAAGATAGTATTTACCTCCTGATAAACTGGCAAGAATGTATAAAAATGTTGACAATAAATGTTGGAAATGTAAAGATGAAAAAGGAACATTCTACCATATGTGGTGGAATTGTTCCAAAACTAGAAGATACTGGAAAATAATTCATTTGGAGACAGAGAAAATTTTGGGTATAAAATTGCAAATGGAACCAGAATTATATCTGTTGGGTATGATAGAGGAGAAAATTTTAAAAAATGGAAAACTGTTATTTTATATAACCACTGCGGCTAGAATTATATATGCCAAGAATCAAAGAACAAGAAGAGGTGCTGGTGCCACAGCAACAACAACTTCACAGACATTCCGGAGAACATCAACAGATATACCCCAGAAGCCACAAGATATGATGCTACAGATGATGGAGGAGTTGAAGAGTAGCAGAGAAGATATTTGACAGGATTTAAAAGAAACAAGAAAAGAGATGAGAGCTGACATGAAACAAGAAATAGATAAATTGGAGAAGAAACTGGAAAACATAAACAAGGATGTGATTAAGCTTAAAACTGAGACTAAAGAAATAAAGCAGCAAGTAAAACATGTGGAAAAGGAGATGACAGATCTGAAAGGAAACAGAAGGAGGAGGAATCCCAAATGCAGGAGTTTAGATATCAAGAAAGATGTCTCCGTTTTAGGGGGGGCCCTGAATCTTCAGGAGAGAATTTGTTTGAAAAGATGGTCCTGGCCTTGGCAGAGTTCATTGATATTGAAGAGGAAAAGACGGAAGCTTGTATTGACAGAATGTTCAGAGTTTCATCTAGGGTTGCGAGAGAGAGAGAAAATCCCAAGAGACATCATTATAACTTTCACAAGAACAATGATAAGGGATAAGATATTACAGCGAAGTTACAATGATACATTGAAGATTGAAGATAGAGGTGTCAGAATTTTTAAAGACATACCTTATCAAACCTTAAAGAAACGACAAGAATGTAAACCATTGGCAAATCTTTTGGTCAAGTTACAAATTAACTACAGATGAGACAAAATTGAGGGGCTTTCTTTTACACATAAACAGCAGAGATATAAGATCAGTTCAGTACACAAAGCAAGAGAGATGGAGAGACTAAAAAGGGATCTACAGAAAGTGACTCTGATGGAGGAGGAAGACCCGGAACAGAAACCTTCTGAGGAAGAAAGAGAACAACTCCAGGAGGAAGAAGATATCGAAGTTACAGAAGAAGGAGTTTTGGCTCAAGATGAGGGGGAAGGGGAAGGAGACTCACTCAAAGATTAAGTATGAACAGGTTGCTTACCTGTAACTGTGGTTCTTTGAGTGGTCATCTGTGCCCTCATACATTAGGAGCTTTCGCGCCTGCGCAGTAGCTTTCGGAAGATTCTAGAGCTCGTTAACTTTGGAGGGAACCCCTCCCCCACGCCGGTGCTGCGCATGCTCCTCCCGCCGACTAACAGTCTCTCCTCAGTTCTGGTCCGCCGAAGCAGATGGAAGCTGAAAAAGAGGGGAAGGCAGGGCGGGGATGTATGAGGGCACAGATGACCACTCGAAGAACCACAGTTACAGGTAAGCAACCTGTTCTTCTTCTTCGTGGTCTCTGTGCCTCATACATTAGGAGACTGTGTAGCTTACCAGTAGGATGGTGGGTCAGGTCCCAGATCCTAGAGCGTAGAAGACAGCACAGCATGTCCAAACTGAGCATCTCTCCTGGACCGGCAGTCAAGCCTGTAGTGGTGCACGAAGGTTGATGGCTGGGACCAGGTCGCCACACGGCAGAGTTCTGACAGGTCAGCGCCTCGCAGGAGGGCAGCAGATGTCGCCACGGCCCTGGTGGAGTGGGCCCGAAGCAGGTCTGGTGGAGGCTTCCTGGCAAGCTCGTATGCCAGGTGAATAGTCTGTACCACCCACTTAGAGAAGCTCTGGGTGGATACCTTGTGGCCTCTCCGGCGCCTGCCATAACAGACAAACAGGTGGGGTGTCTGTCTGTAGGCTGCAGTCTTGTCTTTGTAAAAGGCCAGCGCCCGACGCACGTCCAGGGAGTGGAAGGACCGCTCCAGAGGTGTCGTCGGGTCTGGGTAGAAGGCCAGCAGGATGATGTCCTGGCTCAGATGGAAGATGGACACCACCTTCGGCAGGAAGGAGATGTCAGGCCGAAGGACCACCTTGTCCCGATGAAAGACCAAGTATGGTTCATCGCACCGTAGCGCCGTCAACTCTCCCGCCCGCCTGGCAGAGGTGACGGCCACTAGGAACACGGTCTTCATCGCGAGCAGCCTGTCATCCATCGTGGCCATGGGCTCGAAGGGCAGCCTTGTCAGCTGGGACAGCACCAGTGATAGCGACCATGGCAGTAGCGGCGGCGATACCAGCGGGTAGAGGTGCTGCAGGCCCTTCAGGAACTGCTTGACGGTACCGTCCCTGAAGAGCGCGGCCGATGGGGATCGTGGCGGTTGGTATGCCACGATCGCGGCGAGGTAGACCTTGAGTGACGGGAAGGCCAGGCCCTGTTGCCGGAGATGAAGGAGGAAGTGGAGCACGGTACGCAGGGTGACAGGCGATACCGGCTCTCGACGTTCCTCGGCGAAGGCCACGAAGCACTGCCACTTGTAGTGGTAGTTCCTACGCGTGGACTCCTTCCTGGCCGTGGTCAAGACGGTCCCGATGGTCAGGTCGTCTAGGGCGATATCCTCCAGGCACGGAGGGCCAACACCGCCAGGTCCGGGTGCAACACCAGTCCGTCGGAGTGGGACAGCATGTCCGGTACTGTGGGAAACCTGAGAGTCCTGCCCTGGGTGGCCTTGATCAGGGGTCCGAACCAGTGCTGCCTCGGCCAGTACGGTGCCACGAGGATCGCGTCCGCCCGGTCTGCGATGATCTTCACGATCACATGGCCCAGGAGCAGGAACTGAGGGAAGGCGTAGATCAGCCCTTCGTCCCACGGAAACTGGAACGCGTCGCCGATGGAGCGGCGATCGTGGCCGGCCCTCGAGCAGAACAGGCGGCACTTCGCGTTCTGGCTGGTCGCGAAGAGGTCGATGGTCAGCTTGCCCCATCGGTCCCGAAGCATCCGGAAGGCCTCGTCGGACAGGGACCACTCGTGGTGGGAAGTGGTGTCCCTGCTGAGCGCGTCCGCTGTGGTGTTCTCCTGCCCCGCCAGGTCAACCGCCACAGGGTGTATCCGGAGGGGGACGCACCAGTTCCAGAGTCCGAGGGCAATGCCCAGCAGCGTGGTGGAGTGCGTCCCTCCTTGCCTGTTCATGTAGCGGACCGCCGTCGTGTTGTCGGTGAGGATCAACACCGTGCGGCCCGTGACCAGGTGTCGGAACGCTCTCAGGGCCTTGTGGATCTCCAACAGCTCGAGAGAGTTGATGTGGAGGAACAGCTCGTCGTCCATCCACCAGCCTCGGACCCGGAGATCTCCGGTGTGCGCTCCCCAGCTGAAGAGCGAGGCATCCATCATTACTGTGACCGACGGCCTGGGTTTGCGGAACGGCATGCCTGACAGGAGGTTCCTGTACGACTGCCACCACAGGAGCGATCGCTGTACCTGTTGGGGCAGGTGGTACCGGTGGCGCTGGTCGTCCCTGAGTGGATCGAAGGCCCTGATGAACCAGTGCTGGAGCAGCCGTGCGCGTAATCTGGAGAGGTAGGTTATGGCGGTGGTCAAGGCCATGTAGCCGAGGAGTTGTTGGATCTTCCTTGCTGATACCGTCGAGGCCTCAAAGGCAGCGGACGCCGCCCGACGAAGCATCCGCGCCCTCTCGTCTGGGAGGAAGGCCCTCGCCGATACCGAGTCGAGGGTCGCCCCGATAAAGTCGAGAACCCGAGTGGGCTCGAGATGGGACTTCTTGGGGTTGACCCTGAGTCTGAGCCGAGTGAGAAGAGACAAAGTCCGATGAATGTCCCTGTACAGTTTCTGTCTGCAGGACACCACCAATGGCCAATCATCCAGGTAAGGGTAGACGGAGACGCCCTTCATCCGCAGGAAGGACACGACTGGAGCCATGCACTTGGTGAACACCCACGGTGCGGTGGAAAGTCCAAAGTACTGGTAGCTGGTGCCGTAGATCGCGAACCGAAGGTATCTCCTGTGCTGTGGATCAAGATGTGGAAATAGGCATCTTTGAGGTCTATGGACGCAAACCAGTCCCCTTGGTGAAGGAAAGGGAGGATCGACGGCAGCGTGACCATCTTGAACCTCTTGGGGCGGATTCACCCCTCGGAGGTCTAGGATGGGCCGCAGGGATCCGTCCGCCTTCGGCACCGTGAAGTACCTCGAGTAGAAGCCGGTGGTCTTGGCTGAAGGCGAGAGCCTCTTGATCGCTCCCTTCTCGAGGAGGGACTGGACCTCTTCCAGTAGAGCCGAGCTGGCCAGGGTGGAGTAGTAGACACCCCGTGGCGGAATATCCTGGAACGTGATGGCGTACCCAGGCAGACAATGGTAAGTACCCAGGAGTCTGCAGTGATCTCCCGCCAGCAGTCGAGGTGCCTGGCCAGGCTCGGGTGGTGGAACAGTTCTACTGGAAGGGCGAAGGATGGCACGGGTGGAGTCCTGTGAAGGCCGTCAAAAACGGGACTTCGCTCCGGAGGATGACTTCTTGGACGACAAAGATGGGCATCATCTAGGAAGCCTCCTCGAAGTCGAAGATGTCGATGGCCTCGATGCGGTCGACTGCGGGGACCGCGGCTGGTACGCCGATGATGAGGAGGACCTTCTCCATGTAGGCCTCGGCTGGAAAGAGCGGCAAGACTGGGCAGGCTGGTTAATACCCATCTTCTTCGCTGTCAGCCGGGCCTTGACGAGGTGATCCATGGCCTCGTCGGTGGAGGTGTGGAAGAGCCCTTCGCCATCGAACGGAAGATCTTCAATCTGTCGATGGCTGTCCTCCTGAAGCCCAGAGGACCGGAGCCACGCATGGTGTCGGAGGGCTATGGCACCGACCATCACCCTCGAGGTAGCCTCCACGGCATGCCTCGAGGTGGCGATTTGCTGTGTAGCCACTGCAACGGCCTCGCCAAAGATCTGTGTGGGTGAGGCGCGTGACTCCTCCAGCAGGTCAGCAAGGAGCGGAGTGAGTCGATCAAAGAGGTTCCGATGGTAGGCCGCAAGGCATGCCATCATGTTCACCATCCTGGCCACCAGGGACGATGCCGAATAGAACCTTCGGCTGAAGGCATCGAGCTTCCGTCCTTCACGGTCCGGAGGGGTGATATGCGCCAGTTGCCTCCTTTCGTTTGAGCCGACTCGACCACAATAGAGTTCGGTACAGGATGATTGAAGAGGAACTCCACGTTCTCTTTCTGGGTCCTGTAGAGATGCTCTAGCCTATGTGGGATAGGCCGTGCTGACGCCAGCTTCACCCACGGCTGCTTCATCGCTTCCACCAGGGTTGGGAGGAACGGCAGCGGTGCGGTCGATGGTGGGTGGGCTTCCAAGTACTGGAAGACCGGGTCCTGGGCTTGTGGAGCAGGTTCGGTCACCTTTAGGCCAAGGGCTGTGGCCATCCGGAGGAGGATCGCAGAAAACTGGCGTACGTCCTCCGGTGCAGACTCCGGGCCTGGTTCCCCGAACCCCAGCAGTGGGGATTTGTGAGAAGAAGGGGTGGACTCAGCAGAGTCAGAGTCCGAGTCGTAAGAGTCGCCGGATGGTGATGGCGACCTCTCCGCCTCCTTCTCCTCGGCCGGCCTATGGGCCGGAGGTGCCAGGGTGACAGCTGGAGCTGCAGGCTGCGTTGGTACCGGTGCGGCCGATGTTGTGGCCGGTATCGGAGTCACCTGCAGGGGCATGACCGCGGGCCTAGGGCGGTGTGCTGCCTGCGTGGTAGAAGTCGCAGCTACCGCCGGTTGGGCCACGTTGGGCTGTGGCGTCGGGCGGGTAGCTGTGGCCGTCGTCCGCGGAGGTGGATAAACAGCCCTGTAGCGGGGTGAGGGCTCCCGGGACCGACGGTGACTCGGTGAACGACGCAGTGGTGACCTCTCATAGCGGGGGTAGTGAGCCTCCCGCGGTGGCGAGCGAGACCGGCGACGAGGTGACCAGTACCTTGGATCTGGATGGTACCGGTCCCTGTATGACGGCGAATAAGAATAGTATGAGCCGGCTGGCTCGTGCCACACCTTCTCCTGGGCGTACCTTCCTAGGTAGGCAGGAGAGTAGGCGCTCTCGCCCGAGCGACGCCTCTCCAGGTGCATCTCCCGATATCGCGGGGATGGAGTCCTGGCCCGCTGCTCCGGCGAGCGGGACTCATCATGTCGAGAGGCTGGGCACTGCCTGACCACAGCCTCCTCTCGGCGTTCTGCCAAGGGTGGACGGCGACTTGGCGGAGTGATCTCCGCGATCAGCCCGGGCGGTTGAGGGGGCGAGGCCTGCACGACCTGCTCCTCATCCGACACCTCGAGGATTTCCTCTTCCTCCGGAGGCTTCTCTTCCTCAGGGAGCTCCATCGGTTGAGGTTCCTCGGCGGGCTGGGTGGGTGGTGGAGTCGGGGGTCGCACCACCGTTGGTGAAGAGCACCGCTTCTCCTTTCTCTTCTTCTTCTTCTTCTCCCCCACGCCCTCGGTGGCGAGGTGCTTCTTCTGGGCCACGGTAAGCGGCCTGGAGGAGGAGGTTGAGGCCTGCGAGCCCGCAGGGTCCTCACGTGCCCGAGTTGCCGAGATCTTCGGTATCCTCGGCAACTTCATTATCGGTACCGAGCCCGGTACTGATACCGATGAGGTCGAGGGCATGGCAGCCACCGCTGCTGCCGAAGAAGAAGAAGAGGGCGGGCGTTTCTCGGCCATCGTCTTGGGTCTCTGGACGCGAAGAGATTCCTCCCAATAGTGGGATTTAAGCCTTGCCGCCCTGTCACGGAGAGTCTGGTGTGTAGACTCTCTACAAATAGGGCAGGCCTGAACGTTGTGCCCCTCACCCAAACAAATCAGGCACTTAGAGTGTCGGTCAGAGAGAGCGACCTTCCTTCCCCAGGAGGCGCAGCGTTTGAAGAGAGCCGACATAAACTGGAGGCAAGGCAAAGAAAGCAAGAGTCTGAGAACGCCAAACACAGTCCGAGATCCGAAATCGTCGTCAAAAGCCAGAAAAAGGTCAAAACTGATCGAGAAAGTACAAAGCCAAGTCCGAAATCCGAGAGGGGTAGTCAAAAGCCAAGTCCAAAGTCGAAAAACATCAAAAGCAGAATCGAAAAGCAAGCCAACAAACAGAACCTTCTGTATGGTGAGGCGGACAAGAAAGAACTGAGGAGAGACCGTTAGTCGGCGGGAGGAGCATGTGCAGCACCGGTGTGGGGGAGGGGTTCCCGCCAAAGCTAACGAGCTCTAGAATCTTCCGAACGCTACCGCGCAGGCGCGAAAGCTCCTGATGTATGAGGCACAGAGACCACGAAGAAGAGCTAAATAAATTAGTAATATAACTGGACAAAATGGAGTTAAAAGTACATTCTTGGAATATTAAGGGATTTAACTCTGAATACAAAAGAAGACAAATATTTCATTATTTGGAAAACAAAATCTGGACATAATATGTTTAGAAGAAGCTCGAATTAGGACTCAAGACTTGAAATATGTTCGAAATCGGAAATTGGGTATCTGCTTTGCGGCTACAATAGATAAAAAGAAAAGGGGAGTTTTGATATATGTAAACTCAGGATATAGTGCACAACAAATTTTTCAAGATAAAAATGGGTGATAGATAGGAGTTGAAGTTGATTTGAAACAGGAGAAGATATTAATAGTTGGAATATATGCACCAAATGGAGCTAAAGGTGAATTTTCCCCCACAATACACAAAGAAATACAGAAGTACCTAGATGCGACAAGGAATTTGAATATTGTTGTCTTGGGTGACTTTAACGGAGTCATTAGTCCAAAGGCAGATAGAACAACACAAAAATTAACTCCTCAAAATAATGGTAAACTTCCTAAGAGCTTCTTCAATATGATGGATGACTTAAACTTATATGATACTTGGATATATAAAAATGGACAATTAGATGGACATATGGTTTATTCTGATCAGCATAGGTCAATGTCAAGGATAGATATGATGTTGGTGACTAAACAAATGTTGTTGAAAACTACAGACATAGATATTCTCCCTAATATGTGCTCTGATCATAATCCAATACAATTTAAGTTAAAAGCCAAAGAGAGAGAAAGAACTTGGAGATTGAATGATGAGATTTTGAACAAGGAAAGGTACATTATCGAAGCAAAAAACGAATTACGGAACTATTTCAATGAAAATATGATGCCAGAAATGTCAATGAAAACCATTTGGGACTCAAGGAAAGCAGTGATGCGAGGCAATTTTATTAGATGGTCAGCTGAGATTAGAAAAGCTAAGAATTATACTGAACAGCAAATTTTGGGAAAAATGAAGGAGGTCGAAAAACAGATGAGACAAAAACTGGAAGACCCAAAGATTAGATTACAGATGAAGTTGCATCAAGCTGGACTGAATCAACTAAATTTGAATGAAATAGAACAACAGATTCGGAGACTCAGACATAACTATTTTGAACAAGCTAATAAACCTTCGAAATTTTTGGCAAATTTGCTTTGCAAAAGAAGGACTAGAAATATTATAGTTGAGATTAAAATAGGAGACGAAAGAATTACAAAACAAGAGGGAATAAAGCAAGAATTTCATAAATATTACGTGAAGCTAATGAGTAAGATTTCTAAAATGAAAAAACAAAATGAAGTGGAAGAGTACCTGGATAAAATGAACAAAATGAGGTTTACAGAGGAGCAAAGACTGGTACTGAATAAACTTATCTCTATGATGGAAATTGTTGAAGCCATCAGGAATTTGAAAAATGATAAAACTCCCGGACCAGATGGATTTACTGCAAAATATTACAAGATTTTGGAATGAAATTTCAATACCCCTCCAAAGCACTATCAGTGAGATAGCAAAGGAAAGAATACCAGACACCTGGAAAGAAACCAATGTGGTGTTGATACCCAAAGAAGGCAGAGACTTAACAGATGTGAAGAACTATCGACTGATATCGCTTTTGAATACAGATTACAAGATTTTTGCTTCAATCCTGGCAACGAGACTAAAGAAAGTGTTGATAGAGATAACTGATGAAGATCAGAGTGGATTTCTACCAAAAAGATCTCTAAAAAACAATATAAGGATGGCTTTGGATATAATTGAATACTGTGAGAAGCATAATGAATGGAAAATGGCTATGGTATTTGTGGATGCGGAGAAAGCATTTGAAATGATCAGTTGGCCATTTATGAATACTGTGATAAAGCAGAAGCAAGCAGGAAATAAATTTGTGTCCTGGATTGAAGCAATCTATATTCAACAACATGCTCGGTTGGTCATAAACGGAGAAAAAACAAAACCGATTGAATTGCACAGAGGGACAAGACAAGGCTGTCCCTTGTCCTCTCTTCTATTTATTTTGACAATGGAAATACTCAATAATGCTATAAGAGAGAATAAAGCTATAATAGGAGTTCAAGTTAAGAAGTATCAATATAAGTTGAAAGCGTTCGCTGATGATTTGTTTTTGTTTTTAGATGATCCAGGGAGAAGTATTAAAGAGTTGACTAGAACACTTCAAGAATATGGAGAATACTCTGGATTCCAAGTTAATAAAGAAAAAACAGCTTTGCTAATGAAAAACATGATTGAGAAAGAAGAGACAGAATTAGCAAAATTAACAGGATTTAACAGGGTACAAAAGACAAGGTATCTGGGTGTCTGGATAGCTAAAAGAGACAATGAATTATTTCAAAATAATTATGACAAAAAATGGAAAGAAATAACAAAAGACTTGGAAAGTTGGACTTCAATGTGACTATCAGTGATGGGAAGGATAGTGGCAATAAAAATGAATGTACTTCCAAAAATGAACTTTTTGTTTCAAAATCTTCCCATAATAACAAACAATAAGCCCTTTATACAATGGAAGAGAGAGTTAACCAAATTTATATGGCAAGGAAAAAAACCTAGAATAAAATGGAAAGTTTTGACGGACCAAAAGACTAGATGTGGAATGGGAGTACCAGACTTGCAGATATAGTACAAAGCCACAGCCTTTACATGGATAAAGGATTGGATAGATTTAAAGGATACGAGAATGTTGGCATTGGAAAGCGCAGATTTGAGGATGGGTTGGCATGCCTATATGTTCTATGATAAAACCAGAATTGATAACGATTTCACTCATCACTATATCAGGAAATCTCTTTTGAGAATTTGGGAAGAATATAAGAATAAGAACATAAGGCAACTCCCCATGTGGGTCTCCTCTCAAGAAGCTTTCTTTGGTAGATGGACAGAAACAGACAAATGGCTTCAATATGAAGACATATTGGAAAGGTCAACTTTAAATAACTATAAGATTAAAACAAGAGAAAAATTGGATTTGGAAGGAATAACACTAAGTTGGTTTCCATATAGGCAGTTAACTGAAAGGTTCCAAATGGATTTAAAGACTTATGGAATAGACCCAAAAGAGACAACGGGAATGATTAAATGACTATTTGAGAATTCTCCTCATTTACTATCTTATATATATCAAGAAATATTACAATAAGAAAGACAAGAAGAAACAATCAAGTCAGCAATGATTTTGTGGGCTCAAAATATAGGACATTCAATTCAATTAGAATTCTGGGAAGAAAGCTGGAAAAAGACACAAAAATTTACAGTTGCCCAGAATTTGAAAGAGAATTACTATAAGCTGTTCCATAGATGACACCAACTAAGTTGAAAAAGATTTACAATACTGGTACAGGACTCTGTTGGAAATGTCAGAAAGAGGTCGGTACAATATATCATATGCGGTGGACATGTCCCAGAGCCAAGAAATATTGGAGTGATGTACATAATAAAATTTGTGATTTATTGAAAATACAATTTGCTAAAATACCGGAACTTTACTTGTTAAATATGACAAATGTATTTGATGGTACTGATACTAAGAAATATTGGAGAATAATTCTGTATATGATAACAACAGCTAGGATAGAGTACGCTAAGCTTTGGAAAACTCAACTGATACCAACTATAGAACAGTGGTGGGGAACATTTATAGAAAACAGAAATACAGATATCTTGTCACAGAGATTAAAAGGGAAATCAGAAGAGGAGATTAAAAAGGAATGGCAGATAGTAATGAATAGCTGGGTAATGTTGAATGAAAATGAGTAATTCATGACTAGGATTTGAAATGAGGAAGCTACTGTTGTAAGCCATGGAACTGTAATAAAGAGATTGAAATGCAAGAACTGACATGTGACAATATCATTAAAATGCTGTACAAATAGAGATAGAAGTATTAAGAGGTATTGAAAATAAATTCTAGATCAGTGTGCAAGATCAAAATATGTCATGTACTATTACAGTAACAATTGTTTGTTTTATATGTGAAATTGAATAAAATGATTTTTTAAAAAAAGAATTATATATGCCAAGAATTGGAAACAACTTGATATACCTAATGAAGAAGACTCGTTAATTAAACTCTTAGATATGGCTGTAACTGATAAATTAACTGCCTTAGTAAGAGGAACATTGCTGGGACCATTTATTAAAAACATTGGACCCTTTAATAAATTATTTAAGAAACAGATGGGGAAACCTAGCAATAGAGAGTTTTACAGATTACAATTGGACTTAAATTGAAGTCATTGTATAGTTATATCCTTTAAGAAATTCAAGTGAATAATTAAATGATTTGGTATACTTGAGCTTATATGGAACCAAAGGAAGATATCTATTTAATAGGGATGGGACAAATCCAGAATTTTCCGAATCCAGATCCAAATCCATGGAAGGTTCTGGGAAACCACAAACCTCACGAATCTCGAATCTTTTGAATCCTTTTTTAAAAAAGGGTGTAAAAAGCAAGGGAAAGAAGGATAATCTTGGGCAAGACACACTCTCTCAGCCCTAGCAAAAGCCTAGGCAAAGTCAAACCTCCCTCTGAAGAAATGTGGCCAGGACAATTGTCCTAGTTTTACCTCAGGATCTCCCCAGATTGAAAATGACATGAAGGCCCTTTCTGCACAGGCAGGAAAATGTGAATTAATCCCACATTTTCCTGCCTGTGTAAACAGGGCCACATACTAGAGTACAGAGATAATCCAGGTCAAAACTGGCTTTTCTTTGCATAGCTCCTTCTGGCATATTGGGATTTGTAGTTTGATGATGCACCAGCACACTTTGTCAGAGAAGGCTGTGACACCTTGTAAAACTAGAAACCCCAGAATTGTGTCTGAAAGAGGTTTGCAAGGGAGCTATGCAAAGGAATGTTTCAGCTGTCCTTGAAATCTCAAGCCCATAGCTTCCAGTCAAGTGCTGAACTTAAATATTAAATGTTCAATTTAAATATCTTAAAATACAACTCTCAGATGTAATTTCTGAAATTGTTAGCAAAGGCTATTATCTAGTCTCTCAAGTTTTCAGACGTCCTGGTCTCCCAAGTTTTCAGGCAACCCGATTTCCCAGGTTTTCAGGCATCCCGGTCTCCAACAAACTGTTTGGGTGCAGATTCAAAAGATTTGGTTTGCCTATTTTGGCACAGGGATTCGGATTCCCGAATCTTGAATCCCTGCCAAGGATTTGAGGATTCAGTTGTCCCATCCCTACTATTTATGGATAAATATTATACTATTTTATATATAAGATAAATATGAGATGAGAACCTTTTGAACAAATTGTTAATTGTTTTAATTGTTAAATATTTGGATATCTTGTTCTGCGATACAACAATATTTTGTATATTTTTTTCTCTTTTTTTTCTTTTTGGAGTACAAATATGTTCTATTTTATTATATAAAATCTGTTAATAAAAAATAAAAAACATTTAAAAAAAGAAATAACCACAGAGGACTCCATCTGGGTCACAATCTTTGTGTGTGTGGTAGGGATGGTATTCAGTCCCCCTGCTGTGATCTGAATTCAAATTGGAGGAGCAGCTGCATTGTTAAGTGACATAGGGGAAAGAATATCCATTCAAGCAAAGGGGAAATTCCCCTCACTATTGCAGTTTTCGGGCACTGCTAACCCCTGGATAGATTGTTGGCCAATTTTCAGGTAAATTTTCACCTGAAAAAAAAAAAAATCATTTAACCCCAAATGGCAGAAAAATTGAGTTTTGCTACCCTGTTCCCTACAGCTGCCTATCCTTGTTCAAACTCTCTTTTTTGCTTTTATTTTTTTAAAAATGGAAGTGATAGGATGGGTAAAATTCTTTTTGTAACATATGGGTGCTTTATGCCCCTAAAGGGTGGCCAGGGATCATGGGATGGAGGAACAAAATGCAGACCCCTGTCTGTGCCTACCTGTGCTTTTAACCCTTTGACTCCCTCTGCTGTGGTCCCAGCCCAGATGCAAGCGAAAGCTATGCTTATAATTCACACAGGGGCAAAAAGGTCTCAGTTTGTTTCAATAGTGGCTTTATCCTGCTTCCTGCCGCTTGTGCTGGGCATGTTGCATAGCAGTGTGCCAGGCCATCAAGTAATGCAGTGCCAGTTTTTCAAGGCCCACAGAGATGGGGTGGGAAATTCTCTGCATGATATTTTCCAGAACAAACATTTTCTGATGCTGTATTTTTCCATGGAAAATTTTCTACACCATGTATATCTATATATCTATATCTATAAATAGATAGAAAGATCTCCATAGTCATTGGGCTGCTGTACTGCAATCGGTTATGTTATATGGGCTAAATATAGGATGTGAACTTCTTCTAAGGAGACAAATGTTGACAAACTTAGTGCTCAGAGAAACAGACCAACAAATAAACATTCTGCTATGCTGGTTTCTATTTCACAAAATCTCTTGTTTCTCATCCAGTTACAACTACAAGCAATCAAGACCAAAACAAAAACAACAACAAAAAAAGCTTTCGCTCAGACTCACATCCATCTGCACATTAGACCCCTAGAAGATCTTGGAAGGCAGTACCTACTCCTGCCAAAATAAAAAGAAAGTCCTCAAATACTTCTAAGTTTCATGGGGGCATTTTCACTATGTTTTAGGCTTCAAAAGAGACCTCTTCCAGGTCTAAATTGGCCCAAGGGGGTGAGAAAAATGGCAGGAATGCATCCTGCAGCCCACTAGTGGATGTTCTGAAGCATTTCAGGGCAAAATAATTTATTTTGAAAAATTGGTTTTGATCGCTGATGGATCCAAGAGGGCTCCAAACAAGGTGGAAATACGCTAGTTCCCTCCAAGAGTGCATTAATGGGCATCCTAAAGCAAAGATTTTTTTTTAAAAAAATGTTAAAATATTTACTCCTGGAGGCGCTAGCAGGTGGCTACATTTTGCCCATCCATTTTAGTGAAATAAATTACTCAATTAGCTGTCCTGAATCAGATTTTTCTCAATTTGAAATGGAACTGATAAGTAGTACAGAGAGGGAGGGAGAAGAGATAAAGGCACTAAAGTTATACCACAGCAAAAGACAGTCAACTGTTGATATACAGTATAACAGGTACAGGTCACTTAAAGTATATGGCCTTTAAAAAGTGTTCTTTCAAGTGTAGCCTTTTTTGTTAAATATCACACACACACACACAAAATTTGTTTTACATTTTTACATATATTCCAATAAAATAATGTCCACATAAAGTTTTGGATGTGTTTGATCATAACATTTCAACCAAGTATACTAAATTAGATATCAGTATTTAGAACATTTCCCAGATCTACTTTTTTTGGGAAAAACGTCACTGGTTGCTGCTGGCATCTGAGAGAGAAGCAAACTAGAAACCTCATTCCTTTCTCCTCATTTGTCACAATTTTCCATAGTTTGATGTGAATAATAATACAAGTATATCCTATTCTACTATGTTAAATACCATTTAATGCCAAACATAGGAAGAGAAAGCATGCATTCCCAAAGCATCTTCATGCCAATGACTTGGCTTTCAAAAGCTCTGCTGGAGCACCTCATGCCACCAAGCTTTTAAACAACGGCAATCATCTTCATAAATGTTCACAGAGACATCTTCCAGTCTTATCCTAACACAGACAACAAGGACAGCTGCTGTTGCTGCTGCTGACAGTACTTTTGAAGATAGCAAATAAAGGTATCCAGTTAATAACACCCTGGGAAGCCAAACAGCTCTTAACAGCTATTGTGGATGTGGGTTGTGAGCCAAATAAGTTTAAAGCAGATTTAAGAGAGATTTAGCTGAACCTCTAGGCAGAAGGTGCTGGTTTGACAAACATATTACATCTAATACACTGAGTAAACAGAGATTTAATGTCGGAATAGAACTGTCTGGGAAGTTTGGTTTACTGAGTGACATTTTTTGGCTCTTATAATCCTCTTCTGTACATCTGACAGCAACCACAAATTCCTATTATGGAATTAAGATTCATTCCCTTTTTCTGGTTTTGCACAAAGCAAGCAAATTTCTGTGAAATCCCTTTAGGCAGTTAGGAGATTACATTCCAAAGAGAATGTTGCAATTTTAGAGGTCTTATCACCTCTTTGATATGTCTTCTTCCTGGCACTAACTATCAAGGAGTAAGCTATTAGTATCTCCTGTACTTTTGACTAATACTAAGAAACGAAAAGGGAATCTATAAAAACAATTTTTAAACAATGCTAGGCAAACCAAGTGCAGGCTTTGGGGGATTGGAGCAAAGCAAAATTTTATCATATCTAAGACAGCAAAATGCCTTGAATTGGCACTTTCAACAACTAGTAACACTGTTTTATTCTAATTTTCAGTTTTCTAGCGAAAGTCAACACCGCAGTGATCCTATCGTAGATTCTTATGAAAGACTGACAAGCTGGAATGCATCCAGGGGAAAGTGACCAAGATGGGCAAGTTCTGGAACCCACACCATATGAAGAATGACTGAGAGAACTGAGTATGTTTAGCTTTGAGAACACTGAGAGGGCACATGATAGCCATGTTTAAATATCTGAAGGGGTGTCATATGTAGAAGATGAGTCACACTTGTCCAGAGACTACAACATCTATGAATGGATTTAAATTACAAGAAAAGAGATACCATCTAAACATGAGGAAGAACATTAGGAAAAGCTGTTTGGTAGCACGGCACACTGCTTTGGAGAGCAGTGGCCTCCTTTGGACATCTTTAAACAGAGGTTGGATGGCCATCTCTCGGGAATGCTTTAGTTATGTATTTCTGTACGGTAGGAGATTGGACTAGCTGGCCCATATGATCCCTTCCAACTCTCTGATTCTATGAACTGGGAAAATTGCTCGGACTGCAGTGGGTGCTATCAATTATAAGGATGGGATCAATTATAAGGAAGTGCTTCTTGTCTTGCATATGAAAAGTCCTTTCTGTCTTGATTATGAAACGGAATATAAAAACACAGATGAAATTGGCAGATTCTTCAGAAAAGAACTTAAAACACCTCCCCGCCCCATTTTCACTGGTCAAATTCAATAGAGACAACTTATTGTACCTGCCTGTCATATAGGTGTAGAAAGATTGGAAGTGTCTCTCAAGGAAAAGAGAGAGAGAAGGAGAGAGAGAGGCAGAAACTTTCATTCAGCATCACTGTTGGTGAGTATACAGAGAGTCCAAGCTACATTTCTAAGATTTAAGCACTCAAAGCACTGAGCCTAGATATGTCAATTTTGGTTTTATCTACAATTGAATTCCTAAAATGTCAGATCCTTTCCATTCCAAACATGGAGAAGATCAGTGAATATTGGTAAATTCTTATTTTAACAATGAAATGACATCCACACCCTTCACTAATCTATAGATAATTGAGGCATCTTGTTATCTTGAGTAACATAAAACTGTGTATGCTAGCTACAGGGCAAGCTCTCAGAAATAACCAGCTTTTCTGGGAACAGAGTTTTCTTCCATTTCTTTTACACTTTGTTATATAACAATAAAACATTTCAATGATTTGCTTCAGGGTTCATGTCCAGCACCTGTTTTCAATAATGGGTCAAAGTCCTAGAAGAGATACATGGATGAAATTAGCTATGAACTAAATAGAGATTACATTTGCCTCTGTACAAAGTCATTAGAGACTCTTCACATATTGGGGACTAGGAAAGAAAAATCTAAGCAGCAGGTTTTGGACAAATATTAAGAGACAGTAACAACCTTTTGCCAGTGGAACAGAAAGCAGTGGACTCTCATACTCTGGACATATTTAAGCAGAAGCAGGATGGCCACCTGACAGGGCCATCCTATTTGTCTCCTCCATTATAAGACATGCATTGAGCAGGGCTAAGTGGCCCCATAAACCTTTTGTTCTGTGATCCAAATTAAAACAAGTAACAAACATTCCAAAAACTATCAATGTAAATCCCTGTTGATAATAAGACCAACTATGCAGTTTAGAAGGAAGATATTTTCAATGGTGATAGAATCATAGAGTTGGAAGTGGCCACAAGGACCATCTGGTACAGCCCCTTGCTGGGCAGGAATACACAGCTAAAAAACTCCTCAAAGAAGATCATCCAAGTTGTTTAAAGAACTCATCTAGCAAGACAATTGCTTTCTGTTTATCTGTTATGTTTAATGGGCATGCTTGTTTTCAAAGCGTAGTCATATCAATTCTGTCTCAGTGAGCAATGGCTCAGAAAGGAATTATTTCCCCATCAATCTGTAAATAATTCATTTCTGAAAGCTTTTGCTTAGAGAAGTGGTGCTGCCTAATGATTCATCCATTTCTTGGAAAACAGGAGAAAGAAAAAGAATGTATAGCTTAGTTCTTAATAACTGCCTCTCATATGTACATGTAGGTCTTCTTCATGCTTCTTCTGAACACAGATCTGCAGTGATGTCTCCTGTACACATACCACCAGGAGAGGGCAAAGCTAGCTATCAAAACACACACCTCCAAACACATATATTCAATAAGTGAAAGGCCTTGTGATCCTCCTGAGTGGAGAAACACACCGTGCAATGGACATGCAGGGAAAGTCTGAAATAAATATAATTTTATAAATGAGTAATACTATGTATAACTGGGTAGGCCTTTAGTTCAGAGATGGGTGAAGCTCTAACCTATAAGCATCATTTGGCTTGCAGGGATTTCCGGTTTCACCCACAATCTTCTTCAATTGTTATTTCTTATTAGCGATCAGATAGTAAGAAGACATTTTAAAGTATCATCACTTTAAATGATCTTCATAGAACTGAGCAGTGCCATGCAGGTAAAAGAGCTAAGCCACGTACTGACTCATGCTTTTTGAGCAGAAAAATTGTTGCATAGGGTCTCAACTCCCAAGCAAAGACATCTAGAGTTGAATTGCACTTTACTTAGAGCAGTGGTTCTCAACCTGTGGGTCCCCAGATGTTCGTGGACTTCAGCTCCCAGAAGCCCCAGCCACTATGGTCAGTGCTCAGGGCTTCTGGGAGCTGAAGTCCATGAACATCTGGGGACCCACAGGTTGAGAACCACTGACTTAGAGGGAAGAAGGCCAGATGGGAAATAACTGTATCTGGCCCCAACCAATTTTCTTAGTCCCATGCTACCTTGTTCTTGACCCTACCTGTTGCAAGAATGCAGCCACTGAGATCTTTTCCTAACTTGGAATTCTGCCTCAAGCTGAGAAGAGTTCTCTACTCATGCTTTAGCTTTCTTAGAGTCAGAAGAGATACTCAAGAAGGATAGATTAAGGTGACATCAGGCTGATGAGTAGATCAGGCAAATTTGGCTTCATGTTTGCTTTTATGGAGTCTATGAAGATATTATATTTACTAATGATTTATTTATTTATTTAATTTATGTCCTCTTTTCTTCTGAAATGAGATGCAAGGTGGCTCATATCAAATTAAAAACAAAACTTGATACAAAGTTTTAAAACCATGAAATAAGCAATTATATTATAAAATCTAAATTTAAAACATGTTAAAACACAGTGAAAAGGTAAAAGCACAACATACCTCATTATAACTTCTGCCATAATAAGAGCCAAAGGCCCGCCTAAATAAAAAGGTCTTCACCTGCCAGTGGAAGGAGAGCAGACAGGAGACCAGGTGAGCCTCCTGTAGGAGGGAATTTCACAATCCAAGAGCAGCCACCAAGAAAGCTCTCTCCCTTGTCTTCACCTGTGGTGGTGTTGGTATGGAGAGAAAGCCTTCCTTGAAGATCTCAAAAGCCAGGCAGGCTCACAGAAGGAGACTTCAATATATCCATTGAAAATATCCCACAGTTGTATGTCAACACTTAGTACTCTTAACATTGCCACCTCTAAGGCTTATCTCTCCTTAGAAAGAGGATATCTTATCAAGGTGGCAAGATTTGAAATACAGTTATGTTATATTCCCCGTCCCCAGTGGTTTTAGTCTCAACTAAGGATGGGACAGATCCAGAATTTTCTGAATCTGAATCCGGATCTGACTCCCTGAAAGGTTCTGGTTGCTGGGAGTCCCTTGTCAAAGTTATCACTTGTCAAAGCTTGTCAAAGTTATCACTTGTGGGGAAAATTAGCTATGAACACTGCTGTAGCAATGCAAAGAGGGCAGGGTAATTAAGGATCTTGAGCCAGGTGTTGACAGAGTTAGATCACAGAGAATCAGGCTAACCGTTCAAATTGAGTATTTTATTGAAATAGATGTTAAAATCCATACAATCACTCAGCTGCATTCACTCCCACAAGCATCCAAGGCTACAGAAATTTAGAAAGAGGTGAAAATTAAGAGAGAGAGAGAAATAATGGTTTTGAGGTAATACTGTACCAATCCAGAAGTTTTTGGCTGGGAAAAGACAAGTGAAAAACTCAACTCAGCCTTAGAGGGGCGCGGCTGAGGGCAGCTTTCCACCGGCAGAAGCATTATTTGAGAGTCTGGGAGAACTCCAGAGTGGAGAAGAAAAAGGGGTTCTAGTTATAGGCTGAACACATCCTGGGGACCAGATGGCTGCATTTTTATGAAGATGGATCTCAGCTTTGTAGTTCAAAGAAAATACAGCCAGGCATCCTTGTAGTTCCCTGCAAGATGACTATCTCGGGGATGCATACCTCCAAGATATCACATTCCTGGCTGTTTGAAATGTTAATTTCATCCCAGAGACCTCTTGTCTCCTGTTGGCGCTATTATTGCTGAAAATCCATTCAAATGGTCTGTGAGAACCATTTTGAGATTCACCTAGGATGTGTGACAGGAAACAAGGCTACCCTTTGATATGTATCCATAGCTCTACTGCCTACGTGTCCTTCCAGTAGATCTCTATGGCCCACTATGTTTGATATAAAATAATTATGATTCTCAGGACATAGTATATAGGTGGTGTAACACTGGGAATCCTCGAATCTCATGAATCTCAAATCTTTCAAATCCTTTTTTCAAAAAGGGCTTAAAAAGTGACTGCCCACTCTGCACGTCCCTGTAGGCCCCCTCTGAAGTGCCCGCACCAGTGGCAGTGGTGAGGGTGCAGAAGAAGGGACAATACCCCTCTTTTCACACCCCTACTGCAGTGAGCTGAGGCCCTGGGGCTTGCAGGAACACGGCCATTGCCAGCCCTACTCGCCCCTGCAGGCCTGATCCTGGGCATTTATGCGAGTTCATGCCCTGGGGCTTGCAGGAACACAGCCATCACTGGCCTTACTCGCCCTTGCAGGCCTGGTCTCAGGTGCTCGCATGAGCTCAGACCCCAGAGCATGCAGGAACCCAGCCATCCCCATCCCTACTCACCCCAGTGGGCCTGATCCTAGGTGCCTGAGTGAGCGCAGGCTCTGGTGTGCCCTGCACACTGCTCCTGCATGGAAGGCTGGGATGTGAGGGAGGGAAGGGGGGCAGTGGGCACTTTTAGATTTGAAAGGTTCCATTTGCCTATTTTGCCCTGGGGATTTGGATCGGCGAATCTCAAATCCTTGCCAAGGATTCATGGATTCGCTGATTCGGGCCATCCATAGTCTCAACTTTCAAGGAGTTATCCAGGGAAATATTTGAGGGATAGCTTTGTTAAAGTTCAGACTAAAAAATGGAGTGGATTCAGTGCCCCACTAGCAGAGGAACCAAAACTGACACCCAAACGCATTCTCATTTCTTGTACAAGGAAAGACATCAGAGGATATTGTTCTTCCTCTAAGCATTTGTACAAAATGGGAAAAAACAACAACTCAACATCTGATTAGCCTCTGTCCTAATATGCAATTTCATCAGCAAAAAGACTGTTGCCTTCCTTAACAGCTGTTGTTGTCACAGGCTTCTGAGGACTAAAGGAAGAGATTAAGGAGATTGTAAAAAAAAAATGCAGACAAAAAAATTGCATCAACACATTTCATGGAGACAAGTTTCAGAGAGGAGGAAACTGCTTTTGCAGGGGGAGATTATGTGTTATTCCTTTACTGAATTTTAAGATTTCAGTAAAGATGGGAGCAGACAGATGTCTGGGGAAATTATGCAAGGCACAGTATCTACCAGGGAACAGCCAAGCTATCTATATGAAGACTTGGATAACTGAAAAGCCTCCTCTCTGGAATGACAGAAAGAATGCTTTGAGAAAGCACAGCCAAAATTGCAAATGATTTATGGTCTAAAATGGAGGAAAGAGAAACCTTCAAGAAGCAGATGTAAAATGTCTACTGTGGGACTCCAGCCATCATTGTGCTCCGCAAAAGCTCCACTAACCAAAATGAACAGAACACAGCAAAGATGTAGCTGCAGTCGATAGGGAGTGTATATGTGCAGCAGTTAGCTATTATGATTATGGAGCATTGATGCCAATGCCTGTAGGAAATCAACTAAACCTTTATTAAAGGAACTCCATTAGAGAAAGGAAAACTCCCCAAGGGTGCTAGGGTCAGCTTAGAACAAGAAGAGGACTAAGTTAGATTTACTTTTGGAGCACTGAAAGAGCAAAAAGGAGGTGGAAAGAAGAGGTAGAGTGATCCCTAAGAATATCAGGGATATTCTAACCCCTAAGAGAGGTTAGGATAGGTGCATGAGACATGAGGAGATTTTAGGACACTGAAACACTCTTAACCCTATCACTGCTGTTCTCTCTAAGGCAGATTTAACTCTTCAAACACTGAGCTTTGTTGCATTTCCAACAATAATGACAACATAGACATGGATGGTGTTTTAAACTATCCTCTACATCAGTGGTTCTTATCCTGGGGTCTGGGGATCTGTGGAGCCCTCACAAGGGTCTGCAAAGCCCTGCTGTTGGACACCCACAAATGAGAGGGCAGTTTGGGCACATGTACGTGCCAGCTTGCCATGTCCCTTTCATGAGGAACGTGGCAGCAGAGGCATTATCTAGAGTGGGGCAACTGGGACGCACGCCCTGGGTGCCAATGCCAGGGAGGTGGAACCCCCCCCCTCTCGCCTGGACCTGGGCTGCTGCTGCCCCCTGCCCCACTGGGGTCCTTCCTAGCCCAGTGCAGGGGGGTGAAGATGGCAGCGGCAGCCCTCCCATCCACCGGCCCACCACAATGGCCTGTTGTGGAGGGGGGAGAGTGGCAGCAGCAGCACCTAGGGGCACAACTTCAACACCTGCCCTAGATGCTGTTGAGCCTAGGTACGCTACTGTGTGGCAGCAAAAGGTATTGAAGACATGGACTCTTTGTGCTGTTTGCTAAACTATGCCAGTGCCACAAGAAATGGAGAAAACTGGAACATTTTCTTTCCTGTGAAAAAAAACAAAAACAAATTTTCAATTCATTCAGAAAATAGAGTATGAGAAAAGCATCTAGTCTTTGTCTTGTTTGTGAAAGGAGCTAGTCTGTGTGGGTGAGTATTCAACTTAGTTGTGCCTTATTTTGTAAACAGAATCTATTACAAATAATCAGTCATTTGTATCTAATTATGAATAGATAGTAACTACAAATAACAAGTTACTTGCAATTAAGTCTTTTTCAAATAAATAAGTCAAGGGGTACCTTTACTCCTTTTGTGGCATGACAGTATCTTAACTGGTTTTTTTTTTAAATAATTACAAGACTGTGTCCTCAAAAATTATGAAGAAGGAATTTCATGCTGGCTCATCCTGTGTTGTGGGTGTTTAAGAAACAATGAGATGGACAGAAGGGAAATATATTTTGTATCATACAAAGCAGCATTTAGCATTCAGATGTCGTTTTTTAAAAGGAGCAACTGGTAATGTAGACAGTTACTTAAAAATAGATAAATATAACTCCTTGGTGGGGGGAGTGCGCCTTGAAATTATAACTGTTAACTAAATTTCAGAAGTAAACTCCCAGTCTCAGGCCATTTCCACACTGCTTGTTATAGCGCTATGATTCCACTTTCAACATCCTATGGAATCCTGGGGTTTGCAGTTTCAGGAGGGGCCGCCCGGCCCCTCCCGAAACTGCAAACCCCAGAATTCCATAGGATGTTGAAAGTGGAATCACAGTGCTATAACAGGCTAGTGTGAAAATGGCTTCAGATTTAACCATTCAGTTGTCTAACTGCAATCTGGAGGCCTAAATCTAATTACCTTCCTTTCAATAGGTCCCCTCTAGTAGGGTGTAAAACTGCATTTAATAGAAATAGAATGAAGTACTGCAGTCCAAAATATGCCAGATTCAAACATAGTAAGAAACTCGAGTTTGTTGTTATGAAAATGAGCACACATACATTGTAGACTCGTGTGTGTTCTCTCCTTCTAACTTCTTTACAACACATTATGATAAACAAAGATGACAGAAGAAGAGCACTCTTACAAAGTGATTGCTGCTGGAATTTTGTTTGGGATCAGGAATAACTACAATAGGGAAGGAAAAGCAGACAGCAGAAACACCAAGTAGAATAGAACTGTTTGAAACTAGTGCACCAAACGTGCATTTGGCATGCGTGCATGCTCACTGGAAAATATGACAACTCCATTGCAGCCCTTCCCACCAAGTACTGTAGTGTAGACGTTGCTTCATTTCCAGTGACTCTGCTATATCATCTTCAGTTTATTTAATATGAGAATTAGGAACTAACAAAGTATTAGTCACAGCCTTTAGTGTATCCAAACTGTCTTTGTGTGTTTCTTTAACAGCTATAAATACAGGCCTCCCTTTGCCACACACGGAGCACACTTCTGAACTGCTATTAAATTTGTACATGCATCTTCAGTGCAGTTTATCTGTTACATTTTCATAGCTATCACATAGGTTTTACATTTATATCCATTTTCAGAGACCAGAAGCTGGGCCAAATAGTCTACCATTTTTAGTTCTTATTTCTCTGGCTGATGTTTATGTAGTTAAACTTTGTTGTTGTTAACTACTGTCGGGTCAACTTCAACTTATGGCAACTCTATGAGAAAGAGATCTCCAAGTCATCCTAGCATCAACAGCTCTGGTCAGGTATTGCAGACTCAGGGCCGTGGCTTCCTTATGGAATTTATTCATCTGTAATGCAGTCTTCTTCTTTTCCTACTGTCTTCTAGCTTAACAAACATTATTGTCTTTGCTAGTGAATCATCTCTTCTCCTGATATGTCCAAAGTCTCAGTTTAGTCCTTTTGACTTCTAAGAAGAGTTCAGGCTCAATTTGCTCTATGACCCATTAATTTTTTTTAGCAGTCCACAATATCCAAAGAACTCTCCTCCGGCACCACATTTCAAATGAGTCGATTTTCTTCCTATCAGCTTTCTTCACTATCCAAATCTTACAACCATATACAGAAACTAGAAATACAATGGCAAGAACAATACTAACCTTAGTATTACACTTCAGAGTCTTGTTTAGTACCTTCACAGCTTCCCTTCCAAGGCCTAGTCTTTTGATTTCTTGACTGCAGTCTCCAGTTAGATTAATGACTGAGCTAAGGTATGGAAAATCTTGAACTATTTCAATGTCTTCATCATTTGCTTACTTTAATATTATGTAACTTATCTGTGATCATTATTTTTTTTCTTAATGTTCAGCTGTAAACCACATCTACACTTTCTTCCTTAACTTTCTTCAGTAATTGTTCCAAGTATTTGCTACTTTCTGCTAGTACAGAGCTTTCTAAACTGTGTGTCATGACACATTGGTTTGTAGATGTGTCACACGAATGTAGCAGGTGAAGGGGCTACCTCTGCTGCCACCCCAGGTCAAGGAAGACTCCGGCAAGGGCAGCAGCGGTGGCAGGGGCAGTGATGGGCCAGGGTCGGGTGGAAAGGCTGCCTCCACTTACTGAATTATTGTGTTGTGAAATAATACATGTCTAAAAAGTGTGTCACCAACTTGAAAAGTTTGGAAAGCTCTGTGCTAGTAGTATGGTGTCATCTGCATATCTTAAATTGTTGATGTTCCTTCCTCCAATTTTCATGCTTCCTCCGAGTCAAATCCTGCTTTATTTGTGATATGTTCAGCATACCAGTTAAACAGAAAGGGTGATAAAATGAAGTCTTGCTTGACCCTTTTGCCAATTGGAAAATACTCAGTTGCTCTGTATTGTATCCTACCTCTTGTTCTGCGTACAGGTTATGAAATGTTGTGGCACACTCATTTCTTTAATGATGATCCATAGTTTTTCATGATCTTCACAGTCAGAGGCTTTGCTGTAATCTATAAAACACAGACTGACTTTCTTCTGAAATTCCTTGGTGTGCTCCATTGGCTAACATATGTTTGCAATATGATTCCCTAGTGTCTCTTCCTTCCCTGAACCCAGTTTGGACATCTGGCATTTCTCTCTGTATGTATGGCAAAAGTCTTTGTTACATAGTTTTGAGCATCACTTTACTTGCTTGATAAATTAATGTCCCTGTAGTGTTAGCACCATTATGTAGCCAATCAAAGCTGGCTATTTGCTGATGTCACTGAAAGTGAATTAAGTCAACTGAAAGTGTGGAGAAGGTTTTGTGAACAGGTGGACCGTTTTAAAGCAATTAGTGAAGCAGTAGTAGCACTAATAGTGACGTGGTTAAAGTTATTGTTTTCATTATCCGGGTATTCAACAGTACTGAAAATGTTAAACAAACAAACAAAAAACCCCCATATTTTTGACACAAGTCTTGAATAGATTATATTAATGACTGTCATTTTCTTCAGTATAAGTCTTCATGAGCAATTGTAGATAATAAGGGCTCCACCTTTCTCCACTTCTACTGTATTATGGAAATTGGCCCTCTTGAGGATATCATCCAGTGTTACTCCATGAGCCCCAGCTGATTTCTGGAATAATGGTCTCCAGAATATATGAACTGTTCATTATGGTTGCATATTTAAGCATGATCTGTAACCTGTACGTAGGACAAGAGGCAGGATACAACACAGCCAAATGTAAGTGTTTAAGAAGAAAGTTATTTTTCCAGAAGAACGGATATAATAATTTGCTGTTCAGAGGTAGTTGAAGAGATAGCTCAGTTACAGATGGCTATAGCTTATCATTATATGTTTATAGTTTAAGGATCTGATTCTATGACACCTACTTACCTCAGAGTATATCCAACTGAACTCAGTGGAACTTACTTCTGAGTAGGTGTGTACAACATTGTGTTGTAGGAATGCAGCCTTACTGTCTATTTACAAATATCTTCTTCTGGTGAATACCAGGTGGACATTACTTGGAGGAAAGTGGTAGCAGTGTGTGATGATGTTGATGGACAAGGCTAGCCCATTTGGTCCCGTGACCTTTCTGTGCATTTATTCAACATGGAGATAGAGTTATGTGCCCTCTCTTTGTCCCTGCCAGTCTCTCAACTAGCTGATTCTCTTATTTCTAATTGAATATGACCTGGACCCAATTTCCTCATTTTCTTAATCAAAGCCTTTTCAAGGCCCTCATTGTTTTTACTCTTTGTGCACATTGAGTAGAGTCATATCTGAATGTCATCTTCTCTGACTATGGATTACAGGGACAGGCTAATCTGTTCAAATTTATTTTCAGGCAATCTACTGGGTTTTCTGTTAAACTCATTCTTTCTCTTTTCTGCATTGATTTATAGACTGTTTCTCAAAAAGCCACATGAAAATTTGTACATGTTTCTGTGTGCATTTCCTCCAAATGTGTTCATTTTTTAATATGCACAGTTTAAAAATATGCTCATTTGCCTCCACATGTTAAACTAATGTTCTGCACACTCTCCACTAAAATGGTAATTTTATACTCAAGTTTTCTTAATATAAGAACTTTCAGTGAATGTTTTCAAAAACTTGACATGTTGGAACTTTAGCATTCAGAAAAGCACAGATTTTGGACTACAAATGAGTATGCTCTTTGACTTGAGGATGGTGAATTAGGTATGCTCACATCAAAATAAATCTCAGCCAACATTCTCACTGATCCTAAATTGATCTAAACAACTTTCCTTCACCTTTTATGTTGCAGCCTCTGATCTTATAGGTAGTAGTTTCAGCTAGAGTTGCAACAATGCTCTGTAAGAACTTAACAGAATATCTTTCAGCCCATTAGTATGGATTGAATATTGGATCACTCTATTATGTAAAAATGAAAAAGATTGTTTGTTTCTCCAAAACAAAGTGTGTAAACCAGCCTTCTCTTACGTCTTTAGCTGGTGAGCAGCCAATGTAAATGCTTATGCTAGGAGAACAAACCTATTTCCTGCCGTTAAGGCCTTTTTGTTTATCCTAGGGCTACTCACTGCCACCGCCTACCTCCCCCTCCCCATAGACTATTAACCCCTGTTTGTAGCAGGCAAAAACAGATGTGGGTTTCTTAAGCAAATTATTGGTTATTTCACCACATGTAGTTTTGGCAGTTAAGTGTTTCCAGCTTCTCAGAACATTCCATAGCAATAACATCACATTTTCCCTCAACCTGTTAATTAGCATAAATTTTATCAGCTTGAAAACCACAGCTTGAGTTTGTTAAGCGACAGGCAGAGACATACTGGACTGCAGCCCAGCCAACTTGAAAGGATGATGAAGAGACAGAGGCTTTGGAAGCCAGATGTGTAGCTCTCTGAAGTCAAGTTGAAAATAATTCTATCACCTTCCTTTTATGGAAACCCTACCAGGGTCCAGCCTATTTTCCCATGAAGGAGAAGGTACATGTTATGGTTGCTAGAAGGATACTGTTGAAAATGGTCTCCTGATTTTGGATGGGCCTCATTCAATTAGTAAGGTACATATAAGGTGTTCTCAAACCTGTCAAGTTGTGAGCTTTTGTCCCTGCTCTATTACTATGGAGACTCTGAGTGTGATGGTATGAATCAAACAGGGAGTATTCACAAAGGCTATATGCATATAGTATATAGCCTGAAGTCAAGATACTAGTCAGACCACACTCTGGCCCATTAGAATGTCGTCTCTCAGGTCTGAATCAGAACCCTGCTTTGGAAAATCCAGCCCTCCATGTCTCTTCTTCCATTTGGATCAGGAAATTGACAAATGTCTCTGGTTTGTTTACAAAATAAGAAGCAGAGCCTTCTGCAAGAATGAGTCTAACAAATTTCAAGCATAGGGTTTTTTATACAAACAGCTTTAAGATTATTTCTAAGATGGAACCATACATCTTCTGACCTCGTCCCCACCCCTGTCATGGCCATTCCATTCCTCATGACCAGAGAAGCACCTGGCTTTGTCCCCCAGCCTGACTGGAAATGAGGATCCCAGAAGATGTAATCATTCTATATCTGACCACAGAGACATATCCAGATGCTTCTACAATCCTGCAGGCAGGATTGCAGAATCAGATCCAAACCATAACATATTACTTCAGTATATGTGCTGCTGAAGTATTCAGTTTTGTTTCAATAGATCTGCTGCCACAGCAACTCAATTTGTGATATTTATCAGAGAGTTCTATCAACTATGATAATTTCGACTGGTGATTTTAATTCCCATTGAGGAACATCATGGAAGCTGGTGCAAGCTAACAATGAAGAGCAGGTTGGGCTTTATAGTTGGGCTCTCCCAACAGAGCAGTTCAAAGACTCTGCTATGAATGACTATAGCACTTCTGCTTAGTGATAAGAGAGACAATAAGGGAGACTTTATACTTCTCAATCATTGTGGAGCAAGTGTGATTGACTACATCTTGATCCCAGAATATAAAGTTGGTAAGATCAGGCAGAGTGTGATCCAAATGAAAAGTGTCTGATCTTATCAGTTTAAAGTCATGGTCATCTTACAACCAACAGAATTAGGATCCAGTGGCAAAGTGTGAACCAGCAAGAATTGAGACAAATGCCTCAAGGAAAATAAGAAACCTTTATGACTTTGTAATAGATGGTAATACTGAGGAAGCCAAAATTGCTCTATCTCAGGACATAATTTCAGGCCTAGAACCTTTGTTATTTTGTGACTCGCAGCCATCAGTGGGCACTAAAACCTCTTCTAAACCATGATATAATTCAGAGTGCAGGTTATTAAAGAAGCTAAACAAAGCACATCATACTTTTAAGCAAAGTTCTACCTCCCCCCCAGTTGGTATCTCATTTTGTGGTGCTTTGATTCCTCCCCGTACTTTTCTGGCTCTTTTATTAAATGGTATGTCTGGGAGCTTTGGGGATCTCCAGGGGGTCTTCAGAAGTCACATTATTGCCCTAACAGCTGCTGTGGCCCAGGGGCTTCAACTTACCCACCATGGTCTAAAGGAATTGGGGTATTTCTCCTATGAAGGCTAAAGATACTGAGATAGATTGCTGGAACATTTGTCTTCTCACAGTTTTTTTCAATTGTGAATTCAGTGCTGAAAAACTCATATTACTTTTAAAATAAAGTTTGGTTGTTGTGTGCCTTCAAGTCCTTTCCAACTTACGTTGACCCTAAGGTGAGCCTATGATGGAGTTTTCTGGGGGCTGAGAGTATGCGACATGCCCAAGTTCACCCAGTGGGTTTCCATGGCCAAGCAGGGAATCAAACCCTGGTTTCCAGGGTCGTTGTCCGAAACTCAAAGCACTACACCACACTGGCTCTACTTATAATAAAAACTATCTCGCCACCCTTCCTATCTCCCAAATTCAGCTACTCTCTGTGTTTTATTGTGAAAGAGAAGACTAACGCAGGGAAAAAAGAAGGGAGACCCAACTTGTGTTATTGCAAAAGCAGGTGGATCACAATAGCAAGAACCTTCGCCAATTGACAGAAAGCTGAATTTTGGTATGTACATACTTAAAGTAATGCACCTTCATTAGTGGGAAAGTCAGCATGCGAGACATTTTTTAAATGCTTCTGATTCAAAACACATGGCAAAATGTCTCCTGAATAAGAGTGGCCAGCATTCCAGCAGAAAGCAAGCCAAGCCACACATGAGATGGATCAGGACTGTGGGAATTCCATATTCACACCTATCAATTAACTTTGCAATATGACAGAAGAGATTTGGAGTAGATTCAGGAATATAATTTGAGGAAAAGAAAAGCTGCATAAGTGATAGACTGCAGTGTGTGCAAATTCTCATGTCAGAATCATAATTTTTTCTAATCAAAGGAGGAGCAATTTTAGTGGCAGCCAGGAAACACATCTATGTTTGCAGAAAGCAAACTATATTTACTATTCCTATGAGATGCAGAATGTGGGAAAATGCTGGCTATTTGACCTCAAAAAATATTCCCCCTTTTGATACTGAGCAGGAGAGATACATCACGCCTTTCCATGATGCTTCTGTCATTCCATCTGCCATGGTCAGGGAGAGTGGCTAGAGATTTGTTCTTGGCTAGCGGTGAGTGATAAATTTACTTGACAAGGATTTTTCAAAAATCCAAAACATTCATCATAAATTGGGCAAAGTATTCTGGGTTGCTTAGAGCATCCTTTCCAGATAGGAGAAGCTCTTCTCATCAGAAAATAATTTTCTTCATGAGGAGAGCAACAGAAGATAAGAGCTGTAGATCAATAATCAAATGAGTGAATTTACACTCATATTCTTCTCACAGACATCTTGTGGGCCACTGATTGACCACTCTGAGAACAGAATGTTGGACTAGGTAGTCTCTGGCCTGATGGCTCTTATGTTTTTAAATTCTTATAATCTAGAATGTCACACATTCCTCACCTCTGCCTTAGAAAGTAATGGTTTCATTCTTGCTGTACACTGAGCCATGGATTGGATTGACAGAACTTGATATGTGTTTCAGAATAAGTGAGGAATAAAAGCAAAAGGAGCCTGAAAAATCTCCTAACCAAAAATCAGATGCACACAATGTAATTGGTTAGGTATATGTATGACATATATAAAATGTCAGCTTGGCATTTATCAAGATGTTTTCATAGCTCAAACCCTCACTTCCATGCTTTGAATGAGTAGAATTGCAGTACAGAAAGGAGAGATAGGTTTATGGAAATATTTTTTAAACTTCTGAAGCCTCATGAGTCAGTTAGCCAAGGTTTACAAATATCTAAACAATCAATGGTGATATCAGCTAGATCAGGGAGTCTTTTCCTGATGCAAAAGTCAGGTCATCAGGACACTGTTACCACCTAGTGGGAGCAACTTGTGATTTCCTCCATCTCCTTCAAATAACAGCTTCTTCTGACCCAGTTGGCTCAGCTCAGTGTGGCCTGGATGCTATTGATAATCTCAACTGGGGTGGGCTCATTGAATTAATTATTGAATTGTGGGTCCAATGGGTTCAAAATCCATTAATTCAATGGAGCTTCTCTAGTTGAGACTATCAATGAGATTTGGGCCTAAATTTACAACTGCTTATTTATTTATTTCTATAGATTTTCCCTTTGAATAAAAGCAACATACATGTCCACTACAAAGTATGGACAGAAAGATGAGAAACTCCCCATCCCACTGTTCAGAATAACACTCTAACTACACAGCCACAAGAATAAGCATAAGGCAGATTTAAGAAAGGCTCTCTGTATCCTCACTAGACCCAAATCATGGCAAATTCTTTTCCTGACTCAGTTTCATCCAATAAGCCCAGAGACCAGAGTCATATAGATCAAACTAGAGATTCAAGACTTCATGGCCTGGAACCTCTTCTCTGGCCCTCAAACCAAGGGGAGGAATCTTAGGATGAGAGTGCTGCCATGAAAATATATTTTGCTTATAGGTTTGACTTGAGGTTTTTCATTTGAATGGCATGCTCAATGCACACTTAACGTATCATGATTTATGACATCACCAGAGAGCTGCCTCTTGTAATATCACCCCATAGCACCAGCAGGGCCTGCCACCTGTGACATCACAAGTGGTCATCCATAGGTTTCAGGTTTTGGCCCTTGAATCCCAGGATCTGGGATATTCCTGATCTGGTAATTTTAGATCAGACCAGTATGGGGCTGCTATAAGCGCAGTGAGAAAGGACACACTTATCACACAAGAGGTCCTGGGTTCAATATCTAGCAAAAATTTCGTGGGAAAAAGAGTGGGGAGAGCCACAAACACACCATAGCCAATTGGAGAGGACAGTATGAAAGGGGAAACAGCCACATTCTGGCAACTTCATGGTCCAAAGCTATCATTTTCATTTTCTCCATGCTCCTCTTTCAATCTTTTGTGTTCTTCAGATATGAAGGCAGACTGGTTTAGCTCCATACATCTCAGTATAAGTATGTCCTATGTACTGCTTTGGCAGTGCTATGACTGGTAGCATCACAGCCTAAGCAGTCATCCAGAATTAGCCGTTGAGGTAAACAGCAATGTTTTGGCTTCTTACACCACATATTTTGCAAGCATACTATTATGAGATCAGAAGGGAGACCAGTTTCCAAGAAAGTCTGCAATTCCATTTCCACATATTGTTCCCCTTGCACTCAGGGTAGTTTGCCATAATAATTTTCCCACTGTAATTGTTTAAACTGTTGTGGCCAATGTCATATTGTGCTGTGCTGCCAGCTAAAGACTTAGGTCCTTTTTGCACAGCATTTTCGATGCGAAAGGGCCCCTTGAGCATCGCACACATGTGAGGAGCAGTCCACAGGTGCACTCACATTTGCATGATGCTCCAGGGCCCGGCAGGGACAGTTCACGCATTTTTTCATTTTTGGCTTGAAGCCGAAAATGGTGCACAGTCGCACATCACTCCAGGGCCCTGTGCGCACTTACCTTGCATACAGAGCCTTGGGAGCCAGGCTGGTCACGCTTCCTGTCCAGTGCAGCCAGGAAAGGTCCCAGGCTGCACTGCAAAAGGAAGAGGTGGGGCTCTGCACGAGCAAGAAGCTCGTGCAGAGCCAAAGAAGCAGGGAAGCGAGAGCCTCTCTCTGGAGGCTGCTTGCGCGAGCACCGCACCCCAGCTCTAAAAATAGGAGAGTTGCAGAAAGGGCTTTAGTGGTGAACCAATATTCTCATAGTGAGCATAACCTGTGGATAGCACTATATGGTCAGTATACTAAATGTCATGTTCATTGAATTGGTAAAATGAACGACACCATTAGCAATTCTTGTGTTAGTCCATAAGGATTTTACTTGTTTTATTTCTTCACTAGCTTATCTTAGATAATTTCCAGGTATCTTTTAATCTGCAACCACACTATAGTTATGAATGGAAAGATACGATGATTAAACATTGTTCTTTTATATATTGTTCATTCATATAAAACTGGTGTATATGTACTGTTTTTTAAATCATGAGTTTAGTAAGATTAGCAAATCACCCCTGCCCCTTAAAAAAGAGAGATTATGCAAGAAAATTGGCCTAAACGCTTTTCTAGTCCCAACAAGAACAGAGCCACTGAATCAATTGAATTTACCTAGGGTCAATTATAGTGCTACTATTCCACTTTAACTGCCATGGTTCCACTCACTGTAATCCTGAGGTCTGAAGTTTGTTGAGGCACTAGAGCACTCTGGGTAAGAATTCTAAATGCCCATCCTGAAACTGCAAATCCCAGGATTCTATAGGAATGGGCCATGCCAGTTAAAATGGAATAATAGTGTTATGATTACATGGTATGAATTTTGATTATGTTGATTCACTATTCAACAGCTGAGTCACTGGGTCTATTCTGGTTGCGACTAACCAACAGAATTTTTTCCGATTCTTCCCCTTCCCTTAGAAAATTCCAAGACCATGACCCAAAGGACAGATTTAAAAGTTGAATTTGTTCATTTATTTCAGTCCCAGCCCATATTTCATGGAGAGATGACAACATTGTTCTAAAACAGAAACATTCTTAAGGGGCTTGTTACTGTGGTAGTTAGCCCTCTCCCAGGGTCCACAATTTAATATCAAAAATATTAAAACTATTTCCACTTGCCTGAGAGGGTCCCCCGGACAAGCACGCAGGCAGGCACAGCCGACCAGCCACAATCAGGAAAAACCTGGTCAGGCCAGTAAATGATTTGTCATGTAGCCCCAGAAGCCCTCCAGACATGTACACTTTAAATTAAATAAAGGTTCCTCTATGCCGAGAAACCAGCTTGACAGGATTAGCGCTCCTGACAAATGGCCCATCAAGCGAGGGTGATTTACATATTGCTGCGGCTTTTGACAACCCCGGCAAACACCAATCAGGCAAGGAACTTTGACATTTTGGAGCTTTGTTCTCCTAATCATGTACATTTTGGAGCTTTGTTTTAGTTCCTCAACCTATTGTTCTTACCAGGAAAGGATTAGCCCTCCAGGTACATTTTCCCCTATAAAAAGACCCGGTTTTTGAGCGGTTCCTCGGATCGCTCTGGTTTACTCTCGGCTCCACGCCACTCCGTCCGGCTATCCCCTCAGCCATCCCCGTGTTGAGCCTCTTCTCTTGCTCTGTTGCTGTCTCGGACTTCGGACTTCAGGACCAGGTGCAGTATACCCCAACAATAACCCTCCAAAATCCCCTATCAATTTTCCTCTCTTTTATTTCTAAATAGCTCTCGTGTGAGTGAGTGTGTAAGTGCGAACATGTGCAAGGATTTATTTTTAATAAAATCATTTTATTTGACAATTTTGCTTGGTTTTTGGCTCGGCCTGACCCCGTAAAAATTGGGTTTAAAGATCTCACTAGGTTGCCCTGCCTCTCGTATTGTGCTCTGGCTAGTTTCCATTCCCCATTGATTGAAGCATATTTAGGTGTCCCCCATGAGACCCCAGAAATCAGGGCAACAGGCTAATTAAATCTAGGGTATCACCTGCTGTCATTCAGGCCAACCCCAGCTTGACCTGAGATTGATGTAAAAGTGAACTGGACTTCTTGTGCTAAGCTTTTCTTTTGCCTAAAATCCCATCCCTGTCTTTTCTGATAGAATGCAGGATTTTTTTTAAAAAGGCAGATGTCAACAGCAAGCAGCTCTCAGGGGCAAGGAAACTAATGGCCATCTTCCAATGGGTCAGAAACTTGCTTAGTTTGCATACCCTGCTAGTTCTGCTCACAGCGATGAAAGACGTTGAGTGAATCCTTCCAGTGGCCCAGAGTGTGAGTAATGCATTCTTCAGCCCTAATGTGCATAGGAATTGGTTTGTTAAGGTATTTCTTCTTTTTCCATTTGTGCACAAAGAGGAAAATATCTGCCTCAGCTTAATGGCTGAGAGCCTGTAAAGTTCTGGTCGAGTGTTAACTCTCTGTTATTCTGCTTACAGCAAAGGGGGAAGAAGCTGCTTTTTTGCATCGCTGGTAACCTTAGGTGCAGAATACTCAGAGGGCCTGTGGGGATGGCTCCATCTTCTTGACAACCAACTGGAAGCAGAAACACACCTAAACATTTTCCAACAGCTCTTGAGCACCCAGGTAAGGAGAAACAGGCACCCTTCTTTTTCATCCTTGGTGGCTCAAGAGCAGCTAGAATGTTCTCAGGTGCACCTCTGCCCCAGTTGGTGGTATTTCATTTGCTGCATTCTCCCTGAAAACTTAATGTAAAAAACAATGTAGAGCAAAACAAAATAAACATAAAACCAGCTTAGAGAAGATACGGTCAATCTGGTATGGTTGTTACCCTTTTTCCCCTGGCATAGCCCCTCTTCCTTAAAGGTGTGCAGTGGATACAGTGAGGAGAAAATTTTCCCCATCACTTCATCATCTGTTGAACTTTTGTCTCCTTGTGAGGATATTAAAGATGTGAGGGAAAAAAAGACAGCAGACTGAACGCATGATTTTGCATTTCTCGTTTCCTCAAAATGTTACCCTGTGTGCTGGGGGTCCTGGGAGGAGCACCAAATAACCAAAGAACAACAGCAAAAGGTAGGGAAATTAGCTGGAGTATTCACTTAAGCTAGCGAGAGGCAGGGTAGCTTTGCGAGGATCTTTTAACCCTATGTATACAGGTTCAGGTCAGTTAAGCAGTCAGATGATTTAAAATAGCAAAAACGATGTTTTTATTAACAAACAAGCAAACAGAAAAGACAACATAACCACACAGCTAACTAAGAAATAGGAAATGAGAGTGTTGGGGAAAATGGGTGATATGACACCTTTCTCGTAGTCCTAAAGAAGCCGGAGATGAGAGTGAAGAAACTCAGCGTGGTAGCCGAAGGGGAATTCACTAGACAAAGCGGCAGCAAGGCTGGATAGAAGTCCAGAGCGATCCAAGGAAGCTCTCGGAGCCTGGAGTTTATATAGGGAAAGTATGACCATGGGCAGTCTGTACTTGGGAAAGAACAATGAGGTTTGGGTGTGAGACAATGTCTCTGAAAGGTCAGATTTTACATGATTGAGTTAGGTTTGAATTGACAATAGGATGGCTGGTATGCAGATGCAGCTCGCTTGGGCAGTTGAGCTTCTAGCTCGCCAGGGTGCCTGCTCCGGGCAGGGGTCTCTTTGTGTTAGCATGCATCTTTAATCAAGGTGTTTGTTTCGGGAGGTCTTCTGAAGCAAGATCTGGCTGTTTCTGGCTTGCCTCAGTGGGAAAAGGAATGATTCAGCATTTAATAGCCATGCCTAGCTCTGTGCTTGTTCGAGGGCTTCACAAACACTTGGCTGAGGGTGGCAAAACAGGACCGAATTGTGATATCAAAATGATATCTAATGTCTACTGAAGCCAGGCCAGTTCACAGTGATAACAAAAAGTATCAGCTGATACACTATACTGCATGAAACTCCCTCACCTACATGTGACAATTAGATTTTCAGAAGCCCTCTATTCTTATTGAACTTGGCCACCTCTTAGTTATCATCATTTACCTTTATGCTCTTTTACTGTGTCCTGAGATGCACTCACACATTCTCTTCCATGTTTTCAATGAACACCGATAAGAATTTGTGAGATACCATGCACTGATGGAACTGCACACCTCTTATCTGGATAGGTGCCCCTTTGAATGCAGAACCTCTTTCAGCAAACATCTGGAAAGCTTATGTTTATGAATGCCTACCAGACAAGACACCTCACACGCTGGATGTAAATCCAAAGAAGTTGCCTTATATTGTTGAGTCTGTCTAAGGCCATTTCCACACGAGAGGGGAGCAGCGGTTCACAGCATGTCAAGAATGGTGTTTTTATACTCCAATTTGGAAACTGAATTCAGAAATTCAGAAACTGTGCTGTCTGCACACACACGCACCCCATTTACATCGTACTACTGTGGAGAACAGCGGTGGCTGCATCTACAACAGCAAGTCCCTGGCCACTCCCATTTCCCTCCCTCACCCCGCTTCGCCATTGCTGATTGGTCTGTTTTTTAAAAACACACACACACATTTTAAACACATTTCTGTGTTTGTATATTTATGTGTAGGAATGTATGTTCATTGATATGTGGAAAAAAACAGATTTTAACAATCCATCACCAGATCCACTCTCTTCCCACTGTCTGTTTAACACAGGAAGACAACAATGATGGCAGCCTGTCCTTTGTTGGGCGGAGAGAGATAGGGATGGAAATGACGGAAGGGACAGCCTGGGAACACCCATAGCTGGCCGCTTATGTGATGTGAATCGATGCTACACTTCTGCATGTAGGTGAAAACCGAAGCAGAACCGGTTTGGCAGATTTACATCAGAGTTTTTTTGGTTTTCACACATAGCAGTTTCGCATCACAGTGAACCACAACGAACCTTTCTAGGAGCTGAAAATGTGCAGAACCACAAGGAAAACTATGATGCTAAAATGGTACAACGTGCAGATGGGAGGGTAAGAATTCGACACTGCTATGATGTATCAACCTCATGCAGAAATGGCCTAAGTCAGTATTGTCTACATTGATTAGCTGTAGATTTTCTGAAATTTCAAACATGGGTCTTTTACACTTTACCAGGAGAAGCCATGCTGCATGTTGAACTTTCGATCTACATGCTAAGTGTTCTGCCACTCACAATGAATTGTGGCCTCCTGATGCTCTTATTGTCCCAAGTTTTCAACTACCTATACAATGTATGTGTGAGCAAAAATTGGACATGACCTGTAGTCCAAATAAAATATATATGATGCACATTGAGGTTTGCACCTGGGAATGACAGTGAATGATGTAATCCCATGTCACTCTTGCTGAGACATTGTAACATGTAACTGGGGCAGAGGGTTGCATCAGACATGGGAACAGCAAAATTGGCTAGAATTGCATCAGCAAGGTATGTATATAAGGGGCTGAATCCTAGCCAACTGTCCTCTTGATTGTCTGATAGAGCAGCTGGAGGCTATGTCGGATGCATGCTGTGGAATGCTGAAACTCTGTTGGAGTACCGTAAATATGTATGTATCGTAACTGAAGAGTAAAAGCCTCCGAGTTGGAAGATAAGATTGCGTGGGTGTATTTTTGTGGCTTAGAGCAATGCTGCTAATGTTTAAACTCTGCTGGGCACGCTTCTAAGCTGTGCGTACAGTCTCTGCTATATGGTGATTTTCGATACACTTGACTCTGGTAAGCTGTTTTTGCCAGTGCTCAATGCAGGAGGGAAGTGCTATCACAGTTTTTGCATAGCTCCCATCATCCACCAATCCCTCCACAGTATGTACAGTATACAGTGAATGCTATATACACACTAATTAAAGATAGTGGCCATGGGATGAGGGATTATTACCTCAAACAGTACCCTTGAGTCAAGCTGGCAGGGCAAGATGCAATATATTTTCTATAAACAATAAAATCATAATAACAACAGAGAAGATTGGAGAGCAGTACATTCCTCTTCACGCACATATTTCAGAAGAAAACATCTCTCTGGCATTATGAATTTTACAATACTCACGTAATGGGGACTTCTCAACACCACGTTCTCATGTGTTGTCTTATGGGAGGATAATATCTTATTAGAATGTAAGAACTGACATTAAAGGGGACTGAGGTATCAGTAAAATCCTCTATAGGAAGCTCCTGTTATCCTGTTTACTAGGGGTCCTGAGAGGATAAACTATAAAACACAATTTTGGGGAAAATTAGCTGGAGCACTCACTTAAGCTAGTGACAGGCAGGGTAACTTAGCGGGATCTTGCAACCCAGCGTCTATGGGGTCAGGTCAGTCAAGCAGCCAGACAGGTTTAAAGTAATCTTTATTGAATACAAACAAATATTAAAGACACCACAGTCACACAGCTAACTAAGAGATTAGAGGTTGAATTAAGAATAGAGACTTTCAGGGAAAAATGGGTGATAGGACACTTGTCTCGTCGTCCTGGACCTCGGGAGAGAAGCCGGGGGTGCAGAGAAGAAGCTCAGCTTGATTAGCTGAGGGGAGCTCGCTAAACAAAGCAGCAGCAAGTCGGGATGAAACTCAGGAGTGATCCGAGGAAGGTCTCGGAATCAGGGGTTTTTATAGGGTGAATTTGGACGGCAGGCTGTGCCTTACTTGGGGGAAACAATGAGTTTTGGGTGCGAGACAATGTCTCAGAAAGGTCACACTTTGCACGATGGAATCAGAGCCGAATTAACAATAGTGTGGCCAGTATGCAAATACGCAGCGCTTACCACTGGACAGCACAACCTTTGTCCAGTAGCCTGCTCGGGGCAGGAAGCCTTTGTTAGTATCGCGCTTATGGAAGGAGGTGTTTGCCGGAGAGGTCCCTGAAGTGACAAGCCAGCTGTGTCTGGTCTGCCTAGGTGGGGAATGGAATGCCCAGCAATTATCGGCCGTGCCTGTTTGCGTACTTGTCCGGTGGCCTCGCAAACACGTGGAGCGGGGTGGCAGGGTAAAGCTGAATTATTGATATCAAAGTGATATCGGGTGTTCACTCTGGGTAGGCCTAGACTGCAGTAACACTCCTACCTCTTGACATCTTGTTATCTGATGACTTGCTCTTTTGACGCTTCCAAATTAAGGATGATTACCATTAATTCAAAAGGGGTTCTGTTCTTTATCAGTTCATCTTGCCTGCAAAGACTCACTTGGAATTTGCACACATGCGCTGCTTGCAAAGTGAGCTGAAAAGGGAGAAAAAGGCACAAAGCCGGCTGAGAGATTTTGCAAGTAGTGCTCACGCATGATAACAAGTGAGCTTCTGTGAGTCCTTCATGCTCTTTACAGTATAGTACACGCATTGCATTTTTCAAACAATTCTGTTTTCTGACAGTGCTCCAGTCCCTAAGCTGTCAGATAAGCAGAGGAAGCATGTAATGAAGTGTTCTTACAACATACATGTGTGTATGTGTGTGTGTGGAGTGGAATGCGAGGCAGCCATCTAGATCCAGAAACTTTTTGAGCGAGAACTCTGAAACTGACAAACCAATGTTCCTCTGTGTTTTGAGTTCTTACAGCTCAGCTTAATGGATATGGGGAAAATATGGCTTATGGCCAAAATTATACATGTGCCCAGAAAGGATCTTCAGATTTCTGGACATGACAAATTGACATGGCTAAGCAAACAGGCACTTTAATAGATTAATGTTCTATTATATTAAACAGTAATATTGTAGGTAAAATTTCAAATTTCCAAAAGAAACATTTCTCAAAATAATCCTCTTCAGAAGAATTCAGTGGATTTATATGATGGAAAAACTGTAATTTGCCAACAATTTCCACTGAGCCTTTCATTTCAGAAAATCCAAGGTTAATCTGGGGAATGGGAATGAAAAATCCTTGATAATGCTAGGAGTTCTCAGGAAGTTCCCTGTGACGAAGTAAACATCATGTAGATCTCTAAAATAAAATTGAAAGCACCTGGGACTTCCAAGTTTTTAAAAATCCGTCTGGAAGTGGCCTGAGACTCAGTTTGGAACACAGTTATATCTTGGTTTTATTCCAAATTTTGCAATATAGTTCTTTACTAAAACAAACAAGAACGCATATAACAGTGCATGTTTTCTATTAAAATGTATTGAAAAATGAACATTTTGTGTAGCTATATTTTTAAAAATCACAATAATGTTCCAGTAGTTTTAAATAAAAATGCAGACTAATACAGAAATGGGACAGAACAGAATTATGAAAACACGTGAAACTTAAAGAGGCTGATCTAATCATCCTTGCTATGAGGAGGACAATTTACATGTTTCTGAATCCCACACTATCTTTTATGACTCTTCTAGCTCTTACTATACACTGTTGTTCCAATGCTTGAGGTGCAGTGACATCACAGAAATAGGTTGGTAGGGTTAGCTCAAGGCTTTCGTTCATTTCACTTAAATGCAACAAAAGAAAGCTTTGTTACATACTTCCAAAATTATTATTGGTTTCTTGGAATTGCACAGCTGATGATTTCAGACAATAAAATAAAATAAAAGTAATAATTTTATATGGCTATGACTAAATGCTAGCATAGAGCCTACTATTAACAATATTCACTGTAATGAAGCTGGCTTATTGTTCAACATTTTAAAGATCCACTATATATCCTTGGTGAGTTTAATGGTCAATTCTGGGAATCATAAGATCAACCCAAAATTATCGGTTTTCATCCTTCTCTCTTCCATCCCCCCTCTCTCATACACAACTCACACATACATTCCGGCTGAGAACTACCATCTATGGATTTCTTTGCATCACAGTTATTTCCACAGTTAATTCATAGAACATTCTTGCCTACATTTGTTCTTTGCATTTTTCCCATGGTTCATGGTTTTGACATACTCATTTTTTAAAAACAATCTAAGGTTTCCATCTAGTGCTACTATATTCTATACAATGTGGATTGTACTGAAAATGTCAAAAATGTGAGTAATGATTGTCAGGGTTTTTTTAATTTTTTTTTTTTAAAAAGGCAGATATTCCAACTGCACAAGGTCTTAAACACTTTTTAAAAAGCCGGACAAATGCAAGTCATGCTTTGCTCCTTGATTACACATTTAATCAATGACAGCTTCTCCATAGGAACCAATAGCATTTATCTACTATACAGCAACAATTAATTTATGAATCTGCCTTTACTCATTAAATAACAGGAAAACACTGGCTACTGCACCAGTGGAAATCCCAGCTCAGCAGCATTTAATACCAGAGAAAGAACTATTTCGGTTTGCAAAAAACTGTTGCCTCTGAACTTATGTTTTCACCAAGATGGCCATAGAAATCCCAGCTACTGTGATTTACTGTAAGTACTTAAAGCATTGAGTTTCCTTCCAGTTCTGCCAGCTGAACATTTTCCATTTTCAAACTGCACATTTTTTTCTGTTTGCATGTTTTGCATCCAACTGCACCCTTTAAAAAAAAGCAGAGACAAATCTAAAACAAACAAACAAACAAAAAAACCCAAACCCCTGGCAGCTCTCTAAATTTAACCTAGAGATGAAGAACCAAAGTCAGATAATGATTAATATGCTGGGCTGGGAAGACTAGAGCTCAAGTCCAACTCAGCTGTGAAGATCCGGGACCAGAATAATAGAGATCTAATCTTTGAGGGCAAACCAAAGACAGTAGCCATTCTAGAAAGTTTCTTTCCTCCTTTTGTAGCCACACTACTTTCTTTGACCTACACAGTTTAGACTCACTCATGAAGCTGAGCAACTTGCATGTGGCTGGGTAATGGGGTACAGGGACTTTCCTGGTTCCCTCCATTCCTCCAGGCTGAGTGGCACCCTTTCAAGGGATGGCATACATATAGAAGATCTGTCTACTGCCACAGCTACATTTAGTGATTTGTTTTGAGCAGGAGGCTAAGTCTAAAAATGGACTTTAACTTGTACTAAACTTCTATTTAGTGTTACAAATAGAAGGGAACGGGAATGTAATGTTGTTGCTGTTGCTGTTGCTGCTGTTTCTTCTTCTGATGAGTTTATAGAAGACCACTAAACAATGCTGCTAAGTAATAAGAGCAGGGATGTCAAACTGAATTTCATCTTGGGCAGCATCAGCATTATGGTTACCCTCAAAGGGTCAGTTGTATCTGTAAGACTATATAAATGTATCTACTCTTTTATCATATTAAATAATTGCCTCTGCATTTGATTATTACTGATTTTTAAATTACCTTCCCTCTGCATCAACTTTTCTTTTCTTGGACATTTTGAGGCTATTTGATCACAGTTTATGGTCCCTATAACTCTGTAAAATGACATAGAATTGGTCAGTATATCCAAAGTGTGCCACTTTCTGCTCCCCAAACCCTCTCTGTGCCTTATTCTGATCCCCCCTCCCTTGTGGCTCTTTCTGCTCCCCTGCCCCCTCTGTACCTGGTGAGTCAGATTCTTACATTGCAGGCTCCCAGCTGCCCGTATTCTGAAGAGGGGCCCACCAGCCAGCACTCATGATCTACTTCTACTTCTGACTGCTCCTCTGTCCAACTCTCATAAGCCGTGTGGAATGTTGCCATGGTAACCTGCAGCAACACTCTGATGGCAAGACTTCGACAGAGGAGCAGTCAGAAGTATAAGCAGATCGCAAGTGCTGGCTGCTGGACCCCTCTTCAGAATATCAGCAGCTGGGGACTCACAATGTGGGGATCGGGAGGAGTGCCCTAGTTGCAGAAGAGGCGTGAAGGCCACATGAAATGGCCTGGAAGGCCAGATTCAGCCCATGGGCCTTGTGATGGACACATGTGAATAAGGGCCTTGTTCAGATTTCTATGGCAAAGCTCAAATTCCATCACATTGCCAATTAATTGAAGCTTGGCTTTCATTTTCAGTGAGATTTTCTGACAGTAAGAAAGACAAGCTATTTACTAACAAGGGGGAAAGAACAGGAAAAACTGGCAAGTATATAAAGATGAGTTGAGGATATTATTATTTTTTTTTAATCACTGTTGACTGATTATCCAGTTAGGATTTTCCAAGGATTGCCTCAAAACCTTGCCAGAAGTAAACAATGGGAAGGAATGTCCTGAGCAGCTGCACTTCTTATGTCGTTCTCAGGTTAAAGTTTCTGGCAGTTGTGTGGTGCACAGAGAGAACAATACATATGGCTCCTGAAAGCATAAGCTGCAGGAAACAGGAAGCAAAGAAAGCTGTTTAGATGGTGTTCTCTAATTTAGGGAACTGCAACATGCTCCTGTTTCACACAGAAAGTGACCGTTTTTATAGCATGCAATTTACTGAAGCTGTGTGTTTCAGTGTCTGTGATGATGGAGGCATTGGCAATCCGCTACTCTAAATGCCGTCTGTGTAAACAGAGAAATAGCCTTAGTTATGTAGGGGAAAAAATGGTGTAAACAAAAAGAATGCAAACCCTTGAAGTTTGCATTTGGGCATTTATGGAAAAAAGGACGCAATATCAGATTAAATTGTTAACATATGGGAAATTGTGGAATGAAGTGATATAAGCACGTTGGGATAGGAACAGCTAAAAAAAAGTTACTCATTGTGCTCTGAAAAACTTTTAATAATTTAATGCAATTTCAGATGAGGCTTTTATCATGCTCCTGAGTTTCACAGGGGCTTCTGACAGTCTTGTCCTGCATTTACAATCCTGCCTTGTTCTACCATTTCTTCTGTCATTTTCTTTTCTGTTAAGGAGAAGAAGAAAAAAAGGAAAAGCAGCATCATGCTTTCCAGTTGCTAGCATAAGGAACACTCCATCTGGAAATACTTTTAGAATAAAGTGTTACCATTTCAAATACAGGTTAGCCCTGAGACAACTCCAGTATTTTCACACAGGTTCGCTTCCTCCTATGCCATCCTTTTCTTCTGCTTTAGGGAAGGGTAACTTACACCGTTTTTTCTGGCATTTCCCCCAGTTCAGGAAGAAAGCTCCACAGTACATGAAAACTTGCAAAAACAGTCACCCAATAAACACCCCAGAACTTGTGCTACCTAGGTTTTAACCCACAGTTCCTCTCAAAATGGCAACAGGAAGAGAGGTATTATCATTTCTGTTTTTTTAACCAGGATTCCATGGGCTGAAACTGTAACTGTTAAAGTAGTATCTCTCCGCTAGAACTGTGTAGTGTGGATGCGTTCTGGCTGTTTTCTCCTTCTCCCACTTCCTTCTCCATCACCTCCTCTTCCTCCTCCTCCTCCTTCTCCCCTGCTTTTTTCCCACAATTGGGACTTAAAGCAGCTCACAATTTAAACAATATAGTTAAAAGCAGACAAGAAGTGAATATTAAAATATCAAACTATTTACTGTATTAAAACAATAATAGCTCAGTAAAGAATAAAAATGCAATTAAAAAAATATTAAAAAGCTCTTAAAAACAACAGACAAAACAATACAGCCACCTGTAGGGAGTTCCAGAGTCTAGGGGCAGCCACTGAAAAGGCCCTCTCTCACATCCCCACCAACCATGCTTACAGTGGTGGTGGGGCTGAGAAAAGGACATCTCAGATCCCAGCTGGTTCATACCAGGAGATACAGTCTGCCAAATATCTTGGGCCTGAGCCATATACGGCTGCATAAGTCATAACTAGCACTTTGAGCTGTTCCCAGAAACAAACTGGCAGACAGTATTGCTGTTTCAGCAGGTGCATAGTATGGTCTCTACAACCTGCCCCAGTTAGCAGTCTGGCTGCAGCTCTTTGGACCGGCTGAAGCTTCCAAATACTCTTCAAGGGCAGTCCCAAGTAGAGCATATTACAGTAGTCCAAACAGGATATAACTAAGGTATGTACCACTGTGACCAGATCTGACATTTCAAGGAATGGGCACAGTCAGTGCAAAAGTTTTAAATGTGCAAAAGCACTCCTGGGTCTCCGGGTTCAAGGGTGAGTCCACACATATAGCCAAGCTGCAAACCTGGGTCTTCGGGGTGAGGGTAACTCCATCTAACACAGGCGCAATCTCTATTCCCGAACTGCCTTTCAACTGACTAAGAGCACCTCTGTCTTTTCTGGATTAAGTTTCAATTTGTTTTGCACTCATCTAGTCTATTACTGATGACAGATACTGATTTAGGACCAGGACAGCTTCCTTGAATTGGGGTGGAAAGGAATTGTAGAGTTAGGCCTCATCTGTATATTGATTGCATTGGAGGCAAGGTATAAATTCAATCAATCAATCAATCACCTTAGAATTGGAAATAATAACATGGCAGGTTTTTTTTTCAGAGCTACGGCCTGGTGTAGTCTAGCCTATCAGAATGATTAATTGGACATAAATAATCAAGCATCTGTAGTCTGATAATCATAGTCGAGCAGCTTTTCCATCTTTATGGCAATGTGATTTTTAACAGGGGCAGTCCTGCATAAGGGATCTGCCGTGAATTTAGTCATCAGAGCAGCTGAACTACTGATATTTTCTAGTGCATTAAAGGAACGTAACAGTGTGTCTTATGGAAGCCAATCCCATTTTGAAGTTGCTCTTGTGCCAGTCTTTGCTTTATTTCTTTTCTCTTTTTTAAATACTGCCAGATTAGAACTAATAGCCAATTGCTGAGTGGACTCTATGACTCAATATGTCCAAGACTTACTTGGGTCTAGGACATTTGGGGGATCTTCCTTGGCATCTATAATCACTACCGGTATTGAAAGATTCTATACATAAAACATGAACAACAACAAATCAAAATGACCTACACACAGGCAGACTACTAGAAGACAATAATTGTGCCAACATTTGGAATAAGGTGGTTCAAAAGTAGCAATAGAAAGAATACCAAAAAAACTTTGAGAGGAAGAAATGAGAAAGGTATTTCTCAAGGACTAGGAAACTGTGACAAGAAGAACACTCTAGGGCTCCAGACCTGGGGAGAAGCCCTGTCCTTGAGATCCTGCACTACAGCAAATTAGGTAACCCCGCCCTTGGCAAGTCTCACTATTGTCCTGCACCTAGCCATGTAGCAGCTAGGGAAGAATGGGAGGCAGCCAAGGACTGTCTAGCTATATTCTCATAGTCCAGGCATAATGATCCAGGCATTCTGCAAAACCTCCTGTGGGTCTTCTGGAAGACCCAGTGCACCTGCTCTCAGGACATTGCTCAATGATCCTGAGCTGCCCCTACCTCCCTGCCCCCTCCAGAATGTCCATGTAATAGCTAGGGAAGGCAGGGGGCAGCTAAGTCCCAAATATACTGATAGCTAGTGTGTGAAGATGCAGGCATCCTCCAGGAACTCCCAGGGCTCCTCTGGAGTCCAGGAAGATGATGTCATCATCATACACTGGCTATCATAATGTAGCGTGACAATCCCTGGCTGCTTCCTTCCCTCTCCTGGCTACTACATAGCTTTGGGGGATCAGGAAAATGGTGAATGTCTGGGGGTGCAACTTTCTTTCCACTGCAATAACTGCTCCAACTTTTTGAGAGGAAGGTTGAGATAAAGCTGTTGCTAAAGACAGAATGAAGAAAAGACCTGCATATTCTCCTTCCCCAGCCAGTGTGAACATCATGTCACTGCAGCTGTTCCACCGCAACTTACATGTACATATAGGATGGTGCCAGTCCTCCACCCTTCCTGATTTTTCTGTTTATTTCTCCTCTTCTTTGCAGACTGTTTCTCAGCAACGTGGATAATACGAGGAAATTAAAATATTAGATGAGTTTGGCTCCATCCAGCAGTTGAGAATTGCATAACAGATGCCCCAGATCAGTAGTGACATGCCATAACCTTCTTTGCAAACAAACCTAAAATATTCAGATTCTATACTGAAATTTTTACAAGTCACCTGGGAATTTCAGTGGTGTTTTAGCTGATTTCCCTCAAGAAGAATAGCATGTACAAGAGAATTTGTTTTCTTATTCAAGAAATTATTGGAGAAGAGAGTGAACACCAGAACTTTTTATGTTCTAATCTAACTTTACACACTGTTCACACAGGGTTTAATTTTGTTCGTGCCTTTACATTATTTTAAATGCATAAACATATATTGATTTTAAAAAATCCAGCATTCTGAAGTGTTCCTTCCATCTCTGTCATTGTTAACAATTCAACGTCATAAAAGAATGTTATTTCTAAAAAAGGGAAAAAAGCTTGCTCTTTGGAAAAAAATGCAATGCTGCTTCTGATACTGCTAGTGAGTGTAACTAACTATGGCATGGCTGAGAAATACTTTTCAAACAATAGATCATTTGCAGTGAAAGGGAAAAGCAAAAGCAAACACAGATTCAGAGTTGACAGTGTGCCATTTTGATTCTAGACTTGGGGTGGGGAACATGTTAAAACTCCCCTTGTTCATCACTGTTGTCTCATTCTGGTTAGGACTAATTGTCATCATCCAACAATTTCTGGTGTTTGCCAGTCTATCTGTTTAATGAATTACCATTGCGGGTGGGTAGATTTCCACAATGAGTTATATAACACAGTGGTTCTTAACTTGGAGTCCAAGGAAACCCTTGGCAGCAGTGATAGCAAGAAGGTCATGGCAGTGGAAGAAGTGTCTTTGCAAATGAGGGAGCAAGCACATGCAGTTGCTGCAGCATCTCTTTCATCAGAGATGTAGCAGCAAGGTTTGTGAGCAGCAAGGAGCATGGCAATAGGCATGGGTGTGTACCCAAACTGCTCCCTTGTTTGCAAATGAAGGAGCAGTTTCAGCACCCATACACGCTGCCACATCCCTGGTAGATCTGTGCACACACCCAAATTATGGCTCTGGAGACCAGGATTTAAATCCCCACTCAGCCATGGAAACCCACTGGGTGACCTCAGACAAATCACATTATCTCAGCCTTGAAGAAAGTCAAAGGCAACAAATCCTGCCAAGAAAATCCCCATGACAGGTTTGTCTTAGGATCACCCTAAGTCAGTTTTGAAAGGGGAGAGATGTGATAGCTAGAAAAACCTTCCCTGTCAGCAGCACTTTGTTGTCGTGTGCCTTCAAGTCATTGCTGACTTATGGCAAAGCTAAGGTGAACCTACCATGGTGGGTTTTTTTGAGGGGGGCAGAATAGTTTAGTCTCACCAGTGACTTCCATTGAGTAAGCTCATTGGTATCGGAGAAGTCCCTTCTGACAGCTTGCTGTTTGAACAGACCCACCACGAGCCTTAGGGAAGTAACTTTCTGGATTCTACATCAGTTCCAGACACTCTGTCATTTATATCTCAATAATATAAAAGTTGTATGCAATAGAAATGACTAGGACAGAATAGCCAGACTGTTAACTGACACTCTGTAACTTACTGTAAATCCACAGGGGTGATAAGGTGATAGAAGAGTCTGAAGAAATAATTAAAAGCTGTGGCTTCTGGGAGATTTTTTGTACTTATCTGAGTAGCATCTGCTGGTGAAGTTTAACTGAATTGCTGGTTTTATGGAATGAGTGTTCCATCTCAATACCTGAAAGTAATTTTTCCACCATTCCATGTAGCTTCTAGCTGTTATCATCAACCTCCTTCTCCTTCTCCTTAGTTCTCTTCCATCTTCATCCCTTTGTCATTGCACTGAATTTTCCCTTTGCATTTCTACTAATTGGTAGAATTTATTATATTTTTAAAGCCAACCCATTTCAGTATTGCTTACTTGTTTTGCAGCCAAATTTTCAAGTATTACCTCTTCGACTAAACTACAATACCATCTTAAATAATTAGTTGGCCAGATTTTCTCACTATCGTTAAGCACAAAATTGCACTAATAGCTATTATTAAATACAAGTGCTAATCATATAAAACACCATCCATAAACTAAAATTGAACTATGTTGGTGACGACATCCTCTACAGGTCTATTTTTTATAACTTTGCTTTCAGAGATCTCTCAGACCATAGTTAAGAAAGGGGGAGCTACTGTTTGATGTTTAATAGGTTGATCATTATTGTAGTACCTATAAAAACCTAATTCCTGCTGTTATGTGGGTTCTTCTGTAACTGTAAAATCAGCACATTCTAGCTGCAAAATATTTCCAACAGCAAAAAAAAAAAAAAAATGGGATCAAGAAAGAATATTGTGAAGGCCTTTGTATACATATGTATAGCTGTGTCATCCCAGCAGTTAATATTTCTTTTATTGGTGTTTTGTTTTTAGTCTATCTACCCAGGGTGTCAGGTAAAACATAAAACAAAAACAGAGGTTGCCAGAAGTATTATCTTTCTACGCTACTTGGTGTGTTGATAGTTGAAACCCCAATTCACACTTTAGCTGCAAATGCTGAAACATAGGGTCTTTCAGCACTACTGTTATAGTGCTATTCCATTTTCAACATCCTGTGGAATTCTGGGGTTTGTAGTTTACTGAGGCCAAAGAGTTCTCTAGCTGAGAATTCTAAACACCCCTCCCTAAACTGCAAATCCCAGGATTCCATAGGACATACTATAACAGTGTAGCACGGAAAGGCCCATAGTGTTGTGTGCATACTTCTCAGGCCTTTCCCGCAGGATGATGCTGTCATGTATTGTCCCATCGCAATCCTGCCAGCACCTCTGCTGGAATGGGAGCGTGTTCCCAGCACTCCTCCCTTCTGCAGCTGACTGGCTGCCTGCAGGAAGGATTGCAGTGGACACACTCCTCCCTTCTGTATTGCAGCTGGCCTTCTTCCCATACCACAGTGGGGAAGGAAGTGCGTAATTGTGCTTCCGGCCCTTCTCCATGGCTGACTGTGATGGAAAGCTCATGCAATTGGGGGTCATTGACGGAGTTTTTCTGTCAATGATACATCCCATGATTGTGCTGGTTGATGAAAGGAAAAGGGCAGGACCACAACAGCACTATGTGGAAGCCTTGTCGTGGTCCCACTTCTCTCACATCTCCACGCCGGGATGACACCCTCCTGCAGAAAGGGCCTCGGTCCTCTAAGAACACAAGGGTGAAAGTGTTTTTCCTTTCCTTTCCTACATAATCAGCAGGGAAGCTGAGGAGGTCTGAGTAGTCTTTGTGTCCCCAATCTCATAAGCACCAGGGATTATGAGTTCTCATAAATGACTCCTTGATACTTGGTTTGAAAATACTGGAGTTGAATACAGAGCTTGGAAAGTTACCTCATAAAAGCAGTATGTTATATCAGTGGTTTTTAATCTTTTCTTCACCAGGGACCCCTTGTAAATATTAATGGCTCTCAGAGTGCAGTCCACACGTCTGCTCAAAAGTAAACTTCATTGAGTTCTGTTCACAGGTAGGTCTGTACAGGAATGAGCCTTACTTACAAATGCACATGATTTAAGATCAAACCACAGAGGCTCTTATAGCCCCTTCAGAATGATACACTCCCCTCCCTCTTTGCTTTGACTTTCTGCATGAATTACATTGTTTCATGACAAACATTTCTGTATCACAGGGCTGCCACCAGACTTCAGCAGGCTGTCATCACAGTGTCACAAATGGGCCCTGGCCCAGCACCATCCTGGCCCCCCACCTAGTGATGCTGCCCCTGTGCCCAAAAGCCGTCACCGGCTTTACTTGCTTTGTGCTACCACAGCTCCAATCTCTTGTCTCATTCACTTGTTCTGTATATGTGATTTGTCTAGTAATTGTTTTTAGGAGTATTGTAGGAAATGTCCAGCTTTGCTCAGGACAGGTAGCCATCATGTTAGAGTCTATAAGACTCTATACCTGAAACCAGGAGTGAGGTGAATTACTACTAATGGTGGTGGCAGCAGGCAGCAGCAGCCATGTTGCATTATAGTTCTGTTGGCAGTAGGGACATCTAGCACTGGCCATAGGCCTCAATGAGGGCAGGGACAGCAAGGGGCCATCCTGAACTCAGAGGTCCTTAACAGCTGCCCAGCCATGGCAACTCTTTATACCAGCCCTGATCTAATGAAAAATATGGCATTAGTCTATGTAACCCATGATGTCATCACTGTTACTAAGAGCTGATTGTGGAAATTGTATATTGTAAGATCATATCACTCTACAATCAACATGAGGTGTATTAAATGCCCCGATCAGCTTCTCTCCTTAGAGCAGATAGAGGATTTTCAATGTACAATTTTCCCTCAGAAATATTCCAGCACTAGGCCAGGCAGCAGGGAAGGAAGGGCTACGTTCACATGGATTAGAGCCAGCCTAGCAGTGATCAAAAAGCTGTTTCTCCTCACTATAGAAGCAGACTCTCCAATTGTTCTGATCTGGCAAGAACAGTTGAGATCAATCTTCTGTCGTCCCAGATTTTCAGCTGCTTTTAAAAGGTCCCAGTTTTTCTCTACTCCTCCCACTTTCCTCTCTTGCCATCAGCTTACTTCAGTTGCTCCACAATGAGTTCAAAGTGTGAAAGTAGTTTGTGCTCAGTTAGCGCAGCAGGAGAGAGGGGAAATAAGGGACAGAATCTTCCCCTTCCCAGTCGGTTCAGGCAAGAGCAAACTGCTACAGCCTCTCCTAGCTTGTCTGTCCTCACTAATAAATTCTGCCACACTCTGATGTTGCTTGGCCATGTGTGTCCTGATTTTAATCTGTGGGGCATACACACATGTGCACGCACCAACACACAGAAAAAAATAAGAATTATTTGCCATTTGATGCTTTTTTCATGGACGGGTTAATGTGATCCTAGAAGAGAGATTCACTTTCCCACTCAAACTGAAGTTTCCATCTGTTGATGAATAGTTGGTTGTACCTGTATTATCATCATCTACAATCCGAAAAAGTTACCAGATCACAATCACAATCTAATAACACAAAGAAAATGCTGACCTTCGTTAAAAAAGAAAAGAAAAGATAACAGAAGGTTATCTGTCAGTGTATTATAGAAAGTATGTACTCTTAAATGCCTTTATGGTAAAAGTCTTACTAGCAGTTCACAAGTAAACTAAAAATGCATATTTTTTTAAAAAATCTTTTTTTAAAATTCCAAACATTTTAATTTCTTAATAGAGTTTCTCATATATGAACTATCTGGAGAATGATGTCCTTAAAGGTGGGCCTCCAGAAGAATACATAGCTTAGAGGCAGGAATCAGATTAAAAATTAACAAGGAACATGAACCAAAACTATGTACAGCTGTAGCATCATCTGTGTTTTATCCACTGGGCTTTTAAAAAAAAACAAAACGAGCAAACTACCTATGAACTTCTGCATTTCCTGTGGAGCTAATACTTCTCCAGAAGACAGTGAAAGCTGGTAAAACCATGCTTGAAAAAAGCTTGAAAATGTGACTTTGGGAGTCCAAAATTTATCTGTTGGATTTGAAATAAAATTAACATCAAAATTAAAGGCTACATTGTATAATATATCTGGTTGGTTTCACCTAGTACTGTACTTAAATAAGAGTAATGGTTGATGGGTAACATACACTGTAAATGGTTGGAAATGCTGGAACGATTTGGATATGATCAGGTTCTTTTCCAGAATGTTTCTTGGGCTTGTTTTCAAAAGTGTGTTTAAAGCAAGACCAATTTTGTGGTTGGGGTATAAAATCATGAACAAATTCTCCATGGGACTCTGTGAAAGGCCTGTATGCTGGAAAAGCAATGTCTGTATCCTTATGCAAACAGGTGTAATCCCAGTAGCCTCTTTGTCCGTATTGGTACATGTTTGGACTAAACTATTCTTAGACCGTTTAATGCTTATAAAAAAGCACTGCAAAATGGCCAGTGTGCCAAAACTGCCCTTGCTTTTCAAAATACCTACTGCAGAACATGTGAAAAATGCATTTAGAAATTTCAGTAAACACAAATGTATTGCTTTCAAAAGAAATAAGAATAAGTCCCACTGAACCCAGTGGAATGTACATCCAAAAATACACATGCAGGATTGTTTGTGAGGTAGTATGCTTAGTGTATAGACCAAGTGGCATAATTTTATACTGATGGTGAATCTGCCATTTAAAGCCTCCTCATTTTATACAGACACATAGCACAGCGGATTAAGAGATATGTCTTTACTTGATCCAGCCAACCAGAACAATGCCTTTTGTAACTGCATTTCTCCCAGACTTACTATACATTTGTACTGTAAAGGTTTTCGTGATGCATTAGTGCACTCTAGATCTGGAAAAAAGTCATCCAGTAGCAGGGCTGGACCACTCCATGCTACAGGTCAGCATTTATAGGACCGGATACTTTTTCATAACAAAAAGAATGTAGGAATGAATTATGTGAAGATTTATTTCCTACTCATTCTTTAACTCAAAAGGCTTATAATGCAACTAGCTCGCTGAAGTTAAGCCTATCTGCATCTGATGAGTGTCTGGATAGGTAATTGCCTGAAGCGCTACAATGGAAGAAAGATAGACTATAGTTCATATGCCTGCTATATCTTGAAGATCCATGATTTCACCAAAGAAAGTAAGTCCTTCTACCAATGCAGGCCACTATTTCACACCACAGTTGCAGCTAGAAACTGCTTTCCTAAAAGTGCAGCAGTAAGTGGCTGGGTATAAAGATTAGTCACTGAATCAAAGCTGGAAAATTTTTAATCAGAAATATTTGGAGAACAATATCTGCCCAGCTGAATCCCTGCGTTCTTTCTTCCTCCTCATTTCCTATCAAGAGGTGTGATCTGCAACGTCCAGTGGTTGTGCACATGCTTTACTCATTAATCTCAATGGGACTTCCTTCTGAGTAATTTTTTCCCCAAAGAAGGTCATGGGGACAAATAGGAGGATATGAATTTAGTTGGCTCTATCTCTTGGTTCCAAGATCCAGTAGTACCGAGCCTCTCAAAGTGCTTGATCCATTGAAGAAGGTGGTGGGTGAAATATAAAATGGGAAGGCTGGGGAGGAAGAGAAAAGTAAAGAGAAGGAAAGAAGTAACTTTCCACTTAATCATGAAATTGATCAATACTAAGTAATAAGAACTATACTGAAAGATTATACAGGGGTTCAGTGGTTAGAAATAAGGAGGCCATGGGTTTAGCTGAATGGATCTTTTGCCTCTAAATAGCTTCATCTTCATCAAACCCCTCAAAGTGTATTAATGAAATGGAATTAGAAAGCAGAATGTGGAAGAGGAGAGTGGGAGAAGACAAAAGAGGACAAAATGAGAGGGCAGCTATTATCCAAGTGCCTAGCACTGTCACAGCAATAAACACACTAAAAGATTACAAAGGAATTCACTACAGTTCACCCCAGGTAATAATATACAATATTGTATATCATTCAAAAATATACAATGGAAATTGGAATAAAATCAATAGACGAGACAAACTGAAGACAGTCACAATGTACTCCTAACATCCAGAAAGACACACAGGCCAATGGAGAGAGAGACATCATTCTTTCAGGTCTATGAGTCAGACTTTCTGTAAGAGCCATGGCTGATTGAAGGCTAAACCAACATATAAATCCCCCCCCCCATGCAATGCCAGGACTTGTGTTTTCTTCCTTTCTTTTCTTCAATTGTTACCCTATTCCAGCTCTTGAACTGCTCCCCAGCTTTTCTTCTTCTGGATTCTGCTGCCTGTTCAGAGAATGTGGGGCTCAGCAGTGGTGTATCCAGCTATTATCCCTTGTCTGGACACACTGTAAGGACATCATCTGCAGGGATGTCCTAAGTACCCTGGATGTTCTTGCCTATTGAAAATATGTCCATTTAAAGGAAAATTTCTGAACTGCTGCTGATCCTCTTCCTCTTTGACAACCTGGGAGTGGCTGCAACAGATATAGCTACACATACACCTACCAATGCAGGATCTGAATACTGGTGTTAATGAATAAATCTCGTAAATTAAACCACTCTGCTAGAAAGGAACAATGAGTTAACAACTTAATGAATTAACTAGTTTCTCAAAGCTCTGGCTGCACTGACATGATGAAGTAAATAAAACTTGCCTAATTTGTTGTTAAAAAGATCATGAGGGATATTTACACCCATGTTTAAAGAACAAGGACATACAGGTTATCCAAATCATTTATTTAATTTTGTTTTAATACATGTGCTAGCAGAGAAAATTTGAGAACTATTATGTTTCAACAATCAGATGGTTGTGTTTTTTTTTTTTTAAAGTCATTTACTCAATAGAAACACGAGATGTAGAAACTGATTTGCAAACCAAAACTAATCGAAGAAGTCCTCTAGCATTTTGGAAGCATTTTGCAATCTGTAATTGCATATTCTTGGAATTCAATACCAAGTTCTTTGAATGTACGTGGCATTATGTGGTCTTTTAAAAATGTTGTCCTTGCAACTTTATACTTCATATATATAGGGAGGGAGAGGGGAAGGGAGGGAGAGCACAGTTCCCCTGAATTTTGAGACAATTAAAAAAAAAGGTTCCTAAATTTTGTGCTCTAAGTTCTCCATGAACACAAGTATTATTGGGTGTTTTTATTTCCAATGTCATTAAGATGCAGACAATATCTACATGTAGAAAATCTGTCAAGATTTTAAAGGAGTGGCTGATGGCCATGTTAATATACTTTCTGTGATGCTTTTAACAACATTTCACAGATAAAATATCTTGGGTAAGAGCTGACTTAGATGCCATCATTATAGCAGAAGCTGACAATGGGGTGTCCAGCAACTCCATAAGTAGGATTACACTGAATCAGCTTCAGTTGATGAATACCATAGATATGGACAAGTTGCTAGGATCAGTAAAGAAGACAACTTTTCCTTTTGATCCCTGTCTTTGCCTGGTCACCGACATTTTTCATCTACCATTTTTTTATTAATGTATGTCTCTGGGAAGAAAGCTTTCTCTCTTGTTTAAAAGAAGCAGTGGTACAACCACTTCTTTAAAAAGCCCTCCCTGAATACCTTGGATTTTAATAACCATAGACCAGGATCAAATCTTCCTTTTTGGTCAAGGCTGATGGGGCAGTTGCCTTCCAGCTCTTGGCAGTCTTGGATGATACTGGTTTTCTAGATTCATTTCAAACTTGCTTCAGAGCAGGCTATTCTGCTATGGTCATGTTAATAGATGATCTTCAACTGATCACTGATGAGGGAGTCTGTCCCTGTTAGTGCTCTTGAACATTTCAGCAGTATTCAGTACAACTGATCATAGTCTCTTTTTGGAATATCTGTGGGGTTTGGGAATAAGGAGCATTGTGCTTCAGTGGTTTCACTCCTATTTCTTGGGTAGGTTCCAGATGGTGAAGCTTGGCAATAGTTCCCCTCAAAAAAGGAACTGTCATGTGGCCCCAAAACTAGAGGCTAATTTGAGATCATGAAGATGCAACAGCTACAAGTGCATAACACTAAGTTACATATTTATAACTGCCATAGAGGAGTCCAACCATTCTGAGGCCATTTCCGCACAAGAGGGGAGGAGCGGTTCACTGTGTGTCAAGAGCAGTGTTTTTATACTCTGATTCAGAAACTGGGCTGTCTGCACCCCCCATTTGCATTGTACTACTGTGGAGAACAGTGATTGCTGCATCTGCAACAGCAAGTCCCTGGTCACCCCCATTCCCCTCCCTCAGCCCACCTCGCCATCGCTGACTGGTCTGTTTTTTTTAAAAAACCCCCCACACATTTTAAACACATTTCTGTGTTGCTACGTTTGTGCATAGGCATGTATATTTGTTGATAGTCGGAAAAAACACATCTTAACCGTCCATTGACAGATCCACTCTCTCCCTGCTCTCTGTTTAACGCATGAAGACATAATGACGGCAGCCTGTCCTTTGATGGGTGGAGAGAGATAGGGATGGAAATGATGGAAGAGACAGCCTGGGAATGCCCATAGCCAGCCACTTCTGTGCTGTGAATGGATGCTACACTTTTGCATGTAGGCAAAAAATAAAGCAGAATCGGTTTGGAAGATTTACATTGGAATTTTTCCAGTTTTCAGACGCAGCAGTTTCTCATTGCAGTGAACTGTTCTAGGAGCTGAAAACGTGCAGAACCACGAGGAAAAGCACGATGCTAAAATGCTATAATGTGCAGACTGGAGGGTAATAATTCAACGCTACTACAATGTATTAACTTCGCGCAGAAATGGTCTTAGTATTATTACATTAAGAAAAATTTTGAAAATCTTTTGCAATAGATATTGGCACAATCCACCAGGAATTTCTCTCTCCAAATATCCCTTAATATGAGTGGGAGTTGCTTCTTTCCATGCTTTGGGGCAAATATCATGGATTTTAATGCATTTTGGATGCAGTAATTTATCTTGTATGTATACTGGTAGTTTACATGTGTATGTAGTGAAGTATTCATAATTTTGCAGAGTTTGGAATATTAGTTTTAGAAAGCTTTTTTCCTGCTTCTTTTTACAGTGTTTAAAAAGTAATTTGCCCTGCCAGCCCTTTTTTTGTTACTTTTGAGGAGTGAAATCCTTTAATACTCAGAAATGAGTGGCATAAAACATTTTAAAATTCCTGTGAAATTGCTAAAGTATGTCTAAAAATTCTCTTCAAAAGTAATGTGGAAAACTTGACAAGAAAACATTACTCTTCATTCCCACTCATTATGCTGCTTTTTAAAACATAACTTTTAAAATCCTCTTTATTCCCAAACTAACTTGTAATGGGTTACTTCCGAGTTCTGATGACAGAGATCAGCAGCTCACCCACTCACATTAATCCAGAGCATTAAGGGTCACCCAGTGCCCAACTCTGAAATCTGGAAGTTTGTTCCATTGCAGTCTCTCATCAGCTTGCAGAGAAATACTTGAGGAGAAAACAAGTGATCTTTTTCTCTACATACAGTGACCAACATAATGCTCCGCATCATATCAACATATCACTGGTCCATCAAACACCTTACTGGGGATATTTTTGAACCTGATATAAGGCTATATACGGAATAGTTATCATCCTAGATAATCCCAGGACATCGTCTGCTTCAATAGAGAAAGGTTTACGTATTAGAACTTGCTAAAGTTACCCTTTTGGACCTTAATTCCCAGAATGTCCCAGTCAGTATGGCCAGCAGAATTGTTGGCTGGAGGATCCTGGCAGCTGTAGTCCAAAATTTTTTTCCAAGCTGCCTTAGGAACATAGAAAGCCAATCATACAAAACCAGGAAGCCATCAGTTTTGCCTACACCAGAGATAGAGAACCTATAGCCCTCCAGATGTTCTTGGTCTTCAGCATCCATCATCCCTTGCCACTGGCCGGAGTGTGAGGGACTGGAAAACACTAGATTCGGGAAGTCTTATGTAGTTCCTGTTAAATGACACATAGATCAGAACTGTTCTTAGCATGATTTGCAAATCTGTTTATACTGGCATATTTGTTGTTGCAGAAAATGATGGGTTTCTAATTTTTTTCAGGGAAAAAAACCTAACAAGGTGCTTTTTTTTGTTTGGTTTGTTTTGTTTTCTTTGTTTCTTGAATAACAGCTTTTCTGAATTTCAAATGATCCCTAGAGAAAATCCATCTGTGTCTGTCTATTAAACTGGCATTTTTTCAAGAATGTGTTTTTCCTTTACAATGCAAACTAGTCCCTCGCTAGAAAAGAAGAAAAGTAAAGAAAAGAAACTACCCAAGAGTTCAAAAGTCTAACCCTGGCTGTGTCTAATGCTGCGGATTGGTACTGTAGATCATGGAAATTTATGTTGGATGAGAACAGCAAGGGGAGTATCCATCACAGCCACAAAGACATATTCTTCTTTGCAAACCTCATCCATTTCTAAGCCAAGCAAGTATTAACCAAAGATATCTTGGAAACCACAGAATACAATTTTTCAAGATGATATATGAAGCATAAGACATGGTGAACAAATGCATTGCTACAGATCTTCAATTTGTTCATTTTAGCAATACTTTCTTCTTCAGACTTTATGTGGTTCTATTGTCCAGTCTCTGAAGAATGCATTATAAAGTGTGCAATGTTAACAAGCATAATGCCATGTCAGCTGCACTGTGTTGTACTGAATGGGCAAATTCTGTCATCAAATCCCCTGCAATAGTCCACAGTAGCAGTGTACTAGAAACAAAGATTTGGATCAAAGGAATTAAGTATGCCCTGAACATTTCTATGAGATTTTAAAGTAGTAGCCCCTTTCATGGGTGGCAAAATGTAACAGCATAATCTTGCAATTTTCAGAGAGATGAGACAAATCTTTTGGAGGTAGTAAGGTGACATTACCTGTGCCTATAGCATTCCTTTAAGCAGCTGGAGCCACTGTGTAGTATCACACTCTAGAGACTTCCACCAGCTACTAGAACGGATGGGGAAGTGTTTCTGCCAGTATGAAAAGGAATAGGAACAGAGAAAAGAGGAAACGGTGGAAGATATTTTTCACGATCATGTCTTTCTCCCTCCCTCTCTATCATGCGTACACATAGACATGAATATAGATGTAGATACATTCTATTCCAAAGTCCTCAAAGGAAAATATCTGGCTCAACCCCTTTTTTATTTACTGGGTGAAAAAGTTGACGAAAGGAAGAACCAAACAAGGAGATGATGGGTTGCAAATATTCTTGACGGAGGACAATATTGTTAGGTAATCAAAAAGACTGAAAATCTTTTCATCACACTTCCAACACTTTGCATTCCCATTTTTAATTATTTTTTGTAATCTTTCTGGGGTCATATACCATCTATGGAGCATTTTATAAAAATCTTCTCTTAAACTTAAGTTTGGTGTAAATTTTATATCAATTTTCTATGCTTTCTCCCAAGCTTTTAATTCAATTGGATGTCCCACATTCTGAGCCCATCTGACCATTGTATTGATAACAGCTGCAGGGTTGATATATACGCAATATTGGAAAGAAAAGAAAGATATTGACTTAGGAGAGTGGAAATTAAAAGTTCTGGATATGGTAGAGACAGAAAAATTAGCATCCTCTTTGAAAAACAAACCTATCCAGAACTTTGAAAGGGAATGGAAAAGAGTTTTGGACTGGATAAAAACATAAAAGTATAAGAACCTATTTTTTGTAAATGGAAATGTAATTGTTCTTCTCTTTTGTAAATGGAAACAAAGTAGATTCAGCTGGAGAATATAAGCATGGAAGTGAGCTATATCAGCTGATGATGTATATCCACTCTGTTTTTTATGTAATTAAATCTTTAATAAAAATATTTTTAAAAAAAGACTGAAAATCATGGCTGTCTAAAGACTAAGATGTGATTTGAACAGCCGGTACATGGGTGAGAGAGGCAAGGAGTTAAAGCTGTGGTTTGGACATAATGCTGGACTATAGTTTCCTATTACACAAAAAGTCTGTTTGAGCCCCACGTGTGAGCACTTTATGGTTTACCTTGCTGCTTCTTTTGTGTCTCTGGGAGAAGATCAAAAGCATCTTTTTCTTGATTTCAACTAACTACCATTGATTGCTGTATTAACACCAGATCAAACCATGGCCCTTTCCACGCGAGGAGAGGAATTCGCGCAGTGACGATTCCGGCTGGTTTTTTCCAGGTTTTTTTCTATCCGCGTTAATGCGTGCTTTGAATCCATACGTCTTATGCTTGATCTGGTTTAGCACGGGTTCAAAGATCCACACGTTGCTGTCATGACCACTCCTGCTATTAGCATAAACTCGCCCACTATGGCTGTGATAGGCTGCTTTCTATTTTAAAAAAAATGGCGCGTTACGTCATTACGTACATGCGCCAGTAGGTACTTGCGCACGCGCGCACGTACACAAAGCCACCAAGGTCCTCCCCCAACGCCTCCTGCCTCCCGCCACCACCTCCCACTTTGGGCTAGTGCGTTGGTCGGTGCCGGCCGTTGTGCTTCCTGCTTCGCCGATTTTCTGGCTTGTTTGTGGTTTTGTGATGGAGGACGAGGTTCTCAATGACCTGGTCAGGTTCCTGGGGCCCTTTGTCATGGTTCTGGGTGTAGTGGTGGCCACCATGCAAGACCAGTGGGC